>CM056055.1:5048208-5385708 GCA_029574335.1 Rana kukunoris
AAAATCACTGCTAGAGTCCACACATACAGATCACATAACTGGACAAAGGCCTCCTTACAAGGAAACGCAAGTCCAAAAATGTTTTGATTTCTGTGAATCTTGCAATCCAACCTTGCCTACTTATACAGGCAGTCCCCAAGTTACGAACGGGCTAGGGACTGTAGGTTTGTTCTTAAGTCAGATATGTTCATAAGTAGGAACAGCTTGCGCAGAACGGCAGATACTTCATTTTCCGATGTTCCATCGAATGTGCCCACCGTCGAAAAGTGTTCGTAAGTAGGAGTCATTCGCAAGTCCGATTTTCGTAACTCTGGGACTTCCTGTACCCAACAATCTATTGTACTTTTGACTTATACTCAATAGTATCAAACCAGACTATTAACCAATAATCCTACATCTCCTATATAGTCCATTTTCCCTATGCCGAGGGGTTAGTAGGGGTAACCCCTGGCTATACCAATATTGCTATCAAAAGGATGATAGTACCCCTCTACCTTGTAGAGACTTAACCATTTTGAGGCTCACATTTTCTTATAAACTATCTTCTTTGTTTTATTGGTTAAAGCCTTCTCTACTTCTAATTTTTAGAAAACAGATTGACCTCTATCCATCCAACATGTACTGCTTATGCCGCGTACAGACAATCGGACATTCAGACAACAAAACCGTGGATACATTTCAAACAGATGTTGGCTCAAACTTGTCTTGCATAGACACGGTCACACAAATGTTGTCGGAAGTTCCGAACATCAAGAACGCAGTCACGTACGACGGCAATAGAAAAGGGAAGTAGAACCAGTCGTGTTAGTAGAAGTTTGGTGAGAAACAATTTGCGCTTTTCAGCCTCGTGCTTTTCAGTCCGTTACATTGCGAGGAATGTGCTTTCTCCATTACGAATGCTAGTTTTACCAGACCGAGCGCTTCCGTATCGTACTTGATTCAGAGCATGCGTGGAATTTTGTGCATTGGAATTGTCCACATGCAATCGGAATTTACGAAAACTGATTTTGTTGTCGGAAAATTTGAGAACCAGCTCTCAAATTTTTGTTGTCAGAAATTCCGACCAAAGGCTTCCATCGAACATTTGTTGTCGGAAATTCTGAGCGTGTACACGGCATTAGTGTCTACCACCAGATCCGGTACCTCCACCTCTATTTCAACTGTACTATCTAAAAGTATAATGTTATTTTTCAATAATCATATTGGCCAAATGTTGCATCCGCCTTTATTGTTAACTGCATTCTAATGCCAAAATTAAAATAAAAAATAATATTTGGAATAGACATTTACTTTCAAATATTGTCTTCACATTACAAGGCTACTGTAGTAGTTCCTCAGTGCACAAAAGCTGCCCACAGGTTGCACAGACGGCCCATGGGGACATCATTTATACAACAATGATAAAATCAATTTTGAGTACTTAAGTGTCATTTACCAGTATTTGCAGGCTCCAGCATCATCAATCTACTACTCAATGCAATTTGCCTAGTATGGGCAGAGTGCTGGTTGGCTTTTACCTTGTGAAGGGTTAACACATGGGTGTCTAGCTATTTTTGGTTACAGTTGTAGACAGCATCAAAAATAAAAATGCGTCTTTAGTCATTGGAAAAATTGCTTTATAGCATAGTAACGTAACCAAAACCACCGAAATTAAATATTGATATCATTTTATTGCCAAAGCTAAGTGTACACAGTACAGGAGAAGAATGAATTCTTTATGCATAATACATAACATGCATAACATATGTGTTTAAAGTATCTATCATGCTCAACATCAACATTTGCCAGCCGGTTTAATGATGAATGAACCTTTCAGGACACCAATAAGGAAAGCTCCATTGCTGACCTTTTAGGCCGCGTACACACGAGCAGACATGTCCGATGAAAAAGGTCCGACGGACCGTTTTCATCGGACATGTCTGAAGGGATCTTTTGGTCTGATGTGTGTACACACCATCTGACCAAAATCCCCTCGGACCAGAACACAGTGACGTAGAACACACCGACGTGCTGGAAAAAGGAAGTTCAATGCTTCCATGCATGCGTCGAATCAATTTGACGCATGCGCGGGATTTTGGTCCGATGGTTGGGCGTACTAACCATCGAACAGGTTTCCAGCGGACAAGTTTCTAAGCATGTTTATAAACTTTTGTCCGCTGGAAAACTGTCTGTTAGGCCGTACACAGGTCAAGTTCTGGAGCTGACAAGGTCGTCCTTTCATCATCACTTGGTTAGCGCTTGACCTGGAAAAAGTAATATCAGGACTCTTCATATATCACAGGCTGCATGCTTGACTCACTAAGTGATGAATCAGGAGGGCAGCCCTGGAACATGACCCATTAAAACTAGTCAGCAAATGCAATTTTCACATTTTTATATCTTGGGAGGATCGTACTAAAGTATATTTATTAAAGTATATTCAAATACCAAGATATGGTGGATGCATTAGTGTGCTTTTTTCAAGCTAAGTTCTTTTTTTTGCAAATATCTGTCGACCCTGCCAAAAATCCATTGTCCTTGTAACTTCCTGTGCACTGAACTGGCATTTATCAGCTTTCCCAGTTCTCTTGTGTGAACTACAAAACAACCTTCATGTCATGGAGAGAGGGTGTTGTTTGTAGGCCATATCAGGAGAGCCGCCTAGGGTGGCAACACTGCTGGTAAAAAAATGCACCCTTTTACTTCTGTGAACAACAGAACACCATCCCCCCATCACATAATGCAAACAAAGTGGTGTTTGTAGGCCGTCAAGAGAACAGCCTAGGGTAGCAACCTGGCTCCTTGATAGATACAGCCCTGCCCAGGTTACCCCCCATCATGGCATGGAGAGAATGTGGTGTTTGTAGGCCATATCAGGAAAATATCCCAGGTTGGCAGCACTGTTCCTCCATAGATACAGCCATACACAGGATACCTCTGTGAGCTACAGAACACCCCCATCATGTCATGAAGAGAATGTGGTGCTTGTAGGCCATATCAGGAAAATATCCCAGGTTGGCAGCACTGTTCCTCCATAGATACAGCCATACACAGGATACCTCTGTGAGCTACAGAACACCCCCATCATGTCATGAAGAGAATGTGGTGCTTGTAGGCCATATTAGGAAAATGGCCCAGGTTGGCAGCACTGTTCTTCCATAGATACAGCCCTACACAGGATACCTCCGTGAACCACCTTCCTGTATCTTATAGAAATAAGGAAAGGATGAGGTTTTCTGTAGTCCTAACACATGTTGTGACCTAGGGTGACAACATTGATATAGTAAAGTGAGTTAGTTGTCATCCTAGGATAAGAAATGTGTTAACGGCATGATTAACTGTTGAAAAGAGCCTACAACAAAGAAAATTAATGTGCCCACCACATCTATTGACTGTAAAACAGCAATAGATTACGTTTGGCCTGTGACCTGCACAGTAATGGGGGCCATATTATGCTTTGGCTCAGTATTGTAAGCTAGCTTATACCTCTCTTGTGCCCTAACTGTTGTTAAATTAAATTTCTTCTCTACGTACGTGTAGTTATTTGCAGATACAAGAGTAATCACCCATAAATCACATTAGATGCTCTCCTAGCTCTCCTTCACTCTCCGGAGGATTTGCTGGCGATTATGGTGACATGCTTGCTTTCTTTTCCAGTACGGCAGCATTTTATGTATCGTTTTCTGTTTATAGTAGCGCTAAGCCCCCTATATAATGATGAGCCTAAACGTGTTTGAGCCGGGGACATTATAAGATTAAACAACCTGCCCAAGGTCATGAGATGGCAGGGGAATCAAGGAGACGCTCCCAGATGTGACAGATCCATTGTTTTCTATCAGTGGAAGTATTGACTGGTCTACACCCTCCTCCGTCACCTGACTGGAATGTCTCGGGGAAAAAATCATTTGTTGTCAGTCATCTTGAAAAAGTTCAGCCTGAAAACGAATAGAGATCACAGAAAAGATAGACGTCCTTGTGGATCTAAAAGATATATTATTGAATGGTGGCTGACACCATTGAAGATCTCTGCTTAATAATATTTTTAACTCTACTTAGGGTGTAACGTATCCAATACAACCTTGTAATTGAAAAAATATTCATTTTAAAATTCAAGGAATAGTATTTTTAGGAAATTTTTATTACATTTTTGGCATGATAATGCAGTTGACAGTAAAGGTGGCTGCATTACTTGGCCTTTATGAAAATGGAAGATCAACAGTAGCAGTCGATCCGTTATCAAGCAATTGGAGAAAGGGGGAAGACCTTGTCTAATGGAACTTAAAAATTTGTTTTAGTTAGGAGATGGAAGATCAATTGGAGGGTCATTATTAAGTAGTCTGGTTTGATACCATTGAGTATATTGAATAGGCAATGTCTAATCCAAACTTATATGAAAGATTCCTGGACTTCAAAAGACTGTAATTGAAAAAATATTAATTTTAAGATTCAAGGAATAGTATTTTTTTAGGAATGAATCAGTATTTATATTGTTAGTAGAGTTTATTTTATTTTATTTTGTTTCAATTACATTTCTGGCGTGATAATGCAGTTGACAGTAAAGGTGGCCACATTATTTGGCCTTTATAATAATGGAAGATCAACAGTATTCTTTTAATACTACAATTTGAGATTGAACTAGGGGTACTGGGTCTAGTGGTAGACACTTAGCAGTGTGTTGGATGGATAGCGGTCGATCTGTTATCAAGCAATTGGAGGAAGGGGGAAGACCTTGTCTAATGGAACTTAAAATATTGTTTTAGTTATGATATGGAATCAATTGGAGGGTCATTAATCAGTAGTCTGGTTTGAGTATATTGGAAATGTTGTACTATAGACTGTTGGGTATCAGTAGGCAATGTCCAATCCAATCTTATATGAAAGATTCCTGGACTTCAAAAGACTGTAATTGAAAAAATATTAATTTTAAGATTCAAGAAATAGTATTTTTTAGGAATAAATCAGTATTTATATTGTTTTATAAAAAAGATAGTAGAGTTTATTTTATTTCATTTTGTTTTAATTACATTTTTGGCGTGATAATGCAGTTGACAGTAAAGGTGGCCGCATTATTTGGCCTTCGTAATAATGGAAGATCAACAGTATTCTTTTAATAGTACAATTTGAGATTGAACTGGGTGTACTGGGTCTAGCGGTAGACACTTAGTAGTGTGTGTTGGATGGATAGCGGTCGATCTGTTATCAAGCAGTTGGAGGAAGGGGGAAGACCTTGTCTAATGGAACTTAAAATATTGTTTTAGTTATGAGATGGAAGATCAATTGGAGGGTCATTAGTCAGTAGTCTGGTTTGAGTATATTGGAAATGTTGTACTAGACTGTTGGGTATCAGTAGGCAATGTCCAAAGATTCCTGGACTTCAAAAGACTGTAATTGAAAAAATATTCATTTTAAGATTCAAGGAATCGTATTTTCCTAGCCTGACCACAGGTTGACCATAAAACAGGACAGGTAAGGCTCCAGAAAAATTTGGACAGAATTGAGTAGATATGCTAATCTGCATATTTTTTAGCCCTCTCAGCATAAAACTAAATGCCTCGTACACACGTCCAGTTTTCCTGGCAGGAAAGCTGCCATGAGAGCGTTTGGCCATTGGTCGTGTATATGCTTCATGGCAGTTTTTTCGTCAGGAAAACTGGCGGAAAAAAATTGAGAACCTGCTCTCTATTTTCCCGTCTGGACTTTTTCCGAGGGCAAAAAACACCACGCATGCTCAGAATCAAGTATGAGATGGGAGCGCTCCTTCTGGTAAAACTAGCATTGCTCGTAATGGAACACATTCCTCAGGCTTCAAATTATTATTAAAGCGCAAATCGTCTCTCACCAAACTTTTACTAATACGCAAAAACGCGAGATCAGCATAAGTAGCCCAAAGGGTGGCGCCATTGAAATGGAGCTTCCCCTTTATAATGCCGTTGTACATGTTGTACGTCACCGCGCTTTGGACTGCCTGGGATTTTGTATGACAGTCTGTACACAAGACAAGCTTGGCAGTAATCCCGTCATGCTTGGTAGGAATCCCGGCCTTTTTTTTTTCGGAGGGGAAAACCGTCCGTGTGTACAGGGCTTAAGAACAAATTTACGGATTGTATTTAGAGATTCAAGCATCTCTTCCATAAGAGGGTATATTACGGTACATAGATTTATAATATTGACCTTTTTTGACTTTAATGAATTTCTACCGTAGGCAGTGTGCTGCTTTAAGCTTTCAGTAAACCAAGCAGATGCCCTTTGTGAGTTTTTTAGCAGCCACGAAGGGCCTGGCAAACGTTGGGTCAGTACTTCGTCTTTAACATTATAATGGCTCCCTCGTTCCTCCTTTTGGAAAATACTGCTAACATTTTTTTTCCACGGCTTCTTCCGAGCTCTGCCTCTCATGCAAGCTAATATCCAATTTAGAAAAAGCCCTGAGTGAAAGCAATCTTTATACCGTGATACCTTACCAACTGGGAAAATTGGATTTCCTTCAAGTATGGCTTCTCCGTTGTTTTTTTCTTGTTAATTTATGCTTTGAATCTGACCATTGCGGTCTCAATGCTAGCCGGTTTCAAAATCAAGCTGAATGCAATTCCATAATAATGAACGGTGGTCACCATACAAAACGGGTGAATGCAATATAAGCATAGTAGTAAACACTTGTGTCAAAAAACAATGTTTTCTTGTTTCGGATAGAGTACAGAAATGTTAGAAATATATATATATATATATATATTGCTGTGTCCTCCTTTGTGGGGGTTCACCTTTTATATTTGTTTTGGTTAACACCGTCATTAATAATACAGATGAAAAAAATCCAAAACTTTACAATTGCTATCAAAACAGGAGGGGAAATTCTCTAAAGGGGATAACTGTGCTGAATTTTCCCTTATGCCGCGTACACACGGTCAGAATTTCCGATAAGAAAAGTTTGATGTGAGCGTTTGGTCGGAAATTCTGACCGTGTGTAGGCTCCATCTGACTCTTTCTGTAGGAATTTCCGACAACAAAAATTTGAGAGCTGGTTCTCAATTTTTCTGACAAGAAAAGATCTTGTCGGAAATTCCGATCGTCTGTATGCAATTCCGATGCACAAAATAATCATGCATGCTCAGAATCAATCAACTCAACGCATGCTCGGAAGCATTGAACTTAATTGTTCTCGGCTCGTCGTAGTGTTGTTCGTCACCGCGTTCTTGAGGGTCGGAATTTTGTGGGACCGTGTGTATGCAACACAAGTTTGGGCCAACATTCGTCGGAAAAAAATACATGGTTTTCTTTTCGGAATTTCCAATCGTGTGTATGCGGCATTACACCTAATCTTGTATCTCTGGGAAGAAAGTGAAGGTAAATCTACCAAATGGACAATGGAAAATAAGTGATTTTTTTTCTGGTGTAGTCCTATTCCTCCAGGAGCCATTCAGGGAAATGTGACAGATTCTTTCAAGTCCACCCCCACCCACCCTTTATATGCTCTACCACAGTTCCATCCAGATATCTGAAGTGCCTGGTATGGGGGAAGCATGTGACCTTCTTTTCCTTTCCCTATGATACAATGTCTGGATGGATACCCATCATGCTCAAGCACAACACAACATGAATCTTACATTGCTTTGATAGGCAAATATGGTGGCTAAGGGGCACGGGAAAAACAAGTGTCGGCAAATGGGTAGGGGGCAGATCGTCTATCAAGGAACCTGTTACCTTGCCCTAAATAATCTAAGTGTAGGGCCGAAACAACTAATCGATTAATCGACAACTAATCGATTATGAAATTAATCGATTACTATTTTCATAATCGATTAATCGGGCAGTAACATAACACGACAAAAATTAGCCCTTTATAGTACATAAAAGAGCAAATAATCACTACTGTTAATAATATATTAAATTGAAAAATCTTTGTACGTTCGTTGAATGAAACGAAAACCATGTAAATGGTCTGAAAATTCCTTTGTCCAAGACGTTTTCTAATATTTCTAAGCTTCCCCGTCATTGTGGTTGAAAAAAAACGTAGATTTGACCCCACTGACGATTAGAAAGTTTTGAAGTTTGACGTTGTTGTAGGTTTTTTAAGGTTATTAACCGATTAATTGAAACAATAATCGGCCAACTAATCGATTATGAAAATAATCGTTAGTTGCAGCCCTATCTAAGTGATCATCTAAGTACGGTAATCATCAAATCATCATCTAAGCTCACTTAAATTTGCCTAGTGGAATGTGCAATAAGTCTTGATTGGTTTCCATTAACAGTATCTTGACTCAAGTTTAATTATTTGCATTATTGTAGGTTGGTATTTTACTGTGTGCCACCATTTTGGACTTTTCGGGTTCTTTTAAAAATGTCTGAAACTAATGTATATTTCCTGTTTTGTTTTTCTGGCAGAATGATCATCATGCCTCCAGGAACTGTTCTCCTTTCTGCTTTGTGTTTCCTTGGGACAACTATCACGGTCACACAAGCCTATGTCACGTTTTCACAGAACAAAACCACGTTCAACCACCTCACATTGGATACCAATACAGGGACTCTGTATCTTGGAGCTACAAACTATCTTTATCAGCTCACTGAGGACCTGGAGCTGGAGAAGCTGCCGGTACAGACTGGACCAGTTTTGGATAGCAAGGACTGTTTGCCCCCAGTGACCACAGAGTGTGCCCATGTACAAAACACTAACAACCACAATAAGCTTCTGCTTGTCGTTCCAAGTCAAAACGAACTGATAGTCTGTGGCAGCGTTTTCCAAGGTATCTGTGAAAAAAGACTTTTGGGATCTGTTGATGTTGTCCTCTTCCGACCAGATAGACCAGTAGACTCCCAGTATGTTGCTGCAAATGACCCGAATGTCACCACAGTTGGTTTAGCTGGACTTTCTAAGGATTCTACACCCCTTTTGTTTGTCGGAAGGGGCTACACAAGCAAAGGAGTCGGTGGCATTCCTCCAATCACTACTCGGAGCCTCAACGCAGGGGCTGAACCCCATTCTGTCTTCTCCTATGAGGAAACTGCCAAGCTTGCTGTAGTGGGGAGACTTTCGGAGTATAACCATCACTTTATTAAGGTCTTCACCCATCGGTCCAATGTGTACTTCCTCTTCTATCGTCGGGACTTAAAATCACCATCTCGGGAGTATAAGACCTATATATCCCGTATCTGTCCTGATGACTCCCATTATTATTCTTACGTTGAGTTGCCTCTTAGCTGTCAGACAAAAGATGGTATTAAAACCTACAACCTTCTCCAGGCCGCCTACATTACGCAACCTGGAGAACACCTGGCTAGAGGGGTTTTAAACACCAGGGGAGATGTGCTGTTTGCCGTGTTCTCCCAGTGGCACGCGGCATCTGGGAAGGTAAGCGAGGCATCGGCATTGTGTTTGTACTCCATGGAACATATCGATAGACTTATCAATCGGACTAGAGATATCTGCTACACCAGGGATGGCAAGGATGAGGATAAGAAAGAAGTGGCCTACATAGAGTATGACGTGAAGTCTAACTGCGTTCACCTTCCTAATGTGAGTATTTCTTTGTGTGTGTAATTATGTTCTGGTAAAGTAAATTTCAGAATTTGATCTCTCGGATAAAAAAAAGCCCCTAGATTATTGAAGGGGGAACCTCTTGATATTGTAAACATTTTCTGATATTTGGTAAATCATTTTGTGTTCTACAGCGCTGGTTTAATTAAAATATTCCCTTATGGTCTTGTAAAACAAATTGTATATGTGGTTTAAAATAAGTTCCAGCCTTATAAGCTTTGTTCAAAAAAGGCCTGGGGTTTAAGGCTGCATTCACACATGAGTTTTGTCGCCTGAAGCGCGATGCTCAAAAACGCTAGAGGGAAAAAAACATTATTCTCTATGGAGATGGTTCACATCTCCGACCCGAACGCCTAAAGCTCAAACAAGTTCCGGACCCTTTTTTGTCGCGCGATTTGAGCGGCTTGGGCGTTTTACATTGGTGACAATGACCTGTACAAAATCGCGGTAAAAAATGCTGCGTTGTGTCGCGGCAAATCGCAGTAAAAAATGCCGCAAATCGCAATGCTCAGGTGTGAATGCAGCCTAAAAATGCTTTGTCTTCTATAAATGCTTTTCCACCCTTAAAGGGGTTGTAAAGGTTTGTTTTTTATTTTCTAAATAGGTTCCTTTAAGCTAGTGCATTGTTGGTTCACTTACCTTTCCCTTCGATTTCCCTAAATGTTTTTTTTCTTAGTCTGAATTTATCACTTCCTGTTCCTCCTCAGTAAGCTTGCCCCCATCATCTGAGCCATTCTGGCTGGGTGTTAGTCAGTGTGCTCACCCCCTCCCTTGGGACTACATCCCTGCGAGGAGACAACAACGTCTCCAATCAGGGATGTAGTCCCAAAGGGAGGGGGTGAGCACGCTGACTAACACCCAGCCAGAATGGCTCCGATGATGGGGGCAAGCTTACTGAGGAGGAACAGGAAGTGAGAAATTCAAACAAAGAAAATAAAAATTTAGAAGGGAAATCGAAGGAAAAGTTAAGTGAACCAACACTGCACTAGCTTAAAGGAACCTACTTCGAAAATAAAAACGAACCTTTACAACCCCTTTAACATTTTCTGGTCAGTATATCTTCACAGATGTGGTATGCAGGGCCGATTCTAGGCAGGGTGAACAGGGTGCATTGCACCCAGGCGCCTGCAGAGGTGGGGGCGCCGAACATCTAACAGACTCTCTAACAGAAGCCATTTCTGTGTCCATCAGAGAGGCCCCCCTCCAGGTCCCAATAAAGTACTCTGCTTCTCTTCATGTATTTTGTTTATTTTTAAGAGATCATGTAAGGATCCCAGGTTAATGAAGACTTTGTGGGGGAGCATCTCTGTGGTTGATTGCCATAGAAACATTTGTAAAGGGGATGAGTTAGTAAAATGACGATGCCAATGTGGGGGGCGCCAGAAATATTTCTGCACCCAGGCGCCTGTGACCCTAGGATCGGCCCTGGTGGTATGTGGTGGAATTCCTCCATCTTATTTGTAGGTGGTTGGGATAAAGTACCATATGATGTGGGTTCAGTTGGGATTTTAGACCATTGACTGTGTGGGTAAAGAATTCAAGGTCAATTATAGAGATAAGCAAGTAAGTCTGGATTGTGTTGATTTGCAGGTGACTGATAATTGTGAATACCAGGTAATCCACTGGATACATTACTGTGGGTTCTTTTGTAATATAATTTAATCACTTAGTTTGCCCTGCAGAACATGGTGAGTGCTTCTAAATGGTCCCTCCTGTCAAAGCCCCTTCAGTGTTCTAGTAAAGATTAAGGTGCAACTTACTTTTACATAACACATAATACTGGTGGATGCAATCTTAATGGGCTCAAATTAAGGCCTCTTTCACACGGGGCAGACTATGACTGTGATGCGCTTGCTCAGCAGGGGATCTCTCCTCTGATCCCGGGGAAGACAGGTCTGTAGCAGAATGGACATGGACACAAACCACTCTCCTCTATGGGTGGCCGAAAGTAAACCGACCACAAATAGACACACACACACCAAATACTCCTGTGCCTGGGAGTGAGACTGACCAAACAAAGGGTGTTAGGTCTCCATCTTGGTTTGACAGGATAAGCCAAGTCTTGTTGCCCTCTAAAGACCGGGAAGTCTGGTATTCTGAAACCACAAGAAGAAGACAGAGAGGGCGCACCAACCTAGTGCATTATCCTTAAACCCTTTTTTATTGATTAAAAGTGGTAAGTATTATACTCACAAAATGACAGTTAGATAAAAAGCTCATCATATGGTCCAAGAGAAAAACACATCACATGATGCCGTATTAGTCAGTCCATAGTGCATCAATGTGTGAGGCAGGAGGTAGAGATCCAAAAGGCTATGCACTAGCTTTCTTCTTCTTGTGGCTTCAGGATGTAAACTGGCTGCCTGTTCGTTTACACCCGATTGCCATCCGATCCGATCCCCTAGACAGAACGGGATCCCCATATGTCTCTTTTTGCCGGATCGGATTGGATGTGGGCGGGTATTAACAGACACATGTCCATTTACACCTGCCGCTTTATAGAGAAAAATGGAGGTTCTGATTGGGCCTGCCTGAAAACTGACAGACTGACCTGATCAGAACGTCCATCTGAAAGGGACCTTAGACTCATTTTCGACTGTAGTAATGAAGAACCGAAAGATGGAAAATCTAAGTAAATTCTAAATTAATTTGGTGAAAAATGTTACTTATCGGCATGTGCCATCTGAAATCAAGCATAGAAGTCAAAACATTGGCATGGCAGAACCAAATTTATCAGGGATTTCATACCAAATTTGTCAAGTCCATTATGGTAGTTATTGAATGCTCTGAGAAACGAAAGTTCAAACAAAATTCTACTGGTGTAGGGCAAGCGTAGGACCGTAGACTTGGGTTTGTCTACCATTGCTACACACGCCATTAGATCTAGATGTTGTTTTCTGAGAATTGTATTTTATTTTGGCTTACAGGACACCCTTGAAGCCTATCCATGTGGATCTGACCATACACCGAGCCCTATGGCCAGTTGGGAAGCCTTGAAAGAGTCCCCTGTGTTTGAGAGTCCCTATGCACGGCTCACCTCCATCGCTGTCAGTGTAGAAGAGGAGCACACGATTGCTTTTATAGGTGACAGCAAAGGATATCTTAACAAGGTAGGTGACAGAGAAAAATCATTGGTGGATATATGGTATTTGAAGCTGTTTAAAAAAAAGATACTGTAACAATATAGGCTTTATTATCCATTTTTATATTTTTGCAAAAAATATAGTCTAATGCTATTTTAAGAATATGAGGACAGCTAACAGAAATGTGATTGTTTTTAGCCATACCACTGTTTTGCCTTTTTTTTCTATTAAAGTGGACCAATACTCGAGCGTTGGCATGAAGCTATGGTAATGGGTTAGCTGACATATAGTAATAGAATAACAAAACAATTGAAATACTTATCTTGCTAGAGAAAATGCTTCTGTAAGCTCCCTTCCATGCTGATCACACATATTAAGGTGTAGAGCAGCCTTTCTCAAGCTTTTCAACTCTGGCCTCGTACACACAACCTTTTTGCTCGACAAAATCCATCATGAAACTTGGTGGCAGAGAGGAAAACGGTCGAGTGTAGACATGTGCATTCGTTTTCGTTAGAATGCATTTTCGTCCGAAAATCAGGTTTTTTCATTATCGTATTAACAAACGATAACGAAAGTGCAAGAAACGAAAACCGAAAGATCCGACATAAAAAATGCTTTATTTTCGTTTTTGTTGCGGTAAAAATTCGATATAGAGAGATTCGACATTATAGGGAAAAGATTTGACATCATAGAGAAAAGATTCGACACTATAGAAATAATAGATTTCGATTTACGAGATGTAAAGATTCGACCTCCCGTCGAATATTCTTTTGAGCATTTACCAGCGGCCAAAAAGATTCGACGGAACGTCGAAATTTTTGATTTTTTTTGCCCATTCGACAGAAACCAAGTATTATTGGATTTTCGGACGAAAGCTATTCCCTAACGAAAAACTAAATAAATCAAAACGATTTTCGGGAGTAACTAAATAAATTTATTTTCCAAACGAAAACTAAACGAAATATTCCAGTCTGCATATGTCTAGTCGTGTGTATGTTTTTCGTCGAGAAAACTGTCATGGATCTTGACGATAAAAAAAGAGAACAAGTCGAGAGTCTTAATTTCCTTGTCGTGTTTCTCGTTGGGCTGGTTTACGACGAGAAACACGTTCGCGTGTATGCTTAGAAACCTGTGCTTGCTCAGAATAAAGAATGAGATGGGAGAATAAAGAATGAGACGGGAGCGCACCTTTGGTAAAAGTAGCGTTCGGAATGGAGATAGAACGCTGAGATGAAAAGCGCGAATCGACTTTTACTTAAAGCAGAAGATTGAGACAGGGGAGGGGCTTTATAAGCAGCAATAGTAAGCGTATATATAGTAGTACCAAAAACAAGAAATTATTTTATGTAGCAATATGTTCGGAATGGAGATAGCACATTCATCACGCTGTAACAGAGTTTTTGAAAAGCGCGCCTATAAATCGAATCCTTCAATCTTCTATTCTCGGCAGCACTCACAATGTTACATAATTCCCTTTACTTAAAGCAGAGGTTCACCCTAAAAACGAGTATATACCATTCAATCCAGCATACTGCCGACATGAACAGTATGCTGGTTTTTTTTTTTGGTGACGCGCCTTTTGGGAAGCTTTTGTCATACGTCAATCACTTAGTCTCTGAATAGGAACGCCCACTCCCGCAGGAGCCACTACTCGGAAGCCAGGGGGGAAAATACCTATACTACGGTATGTAAACCGAAAATTAAAAAAAACAGCATACTGTACATGCCGGCAGTATGCTGGATTGAATGGTATATACTTGTTTTTAGGGCGAACCTCCACTTTAACACGCAGTAACATTAATTTAGTAAAAGCAGCCCCAAGAGTTGCGCCTAGTAGGATCAAACTTCCCCTTTATAGTGCCGTTGTACGTGTTGTACGTCACCGCCTTTGAAAACGACGAGATTTTGTCTTGACAGTGTGTATGCAAACAAAGCTTGACAAGATTCTCGACAAGCCAGACAAGGAACTAGTCGAGGAAAACGATGTTTCTTTTACGACGAGTTCCTCGGTCGTGTGTACGAGGCCTCAGAGAAACGATTGAAATATTTTTCCGATCTCAGGGAACCCCTGCTAAAAATTACTATATCTACAACTCATGATACATTAGAACAGGGGTGTCAAACTCAATTTCCTTGCGGGCTACATCAGCATTATGGTTGTCCTCAAAGGGCCGGTTGTATCAGCATCCCATCCCTCTTACAACAGATGTCAGGAGCCCCCCCCCCCCCCCCACCATCAGAAGTCGAGCATCCCCCCACTATCCCTTACATATGTGCACCTCCTTGCCTTGTGCTGCTGCCAGGAGGGATGGACAGAAAAGTGCAGGATTTGGTGGAGGAGTCCTCTCTGCTGCTGACTGCTTAGACTAGATGGGGGCGGAGATAAGGGGGGGGGGCCCTTGTGTTTGATACCTGTGCATTAGAGTGAGGGTCAGTGGGAAGAATACTCCCTATGCTTGTGGTCATTGGGAAGAATTTCCTGAGTAAAAGATAGCTGAAAAGATCAATCATGTCAGTGGGAACTTATCTGAGAGTTTGCTCAAGAAACCCTTAGCAACCTCTGGAGGTACCCTAGGGTTCCATGGAACCCTGGTTGAGAAACCTCTGGTCTAGACACTTGTTCCTGCCAAATCGGAGGATCAGCCGGTTAGAACTCAGATCCTCCGCTTTGACAGAGATCACATGGCCAAGTATATAGGATTTCTGAGTTAAAGCAGCACTCTGGGAATCAGATAAAATCTACCCCTGCAGTAGGGCAAAGCATTTTTCTATATCTGTTCCATAAGTGGAAAACAAAAGAATACATGTTAGTCCTGCCTGATCACTTCCTGCGCTCTTTGGCTGTGCTGCACTGTTATAAGTTACATTGTTCCCAACTACCTATGTGGACTGCAGAACACCTCCCTGCCTTTTATGGAGAGGGAAGGGGTCCTGTAGTCCTAAAGCACTTCCTGTCCTAAGGTGACAATGCCTCTTCTCAATAAATACTGAACCGTTAGTAAGTGTTGTCACCATAGGGCAGGAAGTGTTTTACTGACAGGGTCACGAGGTTAAAAATAAGATTTTAAAAAAAAAACCTTGGGCCAGATTCTCAGCGGCGATATGACGGAGTATCTCAGATACCCCGTCGTATCGCCGTTTTTTTTTTTGCCTCGTATCTATGCGCGTGATGCTTAGCATCACTTTTGCATAGATACGCTGCAACATCCGACAAGTGTAAAACCATTACACTTGCGGATCATAGGTGTAATGACAACTCCGGCCACTAGGTGGCCTTTACGTTGTTTTCTCATTTGCATATGCAAATGAGGCTAGTACGCCGATTCCCGATCGATTTTACGCCGCCCCGTCGTCGCGTACGTCGTTTTCGTCCGCGTAAGGTTACCCCAGCTTCTATGTGGAGTAACCTTACGAAGTACCAACGGATGCCGTCGGGTGCCGTCGGATGCCATGTTAAGTATGGCGTCGGGTCAGCGTCGGCTTTTTCCGTCGCTTACGTCGTTTTACTAACTCGTTTGCGAATAGGGAGTTGCGTAAATGACGCTCACGTCGTTTTGACGTCGGTTTCAACGACGATTTCCGACGTGAGCTGGAGCATGCGCACTGGGCTGGCCAGCGCATGCGCAGCGTTCGACTGCGCGCTTAATTTAAATACAAGCCACCCCATTTGAATTGCGCGGGTTTACGCTGGGCGATTTACGCGACGCAGGCGAAAACTACGGAGCAAGTGCTTTGAGAATAAAGCACTTGCTCTAGTACGATGCGACGGCGTAGTGTAAATGGCTTGCGCTACGCTGCCGGAATTCTATGAGAATCTTGCCCACAATGTTTATTTTTCCATATATTCAAATTTCTGTACACCAGTATGACTGGGGCTAACATTATTACCATTATTATTTTTATTACTATATATCGGTTACATTTTCAACCAATATATGCATCGTATTTATATACATGTAGAGAGTGGTCATCTTAACCACTTAAGCCCCGGACCATTTTGTTGCTAAAGGACCAGGCCCTTTTTTGCGATTCGACACTGCGTCACTTTAACTGACAATTATGTGGTTGCGCGACGTGGCTCCGAAAACAAAATTGGCATCCTATTTTCCCACAAATAGAGCTTTCTTTTGGTGATATTTGATCACCTCTGCGATATTATTTTTTGCGATATAAACAAAAATAGAGTGACAATTTTGAAAAAAAATTAAATATTTTTAGCTTTTTGCTATAATAAATATCCCCCAAAAATATATATATATAAAAAAAAAAAATTTCCCCAGTTTAGGCCGATACGTATTCTTCTACATATTTTTGGTCCCCTCCGACTGCTTGTAATAACAGCCGATTGATATTACAATAAAGGGGACCGTCCGCTCTAAAGAACCCCTTGAATCAATATCAGTAATGTCGGTCAGTTTTGTTACCGATACTTCAAAAATAGTGAATATCGGCCGCCGATAATCATTCGATTCCTAATTGGCAGCATGGGGCACGTGCAGCAGGATGTGGAGGGGTAGACAGGAAATTTGGGGTTAGTTCACCTCCTCATTTTTTATGAAAAGTTGAGCTTACCCTTAAGCCAAGAGCCAGTAATTTTTATGGTGCACATTACATGCTATTCGTCGAAATCAGATTTTTATAACAAGGAAAACAAAATGTTAATCCTGGCTTCCAGAGCGGGGGTGACCCGTGATCTTTGTTAATGACGTTGTTGTTTTCCAGCCTGTGGCCGACCTTGTTGGCCGTAAGTAGCTAATTTGTTCTCAAGCAAATTCCTGCAGCCTGTTCACCTGAATCAAATTATATTATGACAATTTCCTGTTCACACGGGCGGCGAGAGGAGGAGGAGGGGGTCCGCAGGGCTCAGTCTGAGGATGGCGGCACAGCGGCATACAGATCAGTAGAGGGATAACTTTACAGTTCTACAACTAGAAAGAAATGTGCTTATTGAATAGCACAATATGGGCCTAGATGGGCCCAGATCTTAGTAAATGAGCAGAAGCTCTGCTGACTGCCATCATATACAATCATGTGTAAGCAAAAATGCATTTTTTATTTTTATTTTCCTTGCACGTGATTGGGTGTTCTTTGCAAAACTAAAGGGGTTGTAAGCCTTAGGCCGCGTACACACGATCAAATCTATCTGCTGGAAACGGTCGGCCCGACCGTCTCAGCAGACAGATTCAATCGTGTGTACGGGCGAGCCGACGGATTTGGCCACCCGACAGATTTCAAAGCATGCTTTCAAACCTGTCGGCTGGGAACCCGTCCGCCCGACATGTCTGCTGGTTAGTACGCTAACCAGCAGACATGTCTTCTCGCACACGCGTCTAATGGTTTCGGCGAATGCGCGGAAGTGTTTTACTTCCTGGTGCGGTGACGTGGCGGCGTCACCGCCACGTCAGCACGCCGTCTGCCGGCGGTGATTTTGGTTTGATTGTGTGTACACGATCAAACCAATATGTCCCCAGCAGACAGATTTGTTAAAATAGGTCTGTCCGACCGATTTGAACAAATCTGTCTGCTTGTGTGTATGGGGGCCTTAGTGTTTTTTCACCTTATGCATCCTATGCATTAAGGTGAAAAAACACCTTGCAGTGTCTGGCCCGCACGAGCCCCCGTTTTACATACCTGAGCCCTGAACTTCCGTGGGCGCCATCCAGGGGCGCTTTCCCCATGGCTTGTTGGCTTTTCATTGGATAGATTGATAGCAGCGCAGCCATTGGCTCCCGCTGCTGTCAGTCAAATCCAATGACGTGGTCACCAGGGGCGGGGCTGAGTTATACACTCGGTGGCTATGGCCGCCGAGTGTATCACACCGGAGCACGCCCACAAGGTAACCCCCTCGGAAGGGAGCCTCCCAGAGGGGGTTAGCTATTGCGGGTAGGAGCCGCCGTGGGACCCCAGAATACGAGGATCAGGGCCATTTACTGACTTTTAGTAAACACTTACCAGACCATGGAGTCCCCGCAGTTCTTTGTAAGGCTTCCACTCTCTGGCGGCGCCATCTTGGATGCGGGAGCCAACTGTGACTTCCAGATGTTTCACAGATGTCTCCCCACTGGGCAGCAGCAATGTGTCGGCACCATGGTGGGTATAGACAGGTACATACAGTATATAACACCAACAATTTACACAACGCTTTACATATTTTTTACACTCACATCAGGCTCTGCCCTCAAGGAGCTTACAATCTAAGGTCCCTACCTTAAACATCATACAAATACACATAACAGGGCCACCGGGAGCCAGGTAATCTACCAGCATGTTTTTGAAATGTAGAAGGAAGACCATACAGGTGGCAGATAGTGTCCTGATCTGGAATTGAGCCTGAGATCCTGGTTCTTCAAGGAACACCCAAAGGTGGACCAGAACACCTAAAACTCCCAGGTAGACAGAAACAGGGTTGGGGATTATGGTGGGGTCCCGGACTGCCTGCCTTTGTGTGTTTTTTGGATCCTGCTATCCATTTTTCCTGTGGTTGGGAGCTGCACTGGGAATTGGCCTGCAAGGAGATCAGCTTAAAGTAGTTGGATCTGTATGTGCGTTATAATTCATCGCAATTGGTCGATTAATCGATTAAAAAAAGAAAAACGATTATTCAAACACAAAAATTGTAATCAGTAACAGCCCTAGTAAAAAGCTAAGGCGGCGTACACACGACCGAGGTTCTCGTTGGAAACCAGCGAGAACCTCGCTGGAAGCTGCATTCCAGCGAGGACCTCGGCCGTGTGTACGCTCTCGGCGAGCTTCCCGTCGGGAAGCCCGTCGAGCAGAAATAGAGAGCACGCTCTCTATTTGCTCGACGGCTCGCCTGGAAGAATGGCTGGTTGCCATTCCCGACGGGCGGGTCGCCGATTTCGACGGCCGGCAGGGAACCTCGACGGGCGGAACGATGTGTTCTGCCCGTCGAGCTTCTCTGCCGTGTGTACGCGGCCTCATATGTGTATCTTTCAGATTCCTATTAATTCCACTACAGGCTTGGAAATGATTCCAGCACAATTATGTGTAACTTCATCTAATTCTCAGAGCCGAATTACATCATTAAAGACAAGTCTGAACACCCAATATTACATTTTTGTTTTGTCTTACAAGGTGGGTGTGTTGGCGGGAAAAAATAAGGCATCATTTTAGGCAATTAACGTCTACGTATTTTGGGAAAGCATTATCAGTGAGCATATATTTTGGAGTGTTGTAATGTTCACTGTGATGTAGGGGGTGGTTAGCTAAAGTGTAGATGTGTTTTGTACAGGGAGTCCACGTCACACGGGAGTTATATTTAAGGGCTTTGTTAAAAGAAAAGTTCATTAGCTTGCCCATGAAGGGGTTCCAGCTTCACTCAAAACAGTATTAACCAAAATGCAGAGCCATCTGGCCAGTGTTGCCAACCGTCCGTATTTCTACGGACAGTCTGTAAAAACGGGCACTTTTTTCCCCCGTTCGTAAATGTCCGTGGTTGCGGGAATGTGCCAGTAAAAATAGCCGAGATCAGTTCGGCTTAGAACTGCACATGGAGATTGGAGGCAGGGGGTGATTGGAGGCCGCAGAGGGGGATGGAGGCAGGGGGCAATGGAGGCAGGGGATGTTAGTTGCAGGGGGTGATTGGAGGTACCGTAGAGGGGGATGGTGGCACCGCAGAGGGTGGGGGATGGAGACAGGGGTTGTTGGTGGCAACGCAGAGGGGGATGGAGGCAGGAGATGATGGAGGCAGGGGGTGATTGGAGGCAGGGGGCCTGGGGGAGATTGGAGGCAGGGGGTGTTAGTGGCAGGGGGTGATTGGAGGCACCGCAGAGGGTGATTGTGGCATTGCAGAGGGTGGGAATGGAGACGGGGGTTGTTGGTGGCACCGCAGATGGGGATTGTGGCATTGCAGAGGGTGGGGATGGAGATATGGGTTGTTGGTGGCACCGCAGAGGGGGGTGGAGGCAGGGGATGATGGAGGCAGGGGGTAATTGGAGGCATGGGGCCTGTGGGAGATTGGAGGCAGGGGGTGTTAGTGGCAGGGGGTGATTGGAGGCACCGCAGATGGTGGGAATGGAGACAGGGGTTGTTGGTGGCACCACAGAGGGGGATTGTGGCATTGCAGAGGGTGGGGATGGAGACAGGGGTTGTTGGTGGCACTGCAGAGGGGGATGGAGGCAGGGGATGGTGGAGGCGGGGGTGATTGGAGGCAGGGGGCCTGGGGGAGATTGGAGGCAGGGGGTGTTAGTGGCAGGGGGTGATTGGAGGCACCGCAGAGGGGGATGGAGGCAGGGGGTGATTGGAGGCAGGGGGCCTGGGGGAGATTGGAGGCAGGGGAGATTGGAGGCAGGGGGAGATTGTGGCACCGAAAAGGGGGTGAAGGTAGGGGGTGTTGGTGGCAGAGGTGGATACAGGCAGGAGGTGATGTGACTAAATAATTTGCCCTTATTATATCGAAAATAACAAAAATATGTTTACCTTAATATCTACCTTAAATCACATTGCTTTTTGCCTAGCGTAATTGTTTGTAGCCTAAATACTGAAATTTGCACCTAAAAATTTTATTTAGTAACTTTTGTGAAATGCTAGTAAAAACGTGGTTGCGCCAATAAATTTCGGGTGTCGTGCCAGTAAATTTCTATCTGGTAGGTTGGCAACACTGCACCTGGCTCTTAAGTCAACAGCACCGTTGCTCGCTCTGTGTGCTTGCAGTACTACTGTTCAGACCCCTCTCCTGACCTCATTGTAAAAACGAATCTACCACTAAGCTAAACACCCCCATATCACAAGTGGTGGAGCATGCGGGGAGAACAGGATCCCAGTTGCTAGGGGTAACTGCAGACTTGCATTTCTCAGGCGGTTGGTTATACTTCACGCAGGATGCTGGCTATTGTACCCTCCTTATCCCATCCTGCCAGAAAATCCCCTATCCTCTCTACACTGTACGGCTCCCTGCTTGCAGGACTTTTTTTCCCATCCTGCAAGCGCTTTGCCCCGGTGTTAAAGCATTGGGGCTTTCACACTGGGGTGGCTTGAGAGGCGTTTTTTTCAGGTGCTATCTTTAGTGATAAAACACCTAAAAAGCATCCCAGTGTGAAAGGGGTCTTAAAGTATATGTAAACCCCCACTGTGTAAAACAATCCATTCAGTTTAAAATAGATACGAAAGGCAAAATATTTGTTTGTGTATATATAAAAAACCTTTATTTATAAGTGATCATATTCCCTCGGTTCTCAGCTACATAAGGAGCTTAGAGAGCTGGGGGGAGGAGAAACAGCAGAACACTGGTCTTCCAAGTCAATGGCTGTTGGGGGAGGGTGGGGGGGGGCGTATCAGCACATATCTGATCATTGGAGGAGAGCAGGCTGAGTTCCCAGCACAGCCATGGAACTCTCATGCCTAGTGTGGTTATTTTTTTTTTTTTTAAACTAAATCCGGATCACCACCAGGGATTTCACACAAAGGAAGCAATACAAAAAGAACAGGATAAGTACATGAAACAGAAGTCACATATCAGGAATATGAAATGTCTGGCTTACATATCCTTCAATTTCAAGGTTGCGTGTTTGCGCCCCACATCGGGTGTGTGATGTTGCGGTACTTGGGTAGACCTTGCTTTAGCAGGTCTTCGAAAAAAGTGTTGACTGGGTGGACCACGAGTACCCCTGTCTGGAGTAAGCTGACCACATTTCCAAACTACTATTCAAGGACACCCCCCTTCCCAAAAATCAGCTTGTGCTGTAACGAATCACAGCACAGTGATTGGACACAAGAGGCGGGATTTATGATTCCTCCAATCACAAGTAGGGGGCAGGGATTGTGCTCCTCCAGGCATTCCCAGCCAGGGCAAGTACTGTCAGCGAGTAAAGCAGTGATGTGGCGGCCTTTTTTGGGGGCATCAGATTGGCCTGGGGGGTAGCTGTGTCAGTTACATTCCGGGACACTTTATTGTCCTGGAATGAAGGTGCCCGGGACAGACCTGCAAAATGCGGCAATCTGGGGACACGTGGTCACCGTAGTCTGGAGTCTTGCACCTTGGTGGGGGGATCAGAGCCAGGGTCCCTTTTCTTCACCCTGGTGCACCCTGTGCACTTTTTTTGCACCTGGTGTTAGTTTGCGCACTTCTCCACAGAGCTTTATAAATACAGTTAAACCTTGGTTTAAGAGTAACTTGGTTTGAGAGCGTTTTGCAAGACAAGCAAAATGTTTTAATACATTTTGCCTTGATATACAAGCGATGTCTTGATATAAGCGTAGCGTCATGTCACAACTGAGTATAAAAGAGAAGAGAGGAGCCTCTAAGTGTAGCAATATGGTTACATTTAATAAAGGTACAACATTTAGAAACTTATTGCTACACTTAGAGGCACCTCTCTTCTTTTTTATACCCTGTAAAAAAAATGCTTTGCTATTCAAGTGCTTTGGATTAAAAGCATGCTCGCAAACCAAGGTTTTACTGTAACCACTGGCGTAGCGGGAGGGGGGGCAGGGGGGGCTGTCGCACCGGGCGAAAAATGGGGGGGGGGCGAATCCATCCACCGGCTCCGCGGAGCGCTCCGGAGCCTCGGCCTAGGAAAGTCCCCGGCTTCGGCCTAGCTCCGGAGCGGCGGCCATCTTGGTACACCCGGCGGCGGCCCTCCTCTCTGTTCACACCCACAGAGGAGGAGGAGCCCGCGCTTGAGGGAAACCACACGCCGCTGTCTGAGGTCTGAGGTCTGCACTACTGGGGGTTACTGTCTGAGGTCTGCACTACTGGGGGTTATTGTCTGAGGTCTGCACTACTGGGGGTTATTGTCTGAGGTCTGCACTACTGGGGGTTATTGTCTGAGGTCTGCACTACTGGGGGTTACTGTCTGAGGTCTGCACTACTGGGGGTTATTGTCTGAGGTCTGCACTACTGGGGGTTATTGTCTGAGGTCTGCACTACTGGGGGTTATTGTCTGAGGTCTGCACTACTGGGGGTTAATGTCTGAGGTCTCCACTATTGGGGGTTAATGTCTGAGGTCTGCACTATTGGGGGTTACTGTTTGAGGTCTGCACTATTGGGGGTTACTGTCTGAGGTCTGCACTACTGGGGGTTACTGTCTGAGGTCTGCACTACTGGGGGTTAATGTCTGAGGTCTGCACTATTGGGGGTTATTGTCTGAGGTCTGCACTACTGGGGGTTAATGTCTGAGGTCTGCACTATTGGGGGTTACTGTCTGAGGTCTGCACTACTGGGGGTTAATGTCTGAGGTCTGCACTACTGGGGGTTACTGTCTGAGGTCTGCACTATTGGGGGTTACTGTCTGAGGTCTGCACTATTGGGGGTTAATGTCTGAGGTCTGCACTACTGGGGGTTACTGTCTGAGGTCTGCACTATTGGGGGTTACTGTCTGAGGTCTGCACTATTGGGGGTTACTGTCTGAGGTCTGCACTATTGGGGGTTACTGTCTGAGATCTGCACTACTGGGGGTTACTGTCTGAGGTCTGCACTACTGGGGGTTACTGTCTGAGGTCTGCACTACTGGGGGTTACTGTCTGAGGTCTGCACTATTGGGGGTTACTGTCTGAGGTCTGCACTATTGGGGGTTAATGTCTGAGGTCTGCACTACTGGGGGTTACTGTCTGAGGTCTGCACTATTGGGGGTTACTGTCTGAGGTCTGCACTATTGGGGGTTACTGTCTGAGGTCTGCACTATTGGGGGTTACTGTCTGAGATCTGCACTACTGGGGGTTACTGTCTGAGGTCTGCACTACTGGGGGTTACTGTCTGAGGTCTGCACTACTGGGGGTTACTGTCTGAGATCTGCACTACTGGGGGTTACTGTCTGAGGTCTGCACTACTGGGGGTTACTGTCTGAGGTCTGCACTATTATGGGGGTTACTGTCTGAGGTCTGCACTATTATGGGGGTTACTGTCTGAGGTCTGCACTATTATGGGGGTTACTGTCTGAGGTCTGCACTATTATGGGGGTTACTGTCTAAAGGTCTGCACTATTATGGGGGTTACTGTCTGAGGTCTGCACTATTATGGGGGTTACTGTCTGAGGTCTGCACTATTGTGGGGGTTACTGTCTGAGGTCTGCACTATTGTGGGGGTTACTGTCTGAGGTCTGCACTATGGTGGGGGTTACTGTCTGAGGTCTGTTAAATAGGGGGTCTGTGATTGGGGGGATCCATCTGTGATGAGAGGTCTGTTATTTAGGGAGTCAGTCTGTGATGGGGGATCTGTGATTGTGGGGGGGGTCAGTCTGTGATGGGGGATCTGTGATTGTGGGGGGGGGGGGGGTTCAGTCTATGATGGGGGATCCGTGGTTGTGGGGGGGGAGGGGTCAGTCTGTTAATCCCTTACAGTAAGGGGTTAAATGATTAATCCTGCAATAATTTACCCCTTACATGCTGAAAGCCCTGAGAGGGATACATTACAGATCCTTATAACCAGAGTGGATGATTATACAAGGGGGGGGGGGCGGAAAAAAAATTCTGCCCCGGGCGCCCATAACTCTGGTTACGCCACTGACTGTAACCAAATTCTGTCAATAACCACAGAAGCACATTGCAGTTGGTTTGATTGCTTCGTTGAAACCTGAATTTTTTCTCAAGCAGCTCATACAAAATCCAGGAAGCAGACAGGGGGGTTACCAGCTGTACTTATTACTAAATGTTGTATTTCTGCCAAGACTTTAAGGATTAAATAAAAGGGACGCCAGGTAAAAAGTTAAGAAATTGCAGGGTGCCCAATTACCCAACTCGCCGCCTGTTTGTTCCCAGCGCCTGGCATGGAAATAATTGCCGCCCAGCATTGGGAAACGGCTCCTCAGGTGTGTTGTAGATTAAATGTGTACAGAAGCCGCGGAATCATTTTTATTTGGTTTGAAATATTGCCGGCCGGCCCCGTCCATTTATCCTTTTCCTGGGGTATACAATAGAGGCTTGTGTAGGACAGCACTCTGGGTTATGAGTTAATTGCTAGAGAGCTACCAGGTTCCTTAGCCATTCAGAGCACGGTGGCTGCGCCGGTGTTGGAAAGACGTGTTTTAATTTAATAAAATACCAATGGTGGGGTTTTTTGGTTTTTTTTTAAACGCAGCAGCAGCGCCATCTGGAGGCGCAGCACAGGATTGAAGGTCCAGCTCAAGGTCGTGTCTAGCTGCTCAGAACAGGGCTTGTTGCATCTATTTTGAAGATGGATTGTTTGTTACTTCGATCCAGTTTAACAGGGAGCAGCGAGCTGAAGGATGGCGAGGGAAGCGATGGGCAGTTCGTAAACCGCCAGTCGTAATGCAGACTGATATTTTGTTATTCGATCGCGCTGAAAAACTTTAACATGCCGTCATTTATTAAAGCAAACCTGAGTGGCTTTCTCTATAGGTTTGCTTGTTTTCACTAGGAAGTGATTATCATATATTAAAATATTAAATATATCATAGTACTATATTAAATATGGTATATTACAATATAAAATTATATATATATATAATAGGGCTGTTACCGATTAAAATTTTTGTGTTCTATTAATTCTTTTTTTTATTTAATTTTTATCGATTAACTGACTCATTTCGATTAATTATAACGCACATACAGATCCAACTACTTGCCACGCAATTTTAAAATTAAGCAAGACAAATAGCTTGAGAACAGGTGATGTTAATTAATGGAGAATTTAATGGCACCCGATATAGAAACAACATATCCTTTGTATTCTTATTCCTATGAAAGGAATATTTCATATTCAACTTTCCCCAGCATTGCTCTTAAAGGGCAACCCGATCCAAAAATTCAGATAAGACTGGCATATAGAATTTATTTACCCGTTGAGATTTGTACAAAGCACTCACGCGATCACACGATCATTTTTCGTCATGTAAAAAAAACGTTGTTTTAAAAAAATGTAAAATTATCGTGTGTGGGCTTCACATCATGGGCAGTTCGTAAACCGCCAGTCGTAATGCAGACTGATATTTTGTATATTCGATCGCGCTGAAAAACTTTAACATGCCGTCATTTATTAAAGCAAACCTGAGTGGCTTTCTCTATAGGTTTTGCTTGTTTTCACTAGGAAGTGATTATCATATATTAAAATATTAAATATATCATAGTACTATATTAAATATGGTATATTACAATATAAAATTATATATACATATATATATATATATATATATATATATATATATATATTAGGGCTGTTACCGATTAAAATTTTCGTGTTCGATTCATTTTATTTATTTTTTTATCGATTAATTCACTCATTTCGATGAATTATAACGCACATACAGATCCAACTACTTTTAGCCGATCTCCTTGCAGGCTGATTCCCAGTGCAGCTCCCAACCACTGGAAAAATGGATAGCAGGATAAAAAAAACACACAAAGGCAGCGCTCGATGGGAATAGCATTAAAACTTTTATAGTCTTCAAATAGGTAACAAAATAAATATTGCACTGAGATAAAATGGATGTAGCTACATAAACTGTAAAAATGGTGCGAGTAATACCAAACGGTACCAAAAGCAGTCATAAAAACATGTAGCTAAGTATGATACTGGTATAAAAATGTGTACAATGATACCACTGCTGAATCCAGATGAGGAGGGGTTAACATCAGTTCGTCGGCATGTAGATGTCCCGTGAAGGGAACTATCACAACTCCCAGTGGTTGGTTGTAGAATCCCAGGGTGATAGAGGGAAGTGATAGAGGGAAGTGTAACAGCAAAGAGGCCTTCAGATAGACACGGAAATCCCCGCCGGTGTCCGTGACGTCACCGGAACTCCCTGACGAACAGGAAGCCGGCGGAGAGGTGAGTACCAATCAAAACAATTTTGATTGTTAAAAAAAAAATAATGATTTATCAAGGAATTAATAGTTAAAGTGGAGGTTCACCCTTAAAACCACTTTCTCTTATCCCATCCAGTCTTTTTTTTTTTTATTGGTGTACTTACTTCTTAATAGATAATATAATTTTCGTCCTACCGCACTATATGGTGCCGCTATATCGCGTCACGCCTTCCAAAAACAGCCGACTAGCACTTAAATTATCTATTAAGAAGTAAGTACATCGATAAAAAAAAAAAAAAAACAGCATACTGACGCCAGTATGCTGGATGGGATGGGAGAAAGTGGTTTTAAAGGGGTAGTTCCCCCAAAAACCTTTTTTTTTAACATTGATTGAGGCTCGTTTTGTCAAGAGGAATCAGGTGTTTTTTTTTTTAGAATCGAAGCAGTACTTACCGTTTTAGAGATGCATCGTCTCCGTCGCTTCCGGGTATGGTCTTCTGGTCTGGGCGTTCCTATTTGATTGACAGGCTTCCGACGGTCAAATACATCGCGTCACGATTTTCCGAAAGTAGCCGAACGACGGTGCGCAGGCGCAGTATAGAGCCGCACCGGCGCTCGGCTTCTTTCGGCTACTCGTGACGCGATGTATGCGACCGTCGGAAGCCTGTCAATCAAATAGGAACGCCCAGACCAGAAGACCATACCCGGAAGCGACGGAGACGATGCATCTCTAAAACGGTAAGTACTGCTTTGATTCTAAAAAAAAAAACACCCGATTCCCCTTGACAAAACGAGCCTCAATCAATGTTAACCACTTAAGGACCGCCTACTGCACATTTACGTCGGCAGAATGGCACGGCTGGGCACATCAACGTATATATACGTTGATTTTAGTACCCAGCCGTGGGTCGTGGGCGCGCGCCCGCGACCCGGTCCGAAGCTCTGGGACCGCGGGATTCGCGGACCCGATCGCCGATGCAGTGCGGCGATCCGTCCCTGGAGCGGAAGAACGGGGAGAGCCGTGTGTACACACGGCTTCCCCGTGCTTCTCTGTGGCTGTAGCATCGATCGTGTCATCCCTGTAATAGGGGGACGCGATCGATGACGTCACAACTACAGCCACACCCCCCTACATAGGCACACATCCCCTACAGCGCCACCTGTGGTTAACTCCCAAACTGCAACTGTCATTTCCACAGTAAACAATGCAAATTTAAATGCATTTTTTGCTGTGAAAATGACAATTGTCCCAAAAATGTGTCAAAATTGTCCGAAGTGTCCGCCATATTGTCGCAGTCACGAAAAAAATCGCTGATCGCCGCTATTAGTAGTAAAAAAAAAATAATTAATAAAAATGCAATAAAACTATCCCTTATTTTGTAAACGCTATAAATTTTGCGAAAACCAACCGATAAACGGTTATTGCGATTTTTTTTACCAAAAATAGGTAGAAGAATACGTATCGGCCTAAACTGAGTAAAAAAAATGTTTTGTCGCTCTATTTTTGTTTATAGCGCAAAAAATAAAAACCGCAGAGGTGATCAAATACCACCAAAAGAAAGCTCTATTTGTGGGGAAAAAAGGACGCCAATTTTGTTTGGGAGCCACGTCGCACGACCACGCAATTGTCAGTTAAAGTGACGCAGTGCCGAATCGCAAAAAGGGGCAAGGTCCTTTACCTGCATTTTGGTCCGGGTCTTAAGTGGTTAAAAAAAAGGTTTTTGGGGGAACTACCCCTTTAAGGGTGAACCCCTTCTTTAATTTCCACAGCTCTAATATATATATACACATACACACACACATCATTTTTCTTGTATATAAAAAAAAAATACAAGAAAATTATGTGAATCTCTCTCTCTCTATAAATATATATATATATATATATATATATATATATATATATATATATATATATATACACATACACTGTATCTCACAAAAGTGAGTACACCCCTCATTTTTGTAAATATTTTATTATTCTTTTCATGTGACAACACTGAAGAGATTACACTTTGCTACAATATAAAGTATTATGGTGATAATTTGTGAGAGCTGTGTGAATGCTTAAAGTGTTACTAAACCCGGGACGCAAAAGTTATAGCGCCTACAAACTATGGGATATTTTTATTTATTCTTATTTATTTATATTTTATTTTATTTTTTTGAGTATATGGAACCCCCCCATTATTATTGTGTTCAGGTGTTTCCAGTGAAGGGTACTGTCAATGTTAAAGGATACAAAGACAATTGGGCGCTTCCAGTGTTGTGGTAGTAGTTTGGGGAAGGACCTTTTCTGTCCCACCATGTTGGTTTCTGGATCACCTGCTGGTGGCACTGTGCTTTCCCAAGGAGGAGGTTGTAGTTCCAGGGTCCACCAGTGGGTGTCTCCCAACATTCAGCAGATTCCAGTAATCAGTCTTCACCTGATGCTGGCTGCTGGGAGGGTATTTAATCTCTCTTCTAATATTACACTTTGCTTCAGTGTTTTTCGTTGCTGCCAGATACGGCTTGCCACTTATCCTGAGCTTAGATCCTGCCCTTCATCCTGAACCCTGCTGTCTCTTTTCTGCACCCCTTGTACCTGATCCCAGTCCTAGGCCGCAGTACACATGGAAATGCAATAGTTTTAGTAAATATAAACTGCTAAATACATTTTATCATCAGCGGTATAAAGCAGTCTTGTGACTTCTATCAGTGTCTGGTTAAAGCTTGTAGGAGGAGTTTTCATTCTCCCCTGGCTGCCCTATGAGGATGCAGGACCCCTAAACCTCTGTCTGTATAGTGCTGATTGGCCCTGTGCTGATCACATGCACACTCCCAAGAAAAAAAAGTCTCTCTAGCAATACACACCAAAATGAGCATGTGCAGCGTGTCCCCAAGCCTCTGTACTATCAGGAGATGGATTGGGGACAGTGGAAGAAGGGGAAGATCAGAGAAGACAGGATGATCAAGCAGCCTTTTTACACAATGCAGAGGATTAACCCCTTAGGTCCCACAGTGAGTATAACGACCATGCTTTACAGCATATACAGACCAGGGGGGACTGACAACTCATGGGGCCCCCGGGCAATAGGAGATTATGGGGCCCCCGGGCAATAGGAGATTATGGGGCCCCCGGGCAATAGGAAATTATGGGGCCCCAGGCAATAGATTATGGGGCCACATATTATACACACATAGAGTATACATAGACACACAATATACACACACAGTATACATACACACACTGAAAAGGTACTGGAGAGGCAGGGCAGCTATAATCTTGGGGATTTAAAAAAAAACACAGATTTTTACATACTGTCCCTGGTTTTATTGAGGCTGGCAACCCTGCTAGGACCCCCTAGTGGCATGGGGCCCTCGGGAAGTGCCCAAATGGTCAGTCCGCCCCTGATACAGACCATATGCCTACTTTAGAGCATGCCCATACCCCCCACCGGCAAAGTCTCGACGGGAGGTGTTTTCTGTAGCTCACAGAGATAACTGGAAACAATGCTAACTGATCACAGCCAGCAAAGGTAGAGCGCTTAGAATGCTATCAGCTCACAGGATTTCTGGCAGGATCAACAGCTACTTTATACCGAGAGTTGCAGAGTAATGGATGCTGCTCTGACATCTGAAGTGGTTGATGTACAGTTGGAAGGAAGTTTATTGAATAAAGTCGGTTATATGTAAATCAGTATAATGTTTGTTTTATTTTCAGGTGTATATCGGAGACAATAATGATGCAGAGCAGTATGCCGCTGTCCCAACTCAGTTAAACTCAGCTGTTTCGGCTGACCTGCTCTTCGACCTGCCCCAGAAGAACCTCTATGTGATGACCCCGTCCACGGTAAGGAAAAACATAGTCTGCTCATCTGAATTACCGTATTTATTGGCGTATAACACACACCCCAATTTAAGAGGGATGTTTCGGGAAATGTTTTCAAATAAACCACTTTGAAGCAAAATAATGGTCAGTGCAAATCAATGCAGCCTGATTCGTGCCCATCTGCAGCCTCAGTATGGCCTGATTCGTGCCCATTTGCAGCCTCAATGCAGCCTGATTAGTGCCCATCTGCAGCCTCAATGCAGCCTTATTAGTGCCCACCTGCAGCCTTATTAGTGCCCATCTGCAGCCTCAATGCAGCCTGATTAGTGCCCATCTGCAGCCTCAATACAGCCTGATTAGTGCCCATCTGCAGCCTCAATGCAGCCTTATTAGTGCCCATCTGCAGCCTCAATGCAGCCTTATTAGTGCCCATCTGCAACCTCAATGCAGCCTGATTAGTGCCCATCTGCAGCCTCAATGCAGCCTGATCAGTGCCCATCTGCAGCCTGATAAGAGCCCACCTGCAGCCTCAATGCAGCCTGATTAGTGCCCATCTGCAGACTCAATGCAGCCTTATTGGTGCCCATCTGCAGCCTCAATGCAGCCTTATTAGTGCCCATCTGCAACCTCAATGCAGCCTGATTAGTGCCCATCTGCAGCCTCAATGCAGCCTGATCAGTGCCCATCTGCAGCCTGATAAGAGCCCACCTGCAGCCTCAATGCAGCCTGATTAGTGCCCATCTGCAGACTCAATGCAGCCTGATTAGTGCCCATCTGCAGCCTTAATGCAGCCTGATTAGTGCCCATCTGCAGCCTCATGCCCATCTGTAGCCTCAGTGCAGCCTATGTGCACATCTGCAGCCTGATCTGCGCCCATCCAATGCAACCTCACCATCTCTCATGCAGTGCAGGAAATCAGGAGGGGGACGAGCGAGCCGTCATCTTCTTTTTACAGTACTCGGCTCTCAGTCGACAGTCACATACACAGTTCCCCCATCTCCATTGGACCATCTCCTGTGATTGACAGAACACTGGTCCAATGCCGGTGGCAGAGATGGGACGTGTATGAAGCTTCCCTCCAACCATTTTGCATATTATTTTATATACACTGTGATTCTGTACTTGCCAAATATGCTGCAGAAATCTCCCTCCACTAAGTCTGGCTGCAGCCATTTTAACTGTGGGCAGATGAAGCTGCTGCCTGTTCACTTCCTGGATTTACACAGAGGCACACCTCCAGCTTGACAGCTCTCATTGGCCCTCTTATGACTCATCCCCCCTCCCTTCCTGGAAAACGCTCATGAGAGTGAGAGAGCTGTGCATGGTGTCATAAGCTTAGGCTTTTTTACAAGACAAGAAACAGGAAGTGGGCTGTATAAGGCAGAAAAAAAATTGTGCTATCGTCAATAAAAACAACAAGGGCAGAAGATTTAATAGATCGAAAGTTAAAAAAAAATTACTGAAGTTCCACAATAAATAGGCATACCATAAAATGTGAAGATCTTTTTAAACCAAAAAAACATATACTCATATACTGACCGGCGCCATGTTTTTTATTTCAGGTAACTAAAGTCCCCCTTTCTGAATGTTCCCAACACACTGACTGCTCCTCGTGCCTCGCTGCCCGCGATCCGTACTGCGGCTGGTGCGTTCTGCATGGAAAGTAAGTGGGCTAATATTCCTTCTTTAGGCACTAATTTATTGTATTGCTCTTGTTTTTAAAAAGAAACTACAAAAAATGTTGGTAGGGGATCCTTCCCATCTGCCGCTTTGCTCTGCATTGGGCTGTATTGTCCCATAGACTAAAAGTCTTGCATTATATAGGGCAGAGATGGCGAACCTTGGGAACTCAGATGTTTTGGAACTACATTTCCCATGATGCTTATCTACATTGCAGAGTGCCTGAGCATCATGGGAAATGTAGTTCCAAAACATCTGGGGTGCCAAGGTTCGCCACCACTGATATAAGGCCTGTTCACACCAATGGGCTGTGCTGGTGTGCCCTGCAATAAATGGATACAGGCATATATTTTACTTTAAAGCCTCGTACACGCGATCGGATTATCCGACGGGAATTGTGTGATGAGAGGCTGTCCGAAAATCCGACGGGTTGTATGCTTCTTGCAACATCGGACAATTGTCGGATTTCCCGCCTTGTCAGATTTTCCGCCTTAAGGCCTCATTCACACGGGGTGGATCCGTTGCAGCGGGGTCTCTCCGTTGATCTTCGCTGAGCTGGCGGATGACAGGTCCCTTTCTGCTCACTGAGCGGGGAGGAGCTTGTCGAGCGTCGCTGATTCCTATGGAGAGACTGTATGGCGATAAGTTCACCATCCGTCCTGGTGGATCTGATCCGCCAGGATGGATGGCGAACGTATCGACATACGTCTAATTTTAGCAGCTCGAACCGGAACGGATGTCTGGGGACATGGTCACCGCTGACATCCGTCGCTCCATAGACTTGCATGAAGCGCCCGTTCAGGTCCGCCTGTCAGTTTTTTCGGTGGACCTGAACAGGCGCTCCATACAAGTCTAGGGTCCGCCTGTGTGAAAGGGGCCTAATAGTTCCCTTCACTGGAACTAAAGGGCCAATCCCTGAAAAACAACCCCACACCATAATCCCCCCTCCACCAAATGATTTGGACCAGTGCACAAAGCAAGGTCCATAATGACATGGATGAGCGAGTTTGGGGTGGAGGAACTTGACTGGCCTGCACAGAGACCTGACCTCAACCCGATAGAACACCTTTGGGATGAATTGGAGCAGAGACTGTGAACCAGGCCTTCTCTGACCTCACAAATGCACTTCTGGAAGAATGGTGAAACATTCCCATAGACACTCCTAAACCTTGTGGACGGCCTTCCCAGAAGAGTTGAATCTGTGCTAGCTGCCAAGGGTGGGCCAACTAAGACTAGGATGCCATTAAAGTTCAAGTGCGTGTAAAGCCAATCGTCCCAATACTTTTGGAAATGCCAACGTATCTACTGATTTACCGTTGTTAGTCCAAATGTGCGCCGTCGTATCTATGCGCTGATTCTTTAAATCAGATACGCCTGAATTTTGCCAAGATACGACTGACGTAAGTCTCCTACGCCGTCGTATCTTGGATGCATATTTACGCTGGCCGCTAGGGGCGCTTCCGTTGATTTACGCGTTGAATATGTAAATGAGCAAAATACGCCGATTCACTAACGTACGTACACCCAACGCAGTAATCTACGCCGTTTACGTAAGGCAAAACCACCGAAAAGGTGGCGCATCCCACGCAAAGGTATGGACGTCGGAGCAGCCGTCGTTTTTTTACGTCGTTTACGTAAGTCGTACGCGAATGGGGCTGTGCGTAAGTTACGTTCACGTCGTAGGCAGTGTTCTACGTATCTTAAGCCCGTACACACGGCGGAGGTTCTCGGCAGAAACCAGCAAGAACCTCGCTGGGAGCCGCATTCTGCCGAGAACCTCGGCCATGTCTACGCTCTCGGCGAGCCCCGCCCGTCGGGAAACCCGTCGAGCAAATAGAGAACAGGTTCTCTATTTGCTCGACGGCCCGTCGGGATGAATGGCTGGTTGCCTTTCCCGACGGTCGGGTCGCCGATTCTGACGGCCGGCAGAGAACCTCGACGGGCGGAACGATGTGTTCTGCCCGTCGAGGTTCTCTGCCATGTGTACGCGGCATCAGGCATTCTATCCAACGTGATTCTGAGCATGCGCACTGGGATACGTCCACGGACGGCGCATGCGCCGTTTGTTCGGCCCATCATTTGCATGGGGTCATGGTTCATTATAATACAACACGCTCACTGCCTTGCTACTTTGAATTACGCGGGCTTACGCCGGCCCATTTACGCTACGCCGCCGCAACTTAAGGAGCAAGTGCTTTGTGAATACAGCACTTGCCTCTCTAACCTGCAGCGGCGTAGCGTAAAGAAGATACGCTACGCCCGCACAAAGGTACGCCCGGGTACGTGAATCTGGCCCATACAGTATATCTAAAGCCAAGGATTTTCCATGTTCCCAATAGAGAGGTTCGCCATCTCAGTTTGGTGTGGTGACCATTGTCAAAATTGTACAATTGTTGGAACAGGTGAGAGGAAATCATCCAATGGGGACACCTGCCCTGGTGACATCTGTCTAGGAGAAAATTTGCCCTCACTTCCTGTTGTGTCTCTGGAACAGGAAGTGAAAACTCCCCAACTGGATTAAGCCAGCAACAAAGGCATTATGTTAAATAGACTTTAGTGTTCCTCTGTGATTTCTAAGTGACCCTTCCCTTTGTTCTGACAGGTGTAGTCGGCGGTTTGAGTGTCTGCGCTCCGGGGAGAAGAACCAGTGGCTCTGGGCTCACGATATGAACCAGCAATGTCTGACGGTCCAATCCCTGATACCGGCAAACATCAGCAAAGAGGAGAAGAGAAATGTAAGCAATGTGTGAATTGTGTAGTACAAGGGATCCCAGGCTATATGAGTAGCACAGAATCAGGATATACAGGAATCACGGATAGCTGAAGATTATCCGGCAATTACCAGTCACCACTCCTTTCCTCAAAGTATTTCCCAGTGAAGTGATTTAGCCTCAGTTGATACACGGAGATTAAACAAATCCTTCTACATAAGTTGTACCTATTTATCTGCAGTCTTCTCTTCACTACATCTGTTCAAGTCCAGAATTGTCAAAGTCAATAACTTGTCTGTGTGTCCAGAAAAAAAAGGGGCAAAGCACTGACGTTACACTCTGCAGAGCTCAGTGAGGAGAGCATTGACAGCTGATTGGAGGGAAGTCCTTTCTTGTATTAAGAGAGGTATGGACTCCATACGGCGTTCCTTGGTTAACACTGACACGCATCTCAGTCAATCAGGTTCACCGGATCTGGTTACCGGTAACCTGATTGGCTGAAGCGACATCGAGGGCGGGACCGTGGATCGTGGAGGAAGATCTGAGGATGGCTGACCGAGAAAGGTAAGTGCCGGGGGGGGGGGGGGGGGTCAATCTGGCGGCATTTTAAGGGCAAACTGGCGGCAATTGATGGGCACGGTGACGACAATGGCATGACACAGTGTCTGCGTTTGGCATGGCACATTGGAGACAACAGCATGGCACAGTAGGCAACAAATTGATGGGGACAGTGGCGACAATTGATGGCACAGTGGCTGTGTTTGATGGCATGGCACAGTGGCGACAATTGATGGGCACAGTGGCTGCGTTTGATGGCATGGCAAAGTGGCGTCAATTTTATAGCACAGTGGCGACAATTTTATGGCACAGTGGCGTTGATGAGCTCAGTGGCTGCGTTTGATGGCAAAGTGGCACAGTGGCGGCAATTGATGGGCACAGTTTATAGCACAGTGGCGACAATTTTATGGCACAGTGGCTGCGTTTGATGGCATGGCACAGTGGCGACAATTGATGGGCACAGTGGCTGCGTTTGATGGCATGGCAAAGTGGCGTAAATTTTATAGCACAGTGGCGACAATTTTATGGCACAGTGACTGTGTTTGATGAGCTCAGTGGCTGCGTTTGATGGGCAAAGTGGCGGCAATTGATGGGCACAGTGGCGGCAATTGATGGGCACAGTGGCGGCAATTGATGGCATGGCACAGTGGCGACAATTGATGCCAAGGTAAGTGCCAAGCGGGGGGGTCAATCTGGCGGCATTTTAAGGGCAAACTGGCGGCAATTGATGGGCACGGTGACGACAATGGCATGACACAGTGTCTGCGTTTGGCAGGGCACATTGAAGACAATAGCATGGCACAGTAGGCAACAAATTGATGGGGACTGTGGCGACAATTGATGGCACAGTGGCTGCGTTTGAAGGCATGGCACAGTGGCGACAATTGATGGCACAGTGGCTGCGTTTGAAGGCATGGCACAGTGGCGTCAATTTTATGGCACAGTGGCTGCGTTTGATGGGCACAGTGGCGGCAATTGATGGGCACAGTGAGGCAGTAATTGATGGGGTTTTTTTTTTTTTTTCGTTTTATTTGCGCCCCCCAAAAACTTTGAGCACCAGCCGCCACTGGTTCTGACACCCGGCAAATAAAAAGCCAGTTTATGTTTCAGCTTGCCACCCAGAACTTAAATATCGCTTTTGGTCGGAGTTGCTCTTTAAAAAGATGGGACCTGTAAATCTGTATAATCCGTGTGGATCAGGAGTAAGATGTTTGTATGTAGCTTGTCACACACACATGTGAAATATACTGCTGCCAGGCCCAGGCCTGTATATATTTGGAATCTAATAGGATTATCCCACATGAATACGATTAGCGGGAGGGCTGTGGATTGGTATAAAAGGATTAGGGGATGGAGACAAAAAACAAAGGCCCAATACGCTAACTCCATCCGGCGAGAAGATTTCCTTCTAATACCGCTCTGTCCTCGAACGACTTGTGAGCTGATGGGAGAGGCCAAGAACCTCCTTCCAACAGGGCCGTCTTAATAGCATCATGGGCACCTAGGCAAAGTAATGCTCTGGGGCCCCTTCAATGATGACAGTGCAGATAAACAGACATCAAATAGGTAGGAGGCAGACTGCCTCCCCTGTGCAGCTATCACTCTCAGAGCCATCATGGTGCCCCAAATTTTAGGGCAGCGTGGGCTCAAGAACAAGCTGATTTGGGGAAAGTGCAGGGGCCCCCCATGCAGCTGGGACCCCTGGGCAGTGCCCAGGTGTGCCCTCTCATTAAGACAGCCCTGACCACCAGTGCTGCCTATCAGTGGCCATCGGTGCTGCCTATCAGTGCCCATCAGTGCTGCCTATCAGTGCCCATTGGTGCTGCCCATCAGTGCATATTAGTGCATATGTCGTGACCTCGATCCTTTGTTTTTTGACATTTCTAACTCGGGGTGCAGACTTTGGCAAGTGGCACTGCTTGTTAAACTCTCCTATTGAGTCCAATGGGGGCGTACCACGTACAATGCATACAATTGCGGCGTGGCAGTTGAGGTAAATCAGGCTGTGTGAAGTCAATATAACACCTCCAAACCTCCTGGTAAATGACCTCTGAAAAGCGATCTGAACACAGATCACTCTTCGTAGGGTACTGCAAGTCTGAAAAAAGCCCTTTGAAACATCTCAAAGGTAAGAAACAATAATAATAATAAAAAAAAAAACTTCGGAATGACTTGTGAATGGGAACACATGACAAATGATCTAGTGGAATTTTCTCAAGTTTGACTGCAAAAGTGGAAATACACTTTAACCACTTAAGACCCGGACCAAAATGCAGGTAAAGGACCTTGCCCCTTTTTGCGATTCGGCACTGCGTTGTTTTAACTGACAATTGCGCGGTCGTGCGACGTGGCTCCCAAACAAAATTGGCGTCCTTTTTTCCCCACAAATAGAGCTTTCCTTTGGTGGTATTTGATCACCTCTGCGGTTTTTATTTTTTGCGCTATAAACAAAAATAGAGCGACAATTTTAAAAGAAATGCAATATTTTTTACTTTTTGCTATAATAAAAATCCCCCAAAAATATATAAAAAAACATTTTTTTTCCTCAGTTTAGGCCGATACGTATTCTTCTACGTATTTTTGGTAAAAAAAATCGCAATAAGCGTTTATCGGTTGGTTTTTCACAAAATTTATAGCGTTTACAAAATAAGGAATAGTTTTATTGCATTTTTATTAATTATTTTTTTTTTACTACTAATAGCGGCGATCAGCGATTTTTTTCGTGACTGCGACAATATGGCGGACACTTCAGACAATTTTGACACATTTTTGGGACAATTGTCATTTTCACAGCAAAAAATGCATTTAAATTTGCATTGTTTACTGTGGAAATGACAGTTGCAGTTTGGGAGTTAACCACAGGTGGCGCTGTAGGGGATGTGTGCCTATGTGTCTTGTTTACTACTGTAGGGGGGTGTGGCTGTAGGTGTGAAGTCATCGATCGCGTCCCCCTATTACAGGGATGACGCGATCGATGCTACAGCCACAGAGAAGCACGGGGAAGCCGTGTGTACACACGGCTCTCCCCGTTCTTCTGCTCCAGGGACGGATCGCCGCACTGCAGCGGCGATCGGGTCCGCGAATCCCGCGGTCCCGGAGCTTCGGACCGGGTCGCGGGCGCGCGCCCGCGACCCACGGCTGGGTACTAAAATCAACGTATATATACGTTGATGTGCCCAGCCGTGCCATTCTGCCGACGTAAATGTGCAGTAGGCGGTCCTTAAGTGGTTAAAGGGGTTGTAAAGGAAAAAAATATTTTCCCCTAAATAGCTTCCTTTACCTTAGTGCAGTCCTTCTTCACTTACCTCATCCTTCCATTTTGCTTTTAAATGTCCTTATTTCTTCTGAGAAATCCTCACTTCCTGTTCTTCTGTCTGTAACTCCACACAGTAATGCAAGGCTTTCTCCCTGGTGTGGAGAAAGCCTATTGAGGGGGGAGGGGGCAGGCAAGTCAGGACACTCTCTACTTTGCAGATAGAGTGTGTTAGTGGGCATCCTGACATTCCAGCTTGCCCCCTCCCTTGGACTACAGGAGAGTCAGGACGCTCTCTACGTTGCAGATAGAGAAAGGAGCTGTGTGTTAGTGGGCGTCCTGACTCTCCTGTAGTCCAAGGGAGGGAGCGAGCATGACACTCCACACCAGGGAGAAAGCCTTGCATTACTGTGTGGAGTTACAGACAGAAAAACAGGAAGTGAGGATTTCTCAGAAGAAATAAGGACATTTAAAAGCAAAATGGAAGGATGAGGTAAGTGAAGGAGGACTGCACTAAGGTAAAGGAAGCTATTTAGGGGAAAAAAATTCCTTTACAACCCCTTTAAGCCAGTTGCCTGCCTGTACTGTATATTCCATGGCAATCCTGTATGAGATGTCAGATTGCTCTGCCTCCCTCTAGTGTTTAATCATTGTTATTGCATGTCAAGTGTCATTCTACACTATATCAATCACAAGTACTATTATCAGTTGTCGTTAATCGATAGACTCCAAGTACTTACAAAGCAGCTATTAGCAGAATATTTAACGTCTCATAAACCCATTTGCATCCACAGATTTTCCTAACGATTCCCGACTTGCCTCCGCTGTACCAGGATGAGTCTTACTCTTGTTTCTTTGAGGATTTTGAGAGCCGCGCAGTCAGGACTCAGTCTGGGGTAATGTGTCCATCTCCGGACCCTAGCAAGGCCCCTGCGATCAAGCCAGGAACAGGTCAGTGTGACAAAGGATGGCTGGGAGTTGTAGTTCCTCAATGGAATGGAGGCTAAATGTATTTGGTTCTTTTTTAGCTGCTGTGTCTACAAAAAAAATGTCTGCATGATAAGATATACAGCCTATGTTATATTAATATTATTATACAAGCATGTCAACTTTACATCTTACATCACCTTAGATCACGTGCGCGTGCAGCTGCTGCTCCGATTTGGAGACGTGGTCATTTCCACCGCTGAGTTTACCTTCTATGACTGCATGGCCGTGGCCCAGCTCTATAAATCAGCCCCGTGAGTATTACATGGCCCTGCTCTCCGTCATGTCGCCAACCATCCATTCTAAAAGTATTAAAGGACAATGTTATTTTTTTGTGAGTCTCCATCATGTTGTATCTTGTAGTGTTAGACTTCATGCATGTGTGTGCATTTGCCCATGCAGCGTAAAGACACTGCGCTAAAGTAGCGCTAAAGTGCAGTGTGGACACAGAAGCAATGCATCGAGTGCACATTGGGTGCATTCCGTCTGTGCGTATACGTTACTTTATGCAAATTTGTGGCACATACAGTGGGGAAATTTAGCATAATGCATATTTTCTAAGTCCGCCCACCTAACTAAGAAATGAAGGGTCTATAATTTTTATCATAGGTGTATTTTAAATGATAGAGACAGAATATCTCTCTACTTCAAACCCCCTTTCCAACACTTCCCCTATTCCTTTCTCACACCTGGGCTCTGTAAGGGGGGACTCTGATGGGGATCCTGACGAGGGCCTGATGTATAGGGGACTATGATGGGGACTCTGATGAGGACCTGATGTAAGGGGGACTATGATGGGGACTCTGATGAGGACCTGATGTAAGGGGGACTATGATGGCGACACTGATGAGGCCATGATGTAAGGGGGACTATGATGGTGACACTGATGAGGCCATGATGTAGGTGGGACTATGATGGGGACCCTGATGAGGACCTGGTGTAAGAGGGACTATGATGGGGACACTGATGAGGACCTGATGTAAGGGGGACTCTGATGAGGACCTGATGTAAGGGGGACTATGATGGGGACACTGATGAGGACCTGATGTAAGGGGGACTCTGATGAGGACCTGATGTAAGGGGGACTATGATGGGGACACTGATGAGGACCTGATGTAAGGGGGACTATGATGGGGACACTGATGAGGACCTGATGTAAGGGGGGCTATGATGGGGACACTGATGAGGACCTGATGTAAGGGGGACTATGATGGGGACTCTGATAAGGACCTGATGTAAGGGGGACTATGATGGGGACCTGATGAGGACCTCATGTAAGGGGGACTATGATGAAGACCCTGATGAGGACCTGGTGTAAGAGGGGCTATGATAGGGACCCTGATGAGGACCTGGTGTAAGGCAGACTATGATGGAGGCCCTGATGTAAGGGGGACTATGATGGGGACTCTAATAAGGACCGGGGACTATGGTGGGGACACTGACGAGGACTTAATGTAAGCAGGACTATGATGGGGACTCTAATAAGGACCTGATTTAAGGGGGACTATGATGGGGACTCTGATGAGGACCTGATGTAAGGGGGGCGATGATAGGAACACTGACAGAGACATGATGTAAGGGGGGCTATTATGGGGACACTGATGAGGACCTGATGTAAGAGGGATTATGATGGGGACTCTGATGACCCCTTGATGTAAGGGAACTGTGATGAGGACCTGGATGTAAGGGCGGAATCTGATGGGGACCCTGAAGTAGGACTTTAATATAGTGGGGGAATTTAATGTAAATGGGAATCTACTTGGGACACTAGTGAGGATTTTTTCAGCCCTTTGATATTTGTAAAATATACAATGTTACCCTCATCCTGAAGGTTGGAGACCCCTGTCTTAGAGAAATCTGGTTTAATGTTATATCATTTTTTTTAGATAAAACTAGAGTTATGTCCACCCTAAAGGACCGTTACTATTTGTTGAATATTTTCAGGTGCCGTAGCTGTGTGAGCAGTGAGTGGGGGTGTAATTGGTGTATCCATCAACATGTCTGCACTCATAAAGGCACCTGTGAAGAAGGTACCATCATCCGTAATAAACTGGTAAGTTTGCGCTGCTTATTGTAATAAGTATATTTTCCAGCTTGCCTTTCTTAAAGTGGAGTTTCCATCCCAATTTTTTTTTTTTTCATTATTGTGCTCATTAGACCTAAAAAAAGGGGAAAAAAATGTTTTACTCATCTGGAAATGCCTGTTGCTATGCGGACCCACAAAATCTGCCTAAGAAATCACCTAGAATTCTGACATCATCTCCCTCTAATGCTCCTGGGAAATGTGTGTCATCATTTCCCAGGATGCAGTGCGCTACCCAATTATCACTCCCCATCCAAGACTTCCAGGAAGTAAGTGCTTGTAGGCTTCACAATGCCCACAAGCAAAATGGCAACGGTGTGGACCTAGTTTTATAAACTATCTTTTTTGAATAACTATGCGGAGCGGCGGCGGATTGTAAAATAGGTTGGAACTCCGCTCTAACTCAGTTTTTTTTTTCCCATTCCAAGAACTTTTATTAGTTGTTTCTTTTGAAAAATTACAAAAGATGGGAATTGTACAGATAGACATGAATACATATCCATATATAGTTTAGAAGACAGAGAGCACCATAGTGCATATTGCAAGCTACAATAGCCTGGATATCAACTCAAATCATATTTTATTATACTTCTCGGGTAGGATCAGAATACTCTGCTATAGTCAGTCTTCATCTCAGAATCAGTTAAATATTCTAGGTACATCAAAAGTTTTTTTTTTCTAAAGCAGCCAGTAGAAAAGTCTGTCTCCTGCCAGCATGCTGCAAAGTGGGTCCTTTTTTTGGGGGAAGCAGTAGCATCATTGCAGAGGTCCGACAAGTCCCTCACTGAGTCTGACCTGTAGCTCTGCAATCAGAAAAGTTCTTGTTCCCAGATGATTAAAGAGATATCCCAGATAGCAAGGACAACTTGCCACAAATTTGTGGCAGTGTTGAATTGTAAGTCTGTTAAAGCGTATGTTAACCCAATAATAAAAGTTTGCATGGGGGGGGGGGTTGCAAGAATTTTTTTGCCCAATCAATATTAAAGACAGCCCTGCTTATATCTATAGACAGTCTTAAAGGGGTTGTAAATGTTCGTGTTTTTGCATCCTATGCATTAAGGTGAAAAAACACCTTGCACCTTGCACTCTCGGGCACCCCAGCCTTAGGACTTTTTAGTTACCTGAACCCCAGAACTCTGTGGGCGCCATCCCGCAATGGTTTCCCCCAGCTTGAGGCGGCTCTTCATTGGAGATTGATAACAGCACAGCCATTGTCTCCCGCTGCTGTCAATCAAACCACTGATGCGGCACGCCGGGGGGGGCGGGGCCGAGTGAAGCCGCGTACACACGGCAGAGAACCTCGACGGTCAGAACACATCGTTCCGCCCGTCGAGGTTCTCTGCCGGCCGTCAGATTCGGCGACCCGCCCGTCGGGAATGGCAACCAGCCATTCATCCAGGCGGGCCGTCGAGCAAATAGAGAACATGCTCTCTATTTCTGCTCGACGGCATTCCCGACGGGAAGCTCGCCGAGAGCGTACACCCGGCCGAGGTTCTCGCTGGAATGCAGTGGTTTCCAGCGAGAACCTCGGTCGTGTGTACGCCGCCTGATGCAGTCTGCGGCTATAGCCACGGGAACACGCCTGCAAGCTAGCCCCCTTAGGATAGAGCTTCCCATGAAGGGGGTTAGCAGGAGCCGAGACAGGAGCCGAGGGGCCCCAGAAGACAAGGATCGGGGCCACTCTGCAAAACGAGCTGCACAGTGGAGGTAAGTATGACATGTTTGTTATATATTTTTTTATATTTGAACCTTTACAACCCCTTTAAGTTGGTCTAGATCCAGATCATGGAGGAATTCAGCTGTGCAACATATTGTAACATCTTCCTTTAATCTTGTCTAATGTCCTTTTTCTTGTTATTTTTGCCTTAGGAGAAGAATCTAGCACCAGATGTATTCACTCCTGTAATTGTGCCAGAACCAGAGCCAACACCTGAAGTTATTCCAACTACCCCCACTCCAGCTACAACGGTAACAATAAGTACGCCTAGTCCAACCCCCGAGGCTACTACTACAACCACCACTGAAAGTACAACAATCCCTGTCATTGTGACCACACCTACACCAATCCCCACCACCATGCCAACCACCATTGTCATTACAACCATAGTGACCACTCCAGAGCCAACCACACCAGAACCAACCACACTGAAGCCTACAACTGAGGAGTTGACTCCAGAGTTGACCACTCAACCTCCAACAGAAGAGCCAACCAGTGTCCCTACAACAATTCCAACCACCTTGCCTGTGGATATCTTTACAAGTCAAATTGTTACCGATGATGAAGTCCTTCCTGTCACTACCGACTCTGGTAAAGCTGAGGAGATTTGGACAACTGAAAGTCCCACCACACCCAGTGAATGTACAGTTTCACCACTGATTCCAGTTCCTACCGCTTCCGATGACGAAAGAGATATTACATTCGCTCCCACCACAATCCCTCCAACGTCAGAAGATTTTACGTCTACCCTGTCATCTCATCCAGCCACCAATGAAACATCGGTTGTGCCATCTTTGCCAGATTTTCCTGACGACTTGGAAACTGAGGCTCCATATTCAGAAGAGCCACCCACCGTACTTATGGTGGGCAGTACCAAAGAGAGCTTGGATCACACGGAGGCAGACGACTGGGTGGACTTGGTCAACATGGATAATGATACATCTTCCTTTTCGGCATCCACTATCCTCTCTGGGGACGGAGACGTGGAAGGTGTCTCGCCCCAGTTTCCTTCTATAATAGAACCAGATATGGATTATCAGGCTGATTCTTTGGGATTTGCTGAATTCATGATAAACACACAGGTAATTAATGAGGAATTCTAAAAGACTATATGATTATATTCAAAAGGGAAAAAAAAGTATAAATGATTATGTTGCTTGTATACATTATTTTGCTCTTTGGTATTTTAATCTGGACTGATGGCAGCTACGTCAGCAGAGAGCGGACTTCAGACCGCTCTCTGCTGAAAACGCGTCACAGGAGTGCAAAATGGATTGCACTCCTGTGACCCATAGGAGACCCATAGGAAAAGCCCAGCCAAATGAGTTCAGGCTGGACCTTTCCTTTAAATCCCTAAAAATGCTGGAGTACCGTGCCGCACTTGTATACATTGCACGTGGTTGCAAGGCAGTTGCAGCACCCCCCCATTCACTTGAATGGGTTGTGTACAATTGATTGGTGGTAGTACCCTGTCAAACACATCAGGGAGTATAATATCCTGATGTGACGTGTACACCCTGGCCACTGTCTTTTCTACTAAAGGAGGAGCAGTTGAGGTGCAGCACAAAAAGTGTCTCAACCGGGTGGTCTTACCGCCCCTTAAAGGGGTTGTAAAGGAAAAAAAATGTTTTCATAATAAGCATCCTTTTCCTGCAGACATTCCTCTTTTCTCTTCCTCATTGTTCGTTTTTGCTCAGAAGTTGCTCTATTTCTTCTCTGTTCTGTTCACTTCCTGCTTGTCTGATTGTTACTCACCACCGTGATGGGAGGCTTTACTGTGGTGGTCAGTGACCTGCTCACCCCCTCCTGGGAACTACATCTGTGCGGCAGGACGCTCTCTACGTGTTAGAGACTTCAAGGAGGTGTGAATTGAAGCGAGCCTTAGGGTGTGACCCTCAGTAGACATAATGTAGATCCCTGAAGAATTATTCCACTCAAAGGAGTTTTTTTAGGCCCCTTTCGCACTGGGGCGGGGGAGGCATCGGCGGTAAAGCGCCGCTATTTTTTAGCTGCGCTTAATCATGCTACATGCTATAAAGCTGGCTAGCAGGGTGGTTTTACCCCCCACTATCGGCTAAGAAAGGGTTAAAGACCACCGCAAGGCACCTCTACAGATGCGATTTGCCAGCTGTATAGCCGCGGTGCCCATTGATTTCAATGGGCAGGAGCGGTTTACACCCCGCTCCTTCACCGCTCCAGGACTTTTTTTACCGTCTTGCTAGCGCACCGCTCCAGTGTGAAAGCCCTCGGGGCTTTCATACCGGAGAGACAGCAGCGTCTGTTTCAGGGCGCTTTGAAGGCGCTATTTTTAGCGTTATAGCGCCTGCAAAGCGACCCAGTGAAAAGACTATGTAATTTGCAAGTGCAGTTGCTTTAGAGCTTAGTAAATGAGGGTAAGCTCTGCTGACTTCCATCATCCAATCACGTGCAAGCCAAAATGCATTTTCCTTGTGATTGGGTATTCTTTTCAACGTGAAGCTTCACCTCATTTACTAATCTCTAGAGCAGATCACACTACACTCCTGTTAGGCTCCGCAATATGGGAATACAGATTCTATGTGCTGTAAATGCAAAGGAGATAAAGGTGATCTTATTCATCTTCTCTGGAGGTGTCCAAATCTTCACCGATATTGGATAGACGTTCTGGATACCATTATAGGGTATTTCAATCTAAAGTACCGCTAGACACTAGATATTGCCTGCTAGGCATCGCATCTGATTTTATAGCGGAAGAGACCATGAGGGTAACATTTAATCGAGCGCTCTTCCAGGCCCGTAAGCTCCTTCTCCTGCTCTTGAACTCACCCGACTCTCCTTCCCTGTGAATGTGGGTGACCCACATGGGCAATACCCTTATACAGTGGAACCTCGGATTGCGAGTAACGCGGTTAACGAGTGTTTCTCAATACGGGCACTGTATTCTTAAAAATCCTGACTCGGTTTGCGAGTGTTGTTTCACAATACGAGCAGAATTCAAGCCCCAGTGGTGTGCAGTACTGCATTTGGCCTTAGGTGGGGGGGGGGGGGCAGGGGAGCCGAGCAGAGCCATTCGAAAATGCTCAGAAAGTTTCGGAAATACGCCGTTCCCGAGCCTTTTTTAAGGTTGGTCGAGGTCAGCCAAGCGGGCCTTTCCCTGTGTTCCAGAGGCTCTCTGGCGCCCCCCACCTCTGGTCGCATGGGGTATTGCATGGCATTGAAGTCAATGCGGAACACATTATCCAATGGGGAAACTCGCTTTGATACGCGAGTACTTTGGATTACGAGCATTCTCCTGGAACAGATTCTGCTCGTAATCCGAGGTTCCACTGTATTTGATAAATATGTATACCAACATAGAGGGTGCTTGAGAAAGTTTGATAGGATGTGGGCACCATGGCTGGATACCCCTGGGCTTGTTCAGATGCGGGTGCTGCAATGCCCTGCTTGAACATCATAACCTTTGATAGTCATCATAGCTGATATAAAATTGGAGGCTGAGTATGATTTGGATGTTTGACAAGTTTTATTAATCATTGACGGTTGTGATAAATATACACTTCTGCTGTTCTTGTGTTTTCTTGTCTGGGATTCCCTTTTCTAAAAGTATTGCAAGCTGTTGACATGTGTATAGGTGTGGTGCAATGTGAACTAATGCCGCCTGTTTGTATCTGGTCACCTAAGTTCAAAAAAGAACCTGTTTGATGGAAAAAAAAAAAAAAAAGAATCTCTAGAACAGATTATTTAAAATAAAATACCCCCCATGGGTGTGGGGCTTTCAGGGCAACTTGAGAAAACGATCAGAAAATAGTTTGAAAAAAATATTACATCAATTTATTAGAATAATTGTTAAAATCTATGGGAACACATTTCACCATATAGTATTCAAAAGGAACAGTAAAAAACAATGCAGTTAATACAGTTCACAGATGTGTGTCTCCTTGTTAATTAGGCCCAACACGTTTCAGGATAACAATCTCTTCATCAGGGATTTTGGAAGGAGATCAATTCAAAAAGCAATCTCTAACAGAACACAAAAAATGAATTGATATATTCTCAATTCATGTTTTGTGTTCTGTTATAGATTGCTTTTTATATTGATCTCCTTCCAAAGAAAGAAATCGCCCTGATGAAAGGATTGTTATCCTGAAACGCGTTGGACCTAAAGAACAAGGAGACACACATCTGTGAACTGTATTAACTGCATTGTTTTTTTACTGTTCCTTTTGGATACGTTTTCTCAAGTCACCCTAACAGCCCCACACCCATGGGGAGGTATTTTATTTTGAATAATCTACGTATTTGGGGTCTTGGCAACTACTTGGTCGTTTCAGTTGAAGATTTCTTTTCTAAAATCTCCAGAGCAGAGGTCTCCAAACAAAGGGCCAGTTTACTGTCCTTCAGACTTTAGGGGGGCCAGACTGTGACCATCATGAGTAGAAATTTTCCCAGCATCAGTTGGAGTAAACGCACAATTTTTGGTGTCAGTGAGAGCAATTGTACCCCATTGTTGAGGTTATTGGTGGGAAACTGTGCCCCATCGTTGGTGTCATTGGGAGGAATAGTGCCCGATCTTTGGTGTCATTGGGAGGAACTGTGCCCAATCTTTGGTGTCATTGGGAGGAATGGTCCCTCATCATTGGTGTCATTGGGCCTCATTGTTGGTGTCCTTGGAAGGAATGGTCCCCCATCATTGGGAGGAATGGTCCCCCATCATTGGGAGGAATGGTCCCCCATCATTGGTGTCATTGGGAGGAATGGTCCCCCATCATTGGTGTCATTGGGCCTCATTGTTGGTGTCCTTGGAAAGAATTGTCCCCCGTCATTGGTGTCATTGGGAGGAATGGTCCCCCATCATTGGGAGGAATGGTCCCCCATCATTGGTGTCATTGGGCCTCATTGTTGGTGTCCTTGGAAAGAATTGTCCCCCGTCATTGGTGTCCTTGGAAGGAATGGTCCCTCATCATTGGTGTCATTGGGAGGAATGGACCCCTATCATTGGAGTCATTAGGCCTTATTGTTGGTGTCCTTGGAAAGAATGGTCTCCCATCGTTGGTGTCATTGGGAGGAATGGTCCCCCATCATTGGTGTCATTGGGCCATATTGTTGGTGTCCTTGGACGGAATGGTCCCCCATCATTGGTGTCATTGGGCCATATTGTTGGTGTCCTTGGAAGGAATGGTCCCCCATCATTGGTGTCATTTGGGAGGAATGGTCCCTCATCATTGGTGTCATTAGGCCTTATAGTTGGTGTCCTTGGAAAGAATGGTCCTCCATCATTGGTGTCATTGGGAGGAATGGTACCCCATCATTGGTGTCATTTGGCCTCATTGTTGGTGTCCTTGGAAGGAATGGTCCCCATCATTGGTGTCATTTGGCTTTATTGTTGGTGTCCTTGGAAAGAATGGTCCTCCATCATTGGTGTCATTGGGAGGAATGGTCCCCTATCATTGGTGTCATTAGCCTCATCGTTGGTGTCCTTGGAAGGAATGGTCCGCCATCGTTGGTGTCATTGGAAAAAATGGTCCCCCTATCATTGGTGTCATTGGGAGGAATGGTCCCCTATCATTGGAGTCATTGGGCCTCATTGTTGGTGTCCTTGGAAGGAATGGTCCCCCATCTTTCGTGTCATTGGAAAAAATGGTCCCCCTATCATTGGTGTCATTGGGAGGAATGGTCCCCCATCATTGGTGTCATTGGGAGGAATGGTCCCCCATCATTGGTGTCATTGGGAGGAATGGTCTCCCATCATTGGTGTCATTGGGCCTCATCGTTGGTGTCATTGGAAAAAATGGTCCCCTATCATTGGTGTCATTAGGCCTTGTTGTTGGTGTCCTTGGATGGAATGGTCCCCCATCGGCGGTGTCATTGGGAGGAATGGTCCCCTATCATTGGTGTCATTGGAAGGAATGGTCCCCATCATTGGTATTATTTGGCCCCATTGTTGGTGTCATTGGATGGAACCGTGCCCCTTTGTTGGTGTCAGTAAGTAAAATACTGCCCCAAGGGCCGGATAAAAGCAAGCAAAGGGCCTGCATTCGGCCCCCCGGGTCACAGTTTGGAGACCAGTGCTCTTGAGCAAATTCCTTTGCAAAGTACACAGTCTACTTGCTTTTAGTAAATCAGCCCCAAAGTGTTTAATTTGGTTTCATCATGACTGGATTAAAAAGTGTTCTACTATTACTGCGCAGTTAGTGCACCAATCGTGAGATGTCAATAATAGGTCAGACAACAGGGCACGATCAATACTAGAATTAATAAATCATTTGTTGTGTCCACTCCCTCGGTATAATTACAGCATTTTTCATTTTGTCCGGAGTGTGCATTCACTGACCTTTAAAAGTTCTAATTTCCATAAAAGCTTCCTTTAACTACTGCGAAATGATACCGCGAGCCCTCTACGGCGAGTATCAAGGTTGAGAACTCTAGATTTATGGGGCAAGTTTAGTTGAAGTTTTTTTCCCTTGTAAGAACGAGCGTTTAATTGATAATACCAGCGCGTACAAAGGTCTGTCTCCATCTTGGCAGCGTCTCTGTGAAGAATCGTTAACATATTGAGGTCTTTGCGGGGAAGCCAGCTGGCTCACGCTGGGTACAATTATCAGCCGGGACACATTATTTGAGATCTCTCTGGCATGCACGTCCCACTGCTGTGAAGCTCTGAACGTAAGCGGTGCCAGTTGGCGCGGCATTGATGAGAGACGGTGCTCAAGGACAATGTTAGCGAGGTTGTAGTCAGGGATTGTGGTGGATTAGGAAGTCAGTTTCCCGGTTGAAGTTAGGAACTGCAACATTATTATTGGAAGACCCTATCAATGCTAAGAGCATAGAAGAGAAGGGTGATGGAAAATGTCTCCAGCAGACAGCCGTACCGGGATTAGGTAGTTCTAGAATTTACAGGAGCTTCTGCACCAGGATTAGGTGGTTGTTGAGTTTACAGGAGTTTCTGCACTGGGACTTGGTGGTTTGAAAGTTTACAGGAACTTCTGCACCGGGATTAGATGGTTCTAGCATTTACAGGTGATTCAGCACCAGGAGTTGGTGGTTCTTGAATGAAGAGGAGCTTCTGCACCAAGTTGGGGGTTCTAGAGCATTGGGATTAGGTGGTTGTAGAGTTTACAGAAGCTTCAGGACCGGGATTAGGTGGTTGAAGAGTTTAAAGGAACTTCATGACTGAGATTAGGTAGTTCTAGTTTTTACATGAGCTTCATCGCCGAAATTAGGTAGTTCTAGTTTTTACAGGAGCTTCAGCAACGTGAATTAGGTGGTTGAAGAGTTTACAGGAGCTTCAGGGCTGAGATTAGGTGGTTCCAGAGTGTACAAGAGTTTCAGCACCAGGATTAGGTGATTCCAGAGTTGACATGAGCTTCAGCACCGGGATTAGGTAGTTCTTGGTTTTACATAAGCTTCAGCACTGAGATTAGAGTTTACAGGAGCCTCAGCACCATGATTAAGTGGTTCCAGAGTTTACAGGAGCTTCAGCGCCGATATTAGGTGGTTCTAGAGTTTACAGGAGCCTCAGCACCAGGATTAAGTGGTTCCAGAGTTTACAGGAGCTTCAGTGCGGGGATTAGGTTGTTCTAGTTTTTACAGGAGCTTCAGCAACAGGATTAGGTGGTTCCAGAGTTTGCAGGAGCTTTAGCACCAGGATTTGGTGGTTTTTGAATGTAGAGGATCTTCTGCACCGATTTGGTGGTTCTAGAGTTTACAAGAGCTTCAACACCGGGATTAGGTGGTTCTAGACTTTACAGGAGCCTCAGCGCCAGGATTAAGTGGTGCCAGAGTTTACAGAAGCCTAAGCGCCAGGATTAGGTGGTTCTAGCATTTACAGGAACTTCAGCACCAGGATTTGGTGGTTCTTGAATGTAGAGGAACTTCTGCGCCGATTTGGTGGTTCTAGTGTTTACAGGAGCTTCAACACTGGGATTAGGTAATTTTAGCATTTACAGGAGTTTCAGCACTGGAATTAGTTGGTTCTAGAGTTTACAGAAGCTTCAGAATCAGAATTGGGTGGTTCTAGCATTTGCAGGAGCTTCAGCACTGAGTTTAGGTGGTTCTAGAGTGTACAGGAGACCCTTTATACAAAGAATGAACATATCCCTGTAGTCACACAGTAGACATTTCCTAACCCTTCTTCACTCTATCCATAGCAAAGACACTGGCACAACAGTATTGGGTTTATTTTCATTTATTCATGAACCTGTCCATGTATCTTCACCATATTTGCCTACATTTATTTTCTTGGCTAGTCCTCTCTATCTAGTGGCCATAATGCAGTATTTATTCTAAAATCACCTCAATCAGGAAAATACTGCATTATTGACACTAGATGGCGCCAACGATCCTAGGAAATACATTTTTATTTTATTTTTTCTGCCTCTTAAAGCCCCTGCATATTAGCCTATGTGCCCATGCACATATAGGTGTTTAGGGGCAAAAAACAAACACTGCCAGCGCGTTCAGGAGCAGCAGGTTTTTTGGCACGTAAATGTTTACAAGTGGCAATCATTTTTTCGACCAAAACGCTGCTGCCAGGAGGAAAGGCATCTAGGATAGATGGCCGAAAGTCCAGTGTGCAATGAGGCCGAAACTGCAAAAATTCAGTTCAGTGTTATAAACATATAACAAATTTAGGGAAACCTACAAAGAAAATAGAAATGTACCCAATACTACTATAGTTTTCCTTTAATAACACAATAAAAATAATGAACTATAATTAACAGCTTAGAGTCTGGGGAGATAATTGTGAAATATTTTTCTGGTCCCTCTGAATTGGGTTTGGTAAACTATCATGTGATTTTTATTTTATTTTCCTTTCCAGAACAATGGAGGACCCTATGTGGGCCCCGAATCTTGTCCTTGTGTGCACAGCATTCACAGCCCATCATTGCTGCCTGTCAACGTGGAAAGAAAGATCACATTAGTTGGGAAGAACTTTCATCATTATCAGGTATTCATGTGTTTTGTTCTGGTGACGGGATTAGTAACGTAATACGCCGGCACATCGGCTTTGTCCATCCTCTACTTTTTAGAACGCACGCGTTCCAGCAAGCCCTGTTAGAGGCTGGCACGACATTATTAATGTTTAGTTAAAAAAAAATGTTGCATATGTTTCAGTCATTCACACAGCTGTCACAAATCTTCATGCCTATTTTATTTTATTGATTTATCTCTAGGATCGTCATCTCCATCTAGTGGCCATAATGCAATATTTTTCTGATATACCTCAATAAGGAAAATACCACATCATGGCCACTAGATGGAGCTGACGACCCTAGAAAAAAAAAAAACGTATTATGCCCTGTACACACGATTGGTTCATCCAATGAAAACGGTCTGATAGATTTTTTCATCAGATATCCGATGAAGCCGACTTTCATCAGTCTTGCCTACACACCATCAGTTAAAAAAACGATCGTGTCAGAACACGGTGACGTAAAACACAACGACGTGCTGAGAAAAATGAAGTTCAATGCTTCCAAGCATGCGTTGACTTGATTTTGAGCATGCGTGGATTTTTAACCGATGGACGTGCCCACAGACGTTTGTTTTTTTCTATCGTTTTTTTAACCACCCGAGGCCCGCGCTATAGCCGAATGACGGCTACAGCGCGGACCTGAATTTCCAACAGGACGTCTTTTGACGGCCGCTCCTTTTAGCGTTTTCCGTGCGCGCTCCCGAGTGCGCATCGGGGAAATTCTAAGCTGGCCGTGTCCCTTGGACACAGCCAATCACAGATCGCGGCGAACGGCCAATCAGAGTGGCCATTTGCTATGCGATCTGTGCGGCCAATGAGAGATGATCTCAAATGTAAACATATGAGATCATCTCTCATTGCCGGATCACACAGAGACAGCGTCCTGTCTCTGGAGAGGAGGAGACCGATCTGTGTCCCTTGTACATAGGGACACAGATCGGTCACCCCCCTCCACCTACAGTTAGAACACTGTACAGGGAACATATTTAACCCCTTCCTCACCCCTAGTGTTAACCCCTTCAATGCCAGTCACATTTATACAGTAATTAGTGCATATTTATAGCACTGATCGCAGTATAAATGTGAATGGTGCCAAAAATGTGTCCGATGTGTCTGCCATAAGGTCGCAGTCCCAATAAAAATCACAGATCGCCGCCATTACTAGTAAAAAAAAAAATATAATAAAAAAAATAATTCTGTCCCCTATTTTGTAGGCGCTATAACTTTTGTGCAAATACGTATCGCCCTAAACTGAGAATTAATTGGGATATTTATTATAGCAACAAGTAAAAAATATTGTATTTTTTTCAAAATTGTCGCTCTTTTTTGTTTATAGCGCAAAAAATAAAAACCGCAGAGGTTATAAAATACCACCAAAAGAAAGCTCTATTTGTCGCACGACCACGCAATAGTCAGTTAAAGCGACGCAGTGCTGGAAGCTGAAATTTCACCTGGGCAGAAGGGGGGGTTTATGTGCCCAGTAAGCAAGTGGTTAACCATCAGATAATTTTAAAACAAGTTCCTAGTTTTTTCACCGATGGATAAAAAACCGATGGGGCCCACACACAATCGGTTTGTCTGATGAAAACGGTTGTTTTCATCAGACGAACCGATCGTGTGTACGTGGCATTAAGCAAACTACGGTAAGATCCGTGATAGCTGTGAGAATGATCGACATTTTCGCACAGCACTTTTTTTCATAAATAGACCCCTATATGTTTACTGGCAATCACTGGCGTAGCGAGGGGGGGGGCAGGGGGGGCTCCAGCACCGGGCGAAAAATTGCGGGGGGCGAAATCCTTGCGTCCGCGGAATGCGCCGCCGCCGCCGGCTTAGGAAAGGCCGCGGCTTGGGCCTAGCACTGGAGCTGTCGGCCATCTTGGCACACCCGGCGGCGGCGCGCCTGGTTGGCTGGTGGAACTGTCTGTCTCCCTTGATGTGGGAGTGGCGGGAAACACCAGCCAACCAGACAGAAGGGCGCGCTGATTGGCCTAGAACATGTGTTTACAGCGCGGCGCGGCGGCGGCAAGTTTCTCCAGCAAGGTAAGAAGGGGGGGGGGTGTCGGTGTAAATCTTAAGGGGTGCTCTGCCTGATCCCCACCTATCCACCTCAGAGCCTGTTATTTTAGTAAGACTGCTGGGACTTGTAGTTCTCCTGGGGCTCATGGAGATTGGAGAACTACAAGTCCCAGCAGGTTATACATTATCATACAATAAGGCTCTGAGGTGGATGGATGTCCGGACACCCATCCATCTCGGAGCCTTGTATTATAACCTGCTGGGACTTGTAGTTCTCAATCGTCTCCTGGGGCTCAGGTGCATGCGATCCACCATCTATGGGACTACAAGTCCCAGCAGTAAGAAAAACTGAACAAAGATGGTGGATTGCATGCACCTGAGCCCCAGGAGACGATGGAGAACTACAAGTCCCAGCAGGTTATAATATAAAGCTCCGAGGTGGATAGATGTCTGGACAGTGACAATTGGTGGCTCAGTGGTGACGATTGGTGGCACAGTGGTGACGATTGGTGGCACAGTGGTGACGATTGGTGGGACAGTGGTGACGATTGGTGGGACAGTGGTGACGATTGGTGGGACAGTGGTGACAATTGATGGCACAGTGGTGACAATTGATGGCATGGTACAGTGGTGGCAATTGATTGGCATGGCGCCCTGTGATTGGGCGTATGTGGTCATGCGCTAGCGCCGGGGGGGGGGGCGGGGGGCGAAAAAAAAGTTTTGCCCCGGGCGCCAATAACTCTGGTTACGCCACTGCTGGCAATCGTTTCACTGAATAGAGGGCCCTTTATGTAACAACGTCATAACGTAGTGGTTAATGTGGATACTGTATATAGCCCAAAATGTTTTGTGTTTTTGGATACAATAGGAAAGGACAAAACTATGGTCATGTTTTAGACCCCTTTCACACTTGGGGTGGTTTTTTAGATGCTTTAGCACTGGAAATAGCCTCTGCTAAGCACCTGAAAACCGCTTCCCATTCATTTAAAGGGGTTGTAAAGGTAAAAAAATTGTTTCCTAAATAGCCTCCTTTCCCTTAGTGCAGTCCTCCTTCACTTACCTCATCCTTCCATTTTGCTTTTAAATGTCCTTATTTCTTCTGAGAAATCCTCACTTCCTGTTCTTCTGTCTGTAACTCCACACAGTAATGTGAGGCTTTCTCCCTGGTGTGGAGTGTTATGCTCGCCCCCTCCCTTGGACAACACGAGAGTCAGGACGCTCTCTATGTTGCAGATAGAGAAAGGAGCTGTGTGTTAGTGGGCGTCCTGACTCTCCTGTAGTCCAAGGGTCGGGGGTGAGCACGACACTCACACACCAGGGAGAAAGTATGAAAGGGATGAAAGCTGAAAATTGGCTTAGTCAGGAAGGGGGTAAAAGTGCCTGATATTGAAGTGGTTAAGGGCGGACTGACTCCCTCTAGTCAGAATGGCATAAGGTCACTTCTAGTTAATGTAGGTTCTGTGACTCTTCTACTAATAACCATTGTGGATGCGATTATATTGCAGGACCCGCAGTGGGATTATGAGTGTGTTCTGATCCTGGAGGGAAGGACGGTGATCACCGATGCCTTTGTGGAAATGGATCCCGAGGACCAATCCACTTATTATATCACATGCCAGCTGCACCAGGTAAGAAGAGACGATGAGTAAAGGTGAGGGCAGGGGGGATTCTTCCAATAACAGCTCAGATAATCAGTATCAGACTCAGAGGGCACCTGTTTTCAGACTGAAATAAGAACTGTCTGTTGTGCCCACTAGACATCACAGACCGGCCGGTGACCTGAATTTTTATTTCTGACCAATAAAGCTTGGTCACTTCCCATCCCCCCGGGGCCCCAGCTGTGCACTGGGTTCTTGTTAGTATATTTGGATGAAGCACAACTGATTGGCTCCAAGTACCCCCGCCCCCCCAGAAATGTAATTTCCTGCTTGTGTGATTGGCTCACTGATTTTCCCGGGAGTCTGCACTAAGATACAAGTCTGATTTTGGGCATCCCCTGCAACAAAAATGTAACACAATTAAGGAATCTGCAACAAAGTTTGTTAAAGTGTTACTATAACCAGGATCTTGCATTCTCACTATATCTTGCCCCCCACAGTACACACAACATGAAAATGCAATTATTTTAGTAAATATAAACTGCTAAATACCCTTTCCCATCAGCAGTTAGAGCAGTCTTGTGACTTCTATCAGTGCACAGCCATGTACTGGTTAATGGTTGTAGGAGGGGTTTTCTGATTGTCCTATGAGACTGCAAGACCCCTGACCCTCTGTCTGGACAGTGCTGATTGGTCCTGTGCATCCTCCCAAGAAAAAAAATCCCTCTAGCAATACACACCAAACTGAGCATGTGCAGCGCGACTCCATAGACTCTGTGGTATCAGGAAATTAGTAGGGACAGTGGAAAAAGGGAGGATCAGAGAAGACAGGATCAAACAGACTTTTTACACATTGCAGAGGATTAACCCCTTAGGTTCCTCAGTGAGTATAACAAGCATATACAGACTGATTTCACTGTTGTGGGTTTAGTAACACTTTGAAATTCCTGCAACGTTCATAGATCACCCACAGGGGAATGTTTTTTTCTCAACAAAAGTGGAGTTACTCTTTAAAGATTAAAAATCCTCTAAAAACACAATTTATTTATTTTGTATATAACATTTGCATTTTGTCCCTCCATTCTGTGTTCTTCTTGTAGTATAGATACTCAGCTGAGCAACCCGAGTTCAATGCCCTGATCTATGTGCAGCGGGAGCCGGAGATGCTGGTGGACAGCTATGAGGACCTCCATGGTACGTGAGCCGCGTGTGGCGTAGACGGGGGGGGGGGGGGGGGGGGGGGGGGGGTTCCGCTTTCTCTGATTTGTCCCAAGCCTTATGTTGTCCTCTTCTCTTCACAGTGACTTTGTATAACTGCTCCGTGGGGCACTCTGACTGTAGCCGCTGCCAGACTGCTGATACTAAATATAATTGTGTGTGGTGCGGAGGGGAACATCCCAGCTGTATGTACCAGCAATCCTGCACAGAGGAGGTGGAGGGCACCTGCCCCGCGCCACTCATTCACTCGGTACGTAGGTCATTTAAGCAGATTAGAGAACACTTATCCATTGAGTACACGTAGACGTGTGTTTAGGAAAAATGTGTATAGCAATTTGTCTAGTAAAAGTGCACGTACATTAGACCTGTGCATATATAGGGTGCCGATCAGGGAGCCTGTCTTCACTCCTAGTGCCATAATTGTGATGGATGGAAGGTCGCACACCAATGAAGTCACTGGATAAAACTTTATTCAACCAGGAACCACCCCATCTGATGCGTTTCACCCCAATGGGCCTAATCAGTGGTGGCTGGTACTCAAAATTTTTAGGGGGGCGCACTAAATTCTGGAAAAACATCAATTGCAGCCACTGTACCAAATGCAGCCACTGTGCCCATCAAACGCACCCATTTTGCCCATTAAACACAGCCACTGTGCCCCAAATGTTGTCACTGTGCCCCAAGTGTTGTCACTGTGCCCCAAGTGGTGTCACTGTGCCCCAAGTGTTGTCACTGTGCCCCATGTGCTGCCACTGTGCCCCAAGTGTTGTCACTGTTTCCTAAATGTTGCCACTGTGCCCCAAATGTTGCCACTGTGCCCCATGTGCTGCCACTGTGCCTCATGTGCTGCCACTGTGCCCCAAATGTTGTCACTGTGCCCCATGTGCTGCCACTGTGCCCCATGTGCTGCCACTGTGCCCCAAATGTTGCCATTTTCCCCCAAGTGTTGCCACTGTGCCCCAAGTGTTGTCACTGTGCCCCATGTGCTGCCACTGTGCCCCAAATGTTGTCACTGTGCCCTAAATGTTGCCACTGTGCCCCAAATGTTGCCACTGTGCCCCATGTGCTGCCATTGTGCCTCATGTGCTGCCACTGTGCCCCAAATGTTGTCACTGTGCCCCAAGTGTTGTCACTGTGCCCCCAGTGTTGCCACTGTGCCCCAAGTGTTGTCACTGTGCCCCAAGTGTTGTCACTGTGCCCCATGTGCTTCCACTGTGCCCCAAATGTTGTCACTGTGCCCCAAATGTTGCCACTGTGTGCCAAGTGTTGCCGCTGTGCCCTAAGTGTTGCCATTGTGCCCCATGTGCTGCCACTGTGCCCCTAGTGTTGTCACTGTGCCCCATGTGCTTCCACTGTGCCCCAAATGTTGCCACTGTGCCCCAAGTGTTGTCACTGTGCCCCAAGTGTTGTCACTGTGCCCCAAGTGTTGCCAGTGTGCCCCATGTGCTTCCACTGTGCCCCAAGTGTTGCCAATGTGCCCCAAGTGCTGCCACTGTGCCCCCCCGCCATCTGCCCGGCAGTTACCTTGTCTTGGGTGGGCAGTGGGTGACGGTGGCAGGCGGCGGCCGGTTTCCTCAATCTTCCCCAACCCCGATGTCTTCGCCCCCTCCTCCTCTCGTCCTGTGCTGTGATTGGACGCCTCAGCCTGATAGGAATTCAATCACAGCGCCTGTCGCTTCAGCCAATCAGGTGGCAGGTAACACAGACCCGGTGCACCTGATTGGCTGAGAGGCAGTTCAATGTTAGGAAAGCAAATTCTGAGTGAGAAGCGAACGCATAGCGTTGTGCCTGCTTCTCACATTTTTGAGCGCCTATTAGAGCCTATAGCTCTAATCAGGTGCATCCAAAAAACACCCCCGCCGCTGTAATTCAGGTGCCCCTTGCCGTACACCTGAATAGGGGGTGTCAGCAGTGACCATAGATAGATTAATGCAATGCATGAATTTATTTATGGTAATTAGAGAGCGACAGGAGAGGGGGGGCGGCGCTCCTGCGCCCTTTATGGACGCACCACCACTGGACCTAATTGTAGAGGTGGTTGTGGCTGAATAAAGTTTTATCCTGTGACATCACTGGTGTGAAACCTTCCGTTCAGAGTGAGGTCACCTTATATCTTCAAAGCACTGAGGTCCGGATCGGTTTTCTTTCTCTTTTGCTGATCCAGGATTGTAATGAATATCATGTTATGTTATGATGGAGTCAATACTCAGTATAGTAACTGGTTGGAATCTTGTGATCTGTTCCAGATTGAGCCTTTGTCTGGTCCAGTAGACGGTGGCACCAGGATCACCATAACCGGCTCCAACCTGGGTCAGAAACTGGAGGATATTGTGGACCACGTATCTGTCGCTAACATCGCCTGCAAGGTGGATTCACTAAAATATGAGATTTCCAGCAGGTAATTTAGAGACCAAATATTGGTGGATGTGACTGTTAGCAACGAAGGTTACAGCAGAGGTGGAGAAGTTAGATTTCCAACTGTCAATGCCGCATTTTGCAGGTCTGTCCCGGGCCTCTTTATTCCAGGATGTCCCGGAATGAAACTGACGTAGCCACCCCCTCGGGCCAATCTAATGCCCCCAAAAAAAGGCCGCCACATCACCGCTTTACTCACTCACAGTACTTGTCCTGGCCAGGAATGCTTGGAGGAGCACAGTCCCGCCTCCTGCTTGTGATTGGAGAAATCATAAATACCGCCTCTTGTGTCCAATCACTGTGCTGTGATTCATTACAGTACAAGCTGATTTTTGGGAAGGGAGGGTGTCCCTGAATGGTAGGTTGGAAATGTGGTCACCCTAGGTACATCTCTATCTCCAGGGAAACAGCAATCCGCCCCACCTCCATAAGGGACAGAATGACTACAGCTGGTTCTCTCTATGTACAGGTCCCGGCCTCCTGCCCCTGTCCAGGACCTACATGTGCTGATTACTTCTTCATAGGTGTGGGGTGTTTGGCTGTAATGCCCCAAGAGAGAGTGTGCCCCTCACTACCTGGCTTATAACTGAGCACTGACTCACCCATTACATCACTGCAGAATGGCTCTACCTAAAAAGGGGCCTAGCACCTGATGACACTACTTACTGTAATCAAACAGTATTCTGGTACAAAGCCACTTAGTGGCAAAATAGCTTATTGCACCTGCCAACAAGCTTTCTGTTTTTTTTCAAAGATTTTTTGTTTTAAAGCAGAGTTCCACCCTCATCTGACTCCTCCCCCCTCCGGGGCCACAATTGCCACCTTGGGGGGGGGGGGGGGGCAGGATACTTGTCTTTGACAGGTATCCTTTCCCACTTTCCTGGAGCCTCAGCCACAGATATTGATGTCATGGCTGGGTCTCACTCCTCCTCCCCCGGGCCAATAGGAGGGAGGAGCGGGCCTCGCGCATGCACAGTCGGGTTCCCGGCATGAGGCCGAAAGGCTACACAACTGGGTTCCCTTACCCACAATGGTTGCGGCAGCACCCGACAGCTGATGGAAACATGGAAACATCAGCTGCGGGTGCCGACATCGCTGGACTCCAGGACAGATGAGTGTCCATTAATTAAAAGCCAGTGTCTGTAGCTGCTGGTCTTTAATTATTATTTTTTGGGGCAGAACACCGCTTTAAGAACTGCTTTAAGATTTATTTATTTTTAGTGGGGTCAAAGCATTGTTCATTTTCAACTGCAGTGATGAGAAAAATTTTAGGGAAAAGGATGGATTTTTTTGTCAGAGCAAGCCGTTTCTGACCGTCAATGTGGTTTTTGGTCGGGAAAGTCCATTCATTTCAAAATGGATTTTTTTTTTTAAATAATTTAAAATGATATTCAGGTCATCGAATGTACCGATGAGAATTTCCATACAAATGTTTGTTCGAACATGGACTAGTGTAATGCCAAGCCCCCCTGCGGCCCCCATGTCACCGTGCTGTAATTGTAAAATTGTCAGAGGCCAAAATGAAGTATATTTTCTCATTGAAGTATTTCAGAAATAAAATATCGTATTTTGGGCACTAGGTGGAGCTGATGATCATAGGAATTACTCTATTACAGAAATTCCAGCTAAAGTTTATGCTGCCTACATGAATGTGTGTGTGACATTGGTCAAATCAGAAATTTTATAAATAGACCCCTTTTAAGATCTGGTTCACAACTAAGGGCTAGATTCACGTAGCCCACCGTAACTTTGTGCGGGCGTAGCGTATCTTGTTGACGATACGCTGCCATAATTAGAGAGGCAAGTGCTGTATTCACAAAGCACTTGCTCCTTAAAGGGGTTGTAAAGGTACAAGTTTTTTTACCTTCATGCATCCTATGCATGAAGGTAAAAAAACATCTAGCAGCACCGCCCCCCCGAGCCCCCGTTGTACTTACCTGATCGAATCTCCCGGGCGCGTCCACGTCGTCCTCTTCGATTCCCAGCCTGGCCGTTGATTGGCTAGGCTGGGCGGATTGATAGCAGCGCAGCCATTGGCTAGCGCTGCTGTCAATCAGGGCGGATGACGCGGCGCGCTGGGGGGCGGAGCCGAGTGATACAGTCGGCACCTATGGCCGCCGCTGTATCACGGGAGCGTGCTCGCAAAAGCTTTCCTCCATGCGAGCGCCCTCGCATGAAGAGGGAAAGCTTTTGCGAGGAGGAGCCCAGACAGCCGCCGAGGGACCCCACTCTGTGCAAAACGAACTGCACAGTGGAGGTAAGTCTCACATGTTTGTTATTTTAAAAACAAAAAAATCCTGTGTTTAGTGTCCCTTTAAGTTACGGCAGCGTATCGTAAATGGGCCGGCGTAAGCCCGCCTAATTCAAATGTGTTTCTTGTGGGCATGTTATATTCAAATGAAGTGTGACCCCCACGTTTTTTTTAAACTGCGCATGCGCCGGCCGTGAACGTATCCCAGTGCGCATGCTCCAAATGACGTCGAAGAGTCAATGAAAACGATGTGAACGTAATTGACGTCCAGGCCCATTCACGGACGAGTTACGCAAACAACGTAAAATTTAAAAAAAATTTACGCGGCCCCGACATCTATACTTAACATTGGCTGCGCCATCTTTTTGTTGGAATATCTTTACGCCGGAAAACGCCTTACGTAAACGGCGTATCTGTACTTCGACGGCCGGGCGTACGTTCGTGAATCGGCGTATCTAGCTAATTTGCATATTTTCGGCGTAAACCCCCTAGCGGCCAGCGTAAATATGCAGTTAAGATACAACGGCGTAAGAGACTTACGCCGGACGTATCTTAGCAAGATTTAAGCCTATCTCGTTTCGAGAATACGCTTAAAGATACGACGGCTCAGATTCTGAGATACGCCGGCGTAACTGTACATGAATCTGGCCCTATGCATTTTTTAGTGCATTTACAGTTTCACAGAAACACACTACAGTCCATTTAACATGGTATCCTATGAGTCACGTTCACATCTGTGCATTTTATGGAAAGGGCCAGGGACTTTTTTCTGTTTTTTGGTTCCATAGACTTCAATGAATCACAAATGTGTAATGGAAAACTCAAAATACCCCTGTAATATGCAAACTGCACCCTGCATAGGCGTCAATAGACAGGGACTGTGACAGTGACATCTGCTGGTTGAAATAAAGTACTGCATTCAGTTACAAAATGACAGCATACTACTGTATATATATATATATATATATATATATATACTTTATTGTATAATAACTTCCCCCACAAGTCTTCTCATCAAGTTACATATTCTCCTCTGCAGTATAGTGTGTATATCTGGTAAAAGCTGGACGGAGAGACCGGGACATGTTCTTGTGGAGGTTCCAGGAGGATTGCACGGCATTTCAAGTCAAGTTTTTACTTATCAGGTAATATTCCCTATTGGTCATGTGATGATTACCATCAACATTTAAAATGAAGACTATAACATGTGACTCTCCAGCTTTGACCGAACGGTAGTTAAAGGGTCACTAAAAGAAAAAAAATGTTTTTTTCTGAAATGACTGTTTACAGGGTATAGAGACATAAAAGTTAACTGATTCCTTTTAAAATTATTAAAAATAGATAAAACTCAATCATATAATGTGCCTGCAGTTTAGTTTCACTTTTAAACTGGTTTCATGTTTCTGTGAAGTAGAGAGACACACAGAACAAAAACAAACAAATCCAGGGCAGTGTTTTGTTTTTAAAATGAATCTGATTGGTTCTGAGGAGTTTTAGACACACAGCGAAAAGCTGCCATGAGATTTTTCATAAGGAGCCAGACAAGCAGGAAGTGTGGAGATCAGAGCAGAATTACAGCAACTTCAAAGCAAAAACGAGCAATGAGGACATGAAACCAGTACTGCGGTAAGGTAAAGGAAGCTATTTAGCTAAAAAAAAAAAAATCCTTTAGTGATCCTTTAAGTATCAAGACATTCTTTCCCCTTCTTAATGCAGATTGGTCAGAATTAGTGACAATATACACTTTGGTGAGGATTCTGCCATCTATAGGCTCAATTCTAGAAGTCGGCCTTTCTCAACCTTTTCGAGACCACTGATGTAAAACTTCCTATGCCCCAACAGTAAATAACAAAGTTTGTACTTGCACAATAAAAGTATGGCAGGGCAAAATAGTGAAATGTTGGAGGACTGTGGATGGGACTGGGTGTTACTGTAGAGGGGAAAATGAGGGACGTGGAGGTGGTTAGGGGACTCTGCAGCAGACCTGGTGTCACTCTTCGTCACATGTGTCCAACCAGCTGTTTTTGCGGAACTAAAAGTCCCATGATGCATTGCAAGGCTATCAGTTACAAGCATGACTCCCAAAGGCAGAGGCATGATGGGACTTGTGTTTTTGCAACAGCTGGAGGCCACAGGTTGGACACCTATGCTCTAGGGGAGGAGGTCTCTGGAGTATGGGGAGGAGTATGTGCTGGAAGCTCTGCAGCAAGTTGGAGGAGCACTGTCGGGGGTTGAGGGGGCAGTGTGGAGACTAAAGGGTGTCTGGGGGCCACTATGGGAGGTTGAGGGGGTACCATGGAAGCTGGTAGGCACTGTGGGAGGTTGGGGGACACTGTGGAGGCTGTGGGCATTGTGGCCTGCTGTGAGAGGTTGGGGAGGCGCTATAGAAGTTGATGGGAACTGTGGGAGGTTAGGGGGACACTGTGGAACCTGTGGGTACTGTGGCCTGCTGTAAGAGGTTGTGGAGGCACTATAGAAGATGGTAGGCACTGTGGAAGTTTGGGGCAGGCTGTGGGCACTGTGATCTGCTCTGAGCGATTGGGAAGGCACTATAGAAGCTGGTAGGCACTGTGGAAGTTTGGGGCAGGCTGTGGGCACTGTGATCTGCTCTGAGCGATTGGGAAGGCACTATAGAAGCTGGTAGGCACTGTGGAAGTTTGGGGCAGGCTGTGGGCACTGTGATCTGCTCTGAGCGATTGGGAAGGCACTATAGAAGCTGGTAGGCACTGTGGAAGTTTGGGGCAGGCTGTGGGCACTGTGATCTGCTCTGAGCGATTGGGAAGGCACTATAGAAGCTGGTAGGCACTGTGGAAGTTTGGGGCAGGCTGTGGGCACTGTGATCTGCTCTGAGCGATTGGGAAGGCACTATAGAAGCTGGTAGGCACTGTCGGAGGTAAGGGGACACTGTGAAGGTTGTGGGCACTGTGGCCTGCTGTGAGAGGTTGGGGAGGCACTATAGAAGCTGGTGGGCACTGTGATTTGTTAAGGCCCAAGAAAAGGGAGGTAGCAGCCCAGCGGTGGGCCACAGCCTGGTGGTAGAGAACCTCTGCCCTAAGGATATAATAATCATTGTTTGCCACCATTACTTTCAGCCAATGAGAGTTAAAAATAAAACATTGGCTACAAAATAACAGTCATTAAGGGAAATAATGTGTGTGAATTGAGCCTTATAACTCCAAGTACCAAAGCCAGAAAAAAAGGTGCTGGCATACCCTCTAGCTGTGCTCTGCTGCCACCCTGTGCCGAAAAGGAGAACTGCAAACACATTGCAAAATATAGTGCATAGCCATAGATATTGTATTATTGAGATGTTATTTTCTAATAAAATGAAATAGTAATATCAAATACCTGGCAATTAAGTACAAATGTTATATAGATATGTTACAATTAAAATATTTTTTGTGTGTGTTTTGTTGTGGTTATTGTAACTTACCAGATTTGTGTGTTAATTTTTAGAATCCAGTGCTTGCATCGTTTTTTCCATCCCGCGGGCCAAAATCTGGAGGAACCAGACTTACCGTTACCGGATCCAAACTTCTGACTGGAAGGGCCAGTGATAATCAAATTTTGATTGGTGACATCGCCTGTGACATGTAAGATTTTTTTATTTTGCAAAATAATTCAAATACACGACACCACAATATGGGGTTTAAAAGTTGTCACTCAAACAACAATTATATATAAAATGTTTTTAAATGTATTAATTACAATAATTAAAATATAATAGTACTTCTACTGTGCTATACAGAATATGGTTTTGAGATATGATCTCAAAATATCCTTTAGTTCTTTGTATGTTTAAATATGTTTCAAGTTTAGGAGTTGCTGAAATTTGACATTAGGCTTGCAATGTGGAGGCTTACAGGAAGGAACATGTGCCCTCGAAACGCAGCCACTGTGCCCTTGAAACACACCCACTGTGCCCTCGAAACGCAGCCACTGTGCCATCAAACGCAGCCACTGTACCGTCAAACACAGCCACTGTGCCCTCCAAACGGAGCCACTGTACTATCAAACGCAGCCACTGTGCCATCAAACGCAGCTAATGTACCATCAAATGCAGCCACTGTGCCCTCCAAACGCAGCCACTGTGCCCTCCAAACGCAGCCACTGTGCCCTCCAAACGGAGCCACTGTACTATCAAACGCAGCCACTGTGCCATCAAACGCAGCTAATGTACCATCAAATGCAGCCACTGTGCCCTCCAAACGCAGCCACTGTGTCCTCCAAACGCAGCCACTGTGCCCTTCAAACGCAGCCACTGTGCCCTTCAAACGCAGCCACTGTGCCATCAAATGCAGCCACTGTGCCCTCTAAATGCAGCCACTGTGCCCTCTAAATGCAGCCACTGTGCCCTCCAAACGCAGCCACTGTACCATCAAATGCAGCCACTGTACCATCAAATGCAGCCACTGTGCCCTCCAAACGCAGCCACTGTGCCCTCCAAACGCAGCCACTGTGCCCATCAAACGCAGCCACTGTGCCCTCCAAACGCAGCCACTGTGCCCTCCAAACGCAGCCACTGTGCCCTCCAAACGCAGCCACTGTGCCCTCCAAACGCAGCCACTGTGCCATCAAACACAGCCACTGTGCCCTCCAAACGCAGCCACTGTGCCCTCCAAACGCAGCCACTGTACTATCAAATGCAGCCACTGTGCCCTCCAAACGCAGCCACTGTGCCCATCAATTGCAGCCACTGTGCCCTCTAAACGCTGCCACTGTGCCCATCAAACGTTGCCACTGTGCCCCAAATGTTGCCACTGTGCCATCAAACGCTATATATATATATACAGTAATTATTTATTTTTTGTTAATTTATATATATTTTTCAATCGCCACAAGGGATATAAATCCAATGTGTGTGCACCAAAAGTCTTTGCAGCAGCTATTACATTGTAAATGTCGCAGTGACATCATCACTGTGCTGTACATAGCTTTCACAATCTTCACTGAGAATGTATATCTATATAATATAGAAGGATTTTGTGGGAAACTTATATTTGTCTTTTTTTGTAGTTTTGTAGAGATTCAGGAAAACCAACTAGAGTGTTTGACTGGTCCCAGTAACACCACAGCAGATCACAAAGTGACCGTTTGGTATGGAGAACAAGTCTTTAGCTTCTCCGATCCATTGTTTACATACACTCCGGACCCCAACATCACCTCTGCCAGCCCTTCCAAGAGCTTCTACAGGTACGGGGTATCACACCATGTATAGGTATTATTTCTGTTGCAAGAGACTTCTTCCTAGTGGTAGATGAACTTGTTATCACATTATTATATCACCATTTGTTTTTTCCTTTTATTTGGAACAAATGACATATGCTGTGCTATAAGATCTCAGCACTCCCTCCATTCACAAATAAGTGACATTATACAATACTCTTTACATTTTTTAAGTATTCTTTTAATTGCAAGAGGGGGTCCTAAACCCTGAAAATGATTGTAAAGTCAGAAGTTTTTGTTTTATCTTAATGCATTCTTATGCATTAAGATGAAAAGCATTCTGTGCGCAGTAGTCTCCCCCCCCCCCCCCCCAAATACTTACCTAAGCCCCATATTGATCCAGCGTAGTTGCATGAGAGACTCCACTTCTGATGGTGGGGTGGCTCTTGACATCCAATGTAAAGGGGAGGGGATGTGCTGCACATCTAATCTTACAGATACAATCGGCTCTTTTGAGGACAATCATAATGCTGATGTGGCCCATGATGAAATTGAGTTTGACACCCCCTGCTCTAAGGGGTATATTAAAAAAATGTTTGCCATGCAGACATCTTAAGGATTTACATGGGCATAACAAATGATACTGTCTTGTTTGGAGTATAATTAAATCCTATGATGATCAGCTCCCCCCACGAGTGACCCCATAGCAAGCCTCTTGCTATGATGTTACTCATGCATGCTCGCTCCCGAGCCACAAGACACACAGAGCAGGACTCAACCTGCCCCATACTCCCTCCTCATTGGCTCTGAGCCAATGATGAGCTATAGAGACTCGGCTCTGAGCCAATGAGGAGCTATAGAGACTCAGGTCTGAGCCAATGAGGAGCTATAGAGACTCGGCTCTGAGCCAATGAGCCAATGAGGAGCTATAGAGACTCGGCTCTTGTGCACATCGCTGGATCGAGATCAGGCTCAGGTATGTATTTAGTGGGGGTTGCACGCAAAGATTTTCTTTCCCCTACTGCATAGAATTCATTAGAAATTCATTAAAAAAATCTTCTGCCTTTACAACCATATAAAAAAAAGGTAACCAGCAAGTTTTAAACAGTATTTTTCTTATTATACTATGGTAATAGGAATATATAAGAATTATAAAGTAGGTGTTATCCCAATTTGGCTGCAAAAGTGGAAATATAGGGCCAGAATCTCAGCTGAGATACGACGGTGTATCTCAGATACACCGTCGTTTCGCAGTTTTTTTCAATGGATATCTATGCGAGTGATTCTTAGAATCACTTACGCATAGATACACTAAAGATCTGACAGGTGTAAAGCAATTACACCGTTGGATCGTAGATGTAATGACAACGCCGGCCGCTAGGTGGCCTTTACGTTGTTTTCTCATTTGCCTATGCAAATGAGCCTAATACACTGATTCCCGAACGTTTTTACGCCGCCCCGTCGTCATTTCCGTCGCTTCCGTACGCGTAACGTTACCCCTGCTATATGAGGGGTATGTTTCCGAAGTTTCGTCGTTGCCATGTTAAGTATGGCGTCGGGTCAGCGTCGTCTTTTTCCGTCGGTTACATCGTTTTACTAAGTCGTTCGCGAATAGGGAATTGCGTAAGTGACAATCACGTCGTTTTGACGTCGGTTTCAACGACGCTTTCCGACGTGAGCTGGAGCATGCGCACTGGGCATTTTCCCCGGCCGGAGCATGCGCACTTCGTTTGACGCGGGGGCGCGCTTAATTTAAATACAGCTTACGACGCCGCATTTACGCTACGCCACCGAAAATTACGGAGCAAGTGCTTTGAGAATACGGCACTTGCTCCAGTAATTTGCGTAGGCGTAGTGTAAATGCGATACGATACGCCGCCAGATACGCCATTTTTTGAGAATCTGGCCCATATTGTGTATTCAGATCTTTTCAAACACGTATAGTTTGCATCATAATGGCTCGCTGGAAGATTTGTATAACAAATTCTTTGAACGAATCCCTCCATTCTATAATTTAGCCCCATGAGAATGAACACACTTTCCTATCAATGTTTTATCTTTGTAATTTTTTATTTTTTTTCCTGAATCTGCTTCTGATTGACTCAAGTGGGGGACGTGTGATCATGGTGTACGGACAGAACTTGGATGTGGTACAAGCCCCAAAGATCCGGGTGACTGTGTCCCCAATGGAGAGGCGAAAGCGGCGCAGTCCCGGGAGGAAACGGCGGATTGTTCCAGAGACAGAATGTCTGGAGGGGTCTCTCTGTACTGTGCAGAAGGTAAAGAAGCCTTTAGAGTATTTAATATTTTTTAGACAGGCCATAGATGATGTGATTTTCTTTTCTGCAACCACAGGTTGCAAGAAAGAAAATTGCTTGATTTCGCCATCAACACAGCCAGTGTTAATGGGGGAAGCCCTTGCTTGGAGCTATTGTGTTTTCCTGTAGGGAGGGACGTGGGGAGCCGTCCCTGCAGGAAGATCACTAGGCAAATGATGTCATACATCACAGGAGTCTTCAGGAAGGTCAACACATGGGTTACTTTTTAAGGGGAGGAGAGGAGGAGGGGCATTCTCAGCACATTGTCCTGCATCGATGCTTGAGCTAAAGGCAGATGGATTCAGGGAAGTAAATGCTACATAAATCATTTGCCCTTACTCAAGATGGCCACCGCCAGAAGTGCTAGGGTGTTGGGGAGCCGTCTCTGCACATCAGTAGGCAAATGATATCATACATCACAAGAGTCTTCCGGAAGGTAAACAACTTTGTTACATTTTAAGAGGAGGAGGGGCTTTCTCAGCACATTCTCCTGCATCGATGCTTGAGCTAAAGGCAGATGGATTCAGGGAAGTAAATTCTACATAAATCATTTGCCCTTACTTAAGATGGACACCGCCAGAAATACTAGGGTGTTGGGGAGCCATCCCTGCAGGAAGATCACTAGAAAAATGATATCATACATCACAGGAGTCTTCCGGAAGGTCAACAACTGGGTTACATTTTAAGAGGAGGAGGGGCTTTCTCAGCACATTCTCCTGCATCGATGCTTGAGCTAAAGGCAGATGGATTCAGGGAAGTAAATTCTACATAAATCATTTGCCCTTACTTAAGATGGACACCGCCAGAAATACTAGGGTGTTGGGGAGCCATCCCTGCAGGAAGATCACTAGAAAAATTATATCATACATCACAGGAGTCTTCCGGAAGGTCAACAACTGGGTTACATTTTAAGAGGAGGAGGGGCTTTCTCAGCACATTCTCCTGCATCGATGCTTGAGCTAAAGGCAGATGGATTCAGGGAAGTAAATTCTACATGAATCATTTGCCCTTACTCAAGATGGCCACCGCCAGAAATGCTAGCGTGTTGTTTTCCCAAAGTGATTTCTCAGGAAATCATGGAGACGTGGATGGATAGGGGGGGGGGGTGGGTTGCTTTGAATATTAAAAATGAGTAAATAGTGTGTTTGGTTTGTGGTGCTCCGATGCAGTGAAGATCCGCTTTAAGGTAGACTCATGTTCTGTTTTTTGCCCAGTTGCAGTGTTTGTTGGATAGCATCGGCCAATCACTGATGGGTATCACCCATTTCCTGCACTTGTTCTTTAAGTTGTTCTCTGTTTCCCTCTGCAGTTTGAAGAGCTGTGTATGATCAATTCCTCCTTCCTGCTGCTGTGCAAGACGCCGGCCATCCCCCCTCTGCACTGGAACGCTCGGGTGGATGTAGAGTTCATCCTGGATAATCTCGTGTTCAACTTCACTGTCATCAACTCAACTCCGTTCACTTATGTGCAAGATCCGGTGCTCAGACAGCTGAATGCAGAGGACCCGGCCAAGCCGTACCGGCACAAGCCCGGCAGTGTTATCTCTGTGGAGGTAATATTGGCATCAATAATAGAGGGCAAAAGCCATTTCCATATAAAAAAAAAAAATGAAGAAAAAGTCAGATCATGTGACCTCTGCAGCCTATTTCCAAGAAAAATGTAGCGGCAACTCCAGAATCCCATGAAAATCTTTATTTACTACATAAAAGTCAAGATAAAAAACCAACTGACGCGTTTCGGCTTACAGCCTTGTTCACAGTTTTGCAGCCCATTGTCATTGGTTATTATTCACATTTTTTTAATATTTAAGATGTGTATTAGCAGGGTTTTTTTCCCTCAGAAAATAGATGCAGGAACTCTCCATTTCCGCCTTACCCCTTGTCTCCGCCCCTACCTATGTCCCAGCATCGTTCCTGAAAATACCTATTTTCAGTCCACTCCAGTCTGGTCAGGTGATCTTCCCAGTGTCAGAGGAGAGACCTCTGACAACAGCTGGTAAAGCCAGGAGTGGCGATGGCACCCATAGGCTTCAATCGTCCAGTCGTTGTCTGCACTCCCTCCTCTCCCCTGCAGCAGCGCTGGTTTATGTGACCAGAGCAGCCTCAAAATAGGTACGTACAATGTTTTTTCCAGGGATGATGTGAACCTGTCCTGATCTGTATTGTATTGCAGAATTCCTTAAACAATTAAAGTGGTTGTAAACCCTTACGGACCACATAGAGTCTTAGACCTACAGGTAAGACTAGATTAAAGCGGGGGCAAAAAAAAAAAAATGTTAACATTATATTCAGCCGAGTTGTGAGATAGAGATTACGGCAATGAAATAAAAAAAACAGCGTACATACCGTATTTTCACCGCGGCTTCCGGGTATGTAATCTGCGAGTCTGGGCGTTCCTAATTGATTGACATCCTTCCGACCGGCGCATACAGTGCGTCACAAGTTGCCGAAAGAAGCCGAACATCGGTGCGGCTCTATACGGCGCCTGCGCACCGTCGTTCGGCTTTTTTCGGTAACTTGTGCCGCGCTGTATGCGCCGGTCGGAAGGATGTCAATCAATTAGGAACGCCCAGTGCCGCAGTTAACATACCCGAAAGCCGTGGTGAAAATACGGTATGTACGCTGTTTTTTTTTTCATTGCCGTAATCTCTATCTCACAACTCGGCTGAATATGTTAAAAAAAATTTGGGGTGAACCCCCGCTTTAAGGCTGACCTGTAGGTGCAATAAATATCTCCTTAACCTACACGGTTTAGGAGATATTTCCAAAAGACATGCACCGATGTCTACAGGCATTACTTACCTGAGATCAAAGCCCCCTGCAGCAGTGCAATTACTAACGGCGATCATGCTGTTAGGGGCGGCACCCACGCGCATGCACGGGAGTGACGTCTTCGCGCCTCCTGCCAGTCACAGCGCCGGAACCGTGATATGAGGGAAAGATGGTGACGATAGAGGAGAGGAACGAGCACCTCTGCAGGGGCTTCAATCAAAGGTAAGTAATACATAATGAGCTAGTATGCTATGCATACTAGCTCATTATGCCTTTTTGTTGCAGGTTTTTCAGATATCTAAAATAAAGAATTTATTTAAAAAAAATATATACATATACACAACTTTCTTACATACTGTATACACTCGGGTATAAGCCGACACAAATATAAACCGAGGCACCTAATTTTACCACAAAAAAATAGGAATATATATTGACTTGAGTATTAGCCTAGGGTGTCCATCTGCATGCCTCACTTTGCCTCACTGTGTCCATGTGCATGCCTCACTATGTCCATACCTCACTGTGCCCATACCTCACTGTGCCCATGCCTCACTGTGCCCATGCCTCACTATGTCCATACCTCACTGTGCCCATGCCTCACTGTGTCCATGACTGGACTGACGTTTAACATGGGAGTCTATGGAAGGGGTGCCTATTTTGAAAAATCGGTGCTCCCCAGCTGTTGGTCCCCCAGACAACAAACCTTGCACACTTGTAGAGGAGAAATGGGGCGACATGTGTGCCAAGTTACGGGTCCAGGAAACCTATGAAAGGCCGGTACCGGGTCCCCAAATTCACCGGAGAAATTACCATTTAACATGGGAGTTTATGGAAGGGGTGCCTGGCTTTGGAAAATCGATGCTCCTCGGCTGTTTGTCCCCCAAACAACAACCTTGGCACACTTGTAGAGGAAGAGTGGGGCTACATGTGTGCCACGTCTGGGGTCCAGGCCTGTACCAGGTCCCCAAATTCCGGGAGATCAGGCGCAAAAGGGTGACTCGAGTATAAGCCGATGGGGGGGGGGGGGCATTTTCAGTACAAAAAAAACTCGTCTTATACTCGAGTATATACGGTAGGTTAGTAGGTATAGGTGTTGGAAAGCAGGAGGAGACAGATTTAAGAGTAGTTAGGGTTATTCCAATATTGCACTTTAAGGTAGCACCTGAGAGTGAATCTTGTTACTGTCTGACACGATCTTTTATTTCCAGGGTGAGGATCTAGATCTGGCTATCACCAAAGAAGAGATGATTGCGATGATCGGGGATGGGCTGTGTATGGTGAAGACTCTGACAAGTAACCATCTGTACTGTGAACCGCCAGAGAAGCAGCCGTCCACCCGTTATCCATCCAAGAGGGAAGGAGTGGATTCTCTACCCGAGTTTACAGTAAGATCACTTACCTAGCCCAGCTGCAGCGTTTATTGTTTGGCGATTTTCTGTCCTATAATGTCCTGTGTGCTCAGGAACATGAATGCATCTGGAAATTTACTTTTTGTAATGCCGCCCACACCAAAATTCAACCAGTCTGTTTCAACAATAATGGTAGATACTTCAGGCTTGACCTATCTGGGTGGGATTGGACCAAGAGCTTTTCTACTTTCTGCAGGACCGCTAATCAGGGGGGTACAGACAGTACACCTGTATGGGGCCTGGAGGTCCCCAGGGGTCTAGATGGCAAATCCCCTTTTTTTTTTTTTATAAAAAAATAAAAAATAAATTATATTATTTTATTTATATAGATGTATATATTATTAAAGGGCTCAGAGGGCCCCATGTGGCAAACCCCTTTTTTTTTATGTTAATTTTTTTGTTTATATATATTTTTTTATTTTTTATTAAAGGGCCCAGGGGTCCCCAGGGCCCTGGATGGAAACCCCCCCTTTTTTTGTAAATTTTTATTTATTTATTTTTATATATTTACTTTTTAGAAATGTTTTATTAAAGGGCCCAGAGGTTTCTTTTTTTTTCTTTTTATTAAAGGGCCCAGAGGTCCCGCATGGCAACCCCCCTTTTTTGTAATTTATTTTTATAAAAAATAAAATCATTTTATATATATATCATGAGATGTAGGTAGGTTTTGTTATCTTAGATACCAGGCACTTCCAAGGCAGGTGAGGAGTGGGAGGTATTTTTTATCATGCCAAGGGGTCATCAACAGCTCTGGGCTTTGTGAGGCCTTAGGCAAAACTTAGACTTGTGGCCCCACTCACGCCCATAATGGGAAAAATTATTTAAGCAAGAAAAATGGCTGCAGAAAATTCACAGATCTAGCACACAATTAAACCCTCCTCAACCATCAGACATAGAGGGGGTAGAGAGGGGGAGGTGAGAAAGAGAGAGGGGTAATAAAGAGATACGATGACACCGACATTAGTATTGACCACAGGCAAATTAGGCGGCCACGAGGCCCCCTGTAAATGCGAGGCCTTAGGTCATTAACAAACATGTTCCAGGTTTATAACATCCAAGTGGTGTTTGGCAGCAAACACCTACCGTATCTATCGGCGTATAACACGCACCCCAAGTTTAGGAGGGAGGTTTAAGGAAAAAAACTTTTAGGTGGGAAGTTTAAGGAAAAAAAACTTACATTTTAAATGCCCATCAATGCAGTCTTAATAATGTCCATCTGCATCCTTGCCCATCATTGCATAATGATCAGTGTATATCTGCAGCCTGTCCCCAGTGTCCATCTGCAGCCTTGCTCAAAAATTAAGCTTTATTGTTTTTAAATGTTGCCGCCGAGATATGACTAAGCACTAGTTTCAGCGTTTCAACGTAAACGTAGTTTACGTTGTTTGCGTAAGCGTAAGGTTACCCCTGCTATATGAGGGGTAACCTTGCGTAGGTTCGGCGTACGCCATGTTAAGTATGGACGTCGGGACAGCGTCGTGTTTTTCAGTTGTTTACGTCGTTTGCGTAACTCATTCTCGAATAGGGCTTTGCGTAAGTGACGTTCACGTCGGTTTCGTTGACTTTTTGCGACGTGATTTGGAGCATGCGCACTGGGCTACGTTTACGGCCGGCGCATGCGCAGTTCATTAGGTTAATTTAAATTCAACACGCCCACCTCCTTCCTACTTTGAATTACGCGGGCTTACGCCGGCCCATTTACGCTACGCCACCGCAAATTACGGAGCAAGTGCTTTGAGAATACAGCACTTGCCCGTAAAAGCTGCGGAGGCGTAGCGTAAATGGGATACGCTACGCAAAAAATACGCCGATCTACGAGAATCTGGCCCTATGTATCCAGGAATACATTGGGCGCATGGCCAGTTGAAGGAAAGTTTGGTCTGGCATTTTGGTCTCCTTACTGCTGCTACCCCCTATTAGTATCTACCAGCTGAAGGATAACACTGATGATTTTGTATGAAGCTTTGATCTTGATTATATATGGTAATCTCTCTAACTACATTTACTATGTCTTTTCCAGGTACAAATTGGAGGGATAAACCTAGTCCTGGGTAAAGTGCAGTATGATACAGAAAGCCAACTTACATTCCCCTTAGAGGCTCAGATCAGCCTTGGAGTTGGAGCATCTTTTGTAGCTCTGATCGTATTAATCATCGTCTTAATTTACAGGTATGTAGGCCTCAGAATTGGGCATTTTTTTCTAAACATGCAAAATTACACTTCACCCCCTGGAGGATTTGGCTGCCCAAAGACCAAGCCACTTTTTGCGATTCGGCACTGCGTCACTTTAACTGACGATTGCGCGGTTGTGCAACGTGGCACCCAAACAATTTTGAAAAAAATGCAATATTTTTAACTTTTTGCTATACTAAATATCCCCAAAAAGTATAGTAAAAACATTTTTTTTTCATCAGTTTAGGCACATTATATGTAAGTGCTAGATACGTTTTATTTGTTATTAAAAATCTTACTAGATTACCCAGGCGCTTTTCTCCTCCTTTTTTCTTTTCACTGGCAGGGAAGGGGTTAACCAGTAGGGGGCGAGGAAGGGGTTAAAGGGGCTGTAAAGGTACAATTTTTTTTCCCTAAATATCTTCCTTTACCTTAGTGCAGTCCTCCTTCACTTACCTCATCCTTCCATTTTGCTTTTAAATGTCCTTATTTCTTCTGAGAAATCCTCACTTCCTGTTCTTCTGTCTGTAACTCACCACCGTAATGTGAGGCTTTCTCCCTGGTGTGGTGTGTCGTGCTCGCCCCCTCCCTTGAATTACAGGAGAGTCAGGACGCTCTCTACGTTGCAGATAGAGAAAGGAGCTGTGTGTTAGTGGGCATCCTGACTGTAGTCCAAGGGAGGGGGCGAGCATGACACTCCACACCATTGAGAAAGCCTCGCATTACTGTGTGGAGTTACAGACAGAAGAACAGGAAGTGAGGATTTCTCAGAAGAAATAAGGACATTTAAAAGCAAAATAGAAGGATGAGGTAAGTGAAGGAGGACTGCACTAAGGTAAAGGAAGCTATTTAGGAAAAAATAATTGTACCTTTACAACCCCTTTAAGTTTGTCCTAGGGAGTAATTCTAACTGTGTGGGGGCTGGGCTTCAAGTGACATGACAGTGATCGCTGCTAACAGGCAGCAGGCGATCAGTGTCCAGTCACTGGGCAAAACAGGGAGATGCCTTGTTTACCTAGGCATTCCCCTGTTCTGCAGCTCCGTAACACAATCACGGGACACCAGCTAACGTGGCGCGGTTGGCAAGCGGTTAACAAGACACCTCAAATTCAGCATTAAAATGTACATATATAATGGAGTCTTGTTCCGTACATTGTCATCCAACTCTTTCTTGACAAGCGGTATCTCCAACAGTAAAATGCAAACTCCTTCTGTATGTTGACCTGCAGGAAGGGGACAATCTATATCCAATGTAAGGTATTCCCCATATTTTTTATTTCATGTGACTATGGCTAACAAGGTACAATTTTTTGCTTTTAGGCGGAAGAGCAAGCAAGCTCTGAGGGATTATAAGAAAGTTCAGATTCAGCTTGAAAACCTGGAAACCAGTGTGAGAGATCGCTGCAAGAAAGAATTCACAGGTAAATGCACGGGGGGCTCCAGTCCCAGAAGCTGTTTGAGGAGCCCCACAGATGCTCAATAGGGTTTAGGTCTGGAGACATGCTTAGCCAGTCTATCACCTGGACCCTCAGCTTCTTTAGAAAGGCAGTGGTCATCTTGGAGGTGTGTTTGGGGTCGTTATCATGTTGGAATACTACCCTGCGGCCCAGTCTCTGGGATTGGGATCATGCTCTGTATGTCACAGTACATGTTGGCATTCATGGTTCCCTCAATGATCTGTAGCTCCCCAGTGCCGGCAGCACTCATGCAGCCCCAGACCATGACACTCCCACCACCATGCCTGACTGTAGGCAAGACACTCTTGTCTTTGTACTCCTCACCTGGTTGCCTCCACACACACTTGACACCATCTGACACCAAACCAGTTTAACTTGGTCCCACAGGACATGGTTCCAGTAATCCATGTCCTTAGTCTGCTTGTCTTCAGCAAACTTTGCGGCCTTTCTTGTGCATCATCTTTTGAAGAGGCTTCCTTCTGGGATGACAGTGAGTGAGTGAGAAACTTGTATAGCGCAACACATGCAAACTGAATCGCCTGAGAGCGCTTAGTATCCATTTCCTCCTATATTTTGCCTTCAGAATAGATGGGTTTTGAGTTTTTTTCTGAAGGCATGCAGACCAATTTAATGCAGTGTGCAGCGTATGGTCTGAGCACTGACAGGCTAACCCCCACCCCTTCAAACTCTGCAGCAATGCTGGCAGCACTCATATACCTATTTCCCAAACACAACCTCTGGATATGAAGCTGAGCACGTGCACTCAACACCTTTGGTCAACCATGGCAAGGCCTTTTCTGAGTGGAAACTGTCCTGTTAAACCGCTGCTGCAGCTCAGTTTCGGGTCTTGGTAATCTTCTTATAGCCTAGATCCATGATGGCGAACCTTGGCACCCCAGATGTTTTGGAACTACATTTCCCATGATGCTCAAGCACTCTGCAGTGTAGTGGAGCATCATGGTAAATGTAGTTCTAAAACATCTGGGGTGCCAAGGTTCACCATCACTGGCCTAGGTCATATTTATGTAGAGCAACAATAATTTTTTTCAGATCCTCAGAGAGTTCTTTGCCATGAGGTGCCATGTTGAACTTCCAGTGACCAGTATGAGAGAGTGAGAGCGATAACACCAAATTTAACACACCTGCTCCCCATTCACACCTGAGACCTTGTAACACTAACGAGTCACATGACACTGGGGGGGGGAATGGCTAGCTGGGCCCAATTTGGACATTTTCACTTAGGGGTGTACTCACTTTTGTTGCCAGCGGTTTCGACATTAATGGCTGTGTGTTGAGTTGTTTTGAGGGGACAGCAAATGTACACTGTTATACAAGCTGTACACTCACTACACAACATTGTAGCAAAGTGTCATTTTTTCAGTGTTGTCACATGAAAAGATATATTTAAATATTTTCAAAAATGTGGGGGGTGCTTTTCTTGGAATATGTGCTCCCTTAGGTACCTACTGATGTGTTCTTTTGATGTTCTGCGTCCACAGACCTCATGACAGAAATGATGGATCTCACCAGCGACTTGGTTGGCACAGGCATACCTTTCTTGGATTACAAGACCTACGCAGAAAGGATCTTCTTCCCTGGTCACCGGGACTCTCCCCTTCAAAGGGATCTGGATGTTCCAGAGGGTCGAAGACAGACGGTGGAGCAAGGGCTGATCCAGCTATCAAACCTTCTCAACAGCAAACTCTTCCTCACCAAAGTATGTACCATTGGAAACAGGGGCGGACTGACCATTGAGGCACTGCCCGAGGGCCCCATGCCACTGGGGGGCCCCATCAGGGTTGCCAGGCTCAGTAAAACCAGGGACAGTATGTAAAAATCTGTGTTTTTTTTACATCCGTCCCTGATATGTCTGAAACCGGCATGCTTTTGATGTGAAAATCCCAAGATTTTAGCTGCCCCACCTCTGCACTCCCTCCTGGCGTGGTGGCCATCTGTAAGCCCAGGGGCCCCATGAGTTGTCAGTCCGCCCCTGCATTGGAAACATTCTCCTAGTCTTCACCAACCCACTTGATGGGTAGGTCACACTGTACGTTGTCATGTTCTGCCGCTGACCTCCACCCTTGACCCTTGACCTTACAGTTCATCCACACTCTGGAGAGTCAACGTACATTCTCGGCAAGAGATCGGGCTTATGTGGCATCTCTGCTCACTGTGTCGCTGCATGGGAAGCTGGAATACTTCACTGATATCTTGAAGACCCTCCTTAATGATCTGGTGGAACAGTATGTGGCCAAGAACCCAAAGCTTATGCTGAGAAGGTAGGAGGCTTTCTTATGCTTTTTGTTGAGCAAATATGGCCCAAGGAACAGATTACATCAAGGAATTACAATTACAATATTGAGAAGGCATTTGTTTTAAAAGGTCATACCACCCAACACTGGCAATTCTGAGTTAAGCATATGGTTTGATTTATCCATTGGTTAAGAAAACCATGCAAGACAAAGGCATAATGAGCTAGAATGCATGGCAAACTTGCTCATTATGAATTACTTATCTTAGTTTGAAGCCCCCTCAGCGGTCCTCGTACCCCCCCTCCGGCGGCAACATCTCTCCTGGGGGTTACTTCTGGGTATCGTGGCTCCGGGACTGTAATTGGCCGGAGCCACCATGACATCACTCCTGTGTATAAGTGGTAACAGCACACAGACTGAAGCAACCGCACTGCTTCAGTTTGCACCAATGGGCATGTGATGATGACATCGGCACATGCAGGGGGCAGGGGATATCTCCTAAATCTTGTAGGTTTAGGAGATATCCTGGGTAGGCTTATATATAGGCTTACCTGTAGCATAAAGTGGTTGTAAAGGGTTTACAACCACTTTAAATGATTTGTAAAGGCAATACAAATAAATAAAAATAACAAACATGTTATACTTACCTGCTCTGTGTAATGGTTTTGCACAAAGCAGCCCTGAGCCTCTTCTTCTCGGGTCCCTCCCTGGCACTCGGGGCCTGTGCCGAGTGCCCCCATAGCAAGCCCATTTCTATGGGGGTCACTCGTGCATGCTCGCTCCTGAGCATCGCTTTCTTTGTCCATATCACTGGCTGTGATCGACAGCAGCAGGGGCCAATGGCTCCTGCTGCTGCATCTCAGCTAGTGAGGAGAGCGAGACCCAGGAGAGCCAATGCTCTTGTGCACATCGCTGGATTGAGATCGAGTTTAGGTAAGTACTGAGGGGTACATACCAACGTTTTTTTACCTTCATGCATAGACATTCATTTAAAGCGGAGCTCCACCCTGATATATAGTTTTTTTTTTAAATCTGAAAAAAATAAATAAAAATGAAATGGAAAAAAAAAATACTCACCCTAAATAGGCTGTTGCTATGCGGAAGTCCCGAATCTGCCCTCACGATCCGCGGTGCTGTTTTCTTCCTCCTTCTCTTCTGGGTGTCTTCTTGTGAATGGGCCGCGCTGCATTCTGGGAACTGTGTGTATCCCAGAAAGCAGCCGGACCATTCACAAAGCGCCGCGTCACTCGCACATGTGCAGCTTCACTGCCTGTTTCCCTGACTGTGGATGGCGGTGCCGGGATCGAGGATCGGCATTGGCGGGGGGCCGTCAGCGCGGGCGCCTAGGACAGGTAAGTGTCCTTATTCAAAGTCAGCAGCTACACTGTTAGTAGCTGCCGACTTTGAAAAAAAAATAAAAAATGCGGGTGGAGCTCCGCTTTAAGAAATGACTTCCTCTGCATGGAAAGGGGGGGGGGATTTCCTTTCTGCTTTCTGTTTAGTGTCCATCCTCCTATGGGCAGTTATACCCCAGGGTTCTTCTATGTACCCCAATGTATTGTAATAATTTAGCATGGAGTACAAAAAATCCCTTATTTTGCAAATGCTTGTTGCCTGTCTGTCATGCTGGCTCTCAATCATCAATACTTTGAGTCAATGACCTGGAATATGTGGGGAGATAAGAACTTCCGACGTTTTTGATCTGAATATTTTTTTACTAGTTTCTGATCTGTGACTCAAAAAGCACTGAAACATCAGGTTAGCCCAGTGATGACAAACCTTGGCACGCCAGATCTTTCAGAACTACATTTCCCATGATGCTCATGTACTCTGCAGTGTAGTTGAGCATCATGGGAAATGTATTTCCAAAACATCTGGGGTTCCAAGATTCGCCATCACTGGGTTAGCCTCACAGTCAAACCTTCCTTCAGCAATGGGATACTTATAGGATTTGCTAGACATATTTTCACTTTTATGGTTGATCTCTTTAGGACAGAAACCGTGGTGGAGAAGCTGTTGACCAACTGGATGTCCATCTGTCTCTATTCCTTTGTGAGGGTACGTCCTGATCATTAATATACTAAATTCAATACTTCCATAATATAATGTAGTGTTAATTAAATCTAATTGTCGTCTTTCTATACAAGGATTCTGCTGGGGAGCCACTGTATATGTTGTTCCGTGGTATAAAACACCAGGTGGACAAAGGACCAGTGGACCTTGTGACGGGAAAAGCCAAATACACACTAAATGATAACCGCCTTCTGAGGGACGATGTGGAGTACAAGACCCTGGTAAGGACTGAGTTCTTCAGCCACTTCTGACACTTCTCTCCTACATGTAAAAATCATCATTTTTTTTTCTAGAAAATGACATAGAACCCCCAATCATTATATATGTTTTTTTTTAGCAGAGACCCTAAAGAATACAATAGCGGTTATTATTTCGCACAGTATCTGTGCAGCAATTTTTCAAACGCATTTTTTTTTGAAAAACTGTTTCATGCTTTAAAACAGTAAAGTTATTCCAACTTTTTTGCATATTGTGAAAGATGAAGTTACGCCGAGTAAATAGATACCTAACATGTCACACTTCAAGATTGCACGAGGTCGAGGAATGGCGCCAAACTTTGGTACTTAAAAATCCCCATAGGTGACGCTTTAAATTTTTTACTGTTTACATGTTTTGAGTTACAGAGGAGGTCTAAGGCTAGAATTATTGCTCTCGCTCTAAAGTTTGCGGCGACACCTCACATGTGTGGTTTGAACACTGTTTTCATATGTGTTCGCTTCTGCGTGGAACTACCAGGGACAGGGGCACTTTAAAAAATAAAATACACATTTTATTGTTAATTTTACTTTAAAAAATCATTTTAATTTTGACACTTTTTAAAAGAAAAAAAATTTTTGATCACTTTTATTCCTATTTCAAGGAATGTAAACATCCCTTGTAATAGGACTATGACATGGCAGGACCTCTTTACAGTGAGATATGGGGTCAACAAGACCCCACATCTCACCTCTAGGCTTGGAAGCCTAAAATAAAAAAAATAAAAAACGATCCTGGCTTCCCAGCCAAGGCGGCGCCGGATTTTTGAATGCAGAGGCCGGGCGTGACGTCATAACATCGCTCCCAGCCTCCGACTATCATCTGGTCCGCCTGAAATCTTTATGGTCAACATCCAGGGGCGGCGGATCCGTTCTCCGACTCACCGTTAACAGCGGTGAGTCGGTAGAAGCATCGGAGAGCGGTGGGAGGGGGGGGAGGGACGTTCCCTTTCGCTGCCCGTAAGAATGATCAAGCAGCGGAACAGCCGATATGCCAATATCTGAATGATGCCTGTAGCTGCACCCATCATTCAGATATCAGCGCACAAATTCAAGGACGTCATATGACGGCCTGGGGGCGCGAAGTGGGTAACATAAAAACCTTCCATGCCACAACTCCAGCACGCTGTATGGAGGTCCAGCATTCACCCATCTGTTTCTTTTTTGCAGACGCTGAATGCAATCATACAACCTTCCACTGGCAACGCTGTGGTAGAAGAGGAACAAGGAGTGCCTGTGAAGTTGCTGGACTGTGACACCATTATGCAAGTGAAGGAAAAAATCCTGGACCAAGTGTATAAAGGAACCCCATGCTGTCTCCGACCCAATCCAGAAAGTCTTGACCTGGGTGAGTTTCCTTATTTTAGTTTGGCTGGTTACAAACTCACCAATAATCCAAAAAAAAAACAACACTATGCCGAGTACACACGATCAGAATTTCCATCAGAAAAACCTTGGATGGTATTTCTGACGGAATTCCGTTTAAGCTTGGCTTGCATACACACAGTCACACAAAAGTTCTCTGAACTTTCGACCGTCAAGAAAGCGGTGACGTACAACGTACTACGACGAGCCGAGGAAATTAAGTTCAATGCTTCCGAGCATGCGTCAAATTGTTTCCGAGCATGCGTAGGAATTTTGCGCCTCGGAATTGCTACAGACAATTAGAATTTCTTATAGGAACATTTTCCATTGGAAAAAATTAAGAACCTGCTCTCAATCTTTTGCTGGCGGAAATTTCGACAGCAAAAGTCCGATGGAGCCTACACACGGTCGACCAAAAGCTCACATCGGACATTTGTTGTCAGAATTTCCGATCGTGTATGCGGAATTAGCAATGGTTTGGCCAAAAACTTCAAGGCCAAATTTATAAGTTGGATTTAGTTGGATACTAGTGCATCAGGGTACTTGTCAGCCCTTCTGGGACTTTGAAGGCTACTTTTACCATCACAGATCCCAGATTCATACAATGCTATGGGCATTAAAGCGGTGTTCTACCCAAAAATGGAGCTTGCACTTTTTTGAACTCTCCCCTCCTCCGGTGTCTCATTTGGCACCTTTCAGGGGGAAGGGGGGTGCAGATACCTGTCTAAGACAGGTATTTGCTCCCACTTACGGGAATACAGTATTGTCGGAATTTACGATCGTGTGTATGCGGCATAAGACCAGAAAGGAGTAGATGTCTGTTGGCATCGCGTTTCTTTGGCCCAGTCATTAAGAAATGTAAATGTTGGGTTGATTTTGGCAGAATGGAGATCTGGTCTGGCCGGACATCTTATCCTCTCTGATGAAGATCTGACATCGGTAGCGCAGGGGTCGTGGAAGAGGATAAACACTTTACAGCACTACAAGGTGAGCTCATATGTAAAAGTGCATGACATCAAGTGGCTAAACGGAAGCTAGTGCCATGTTATAGGACAATATAGATACCTTTACCAATGGGATTTTTTTTTCCAGGTTCCTGATGCAGCTACTGTCGCTTTGGTGCCTCGGCTCAGCAAGCACATCCATCCAGAAAACCACGATTATATCCCCGGAGAAAGTAAGTGGGTTTTCTGTGCTTTCATGTCAATAAGACTGTCAAGCCTCGTACACCCGCTTACTCGGCAAAGAACCAGCAAGAAAACTGCTGGCAGAGCTTTCTTGACGAGTATACCGTGCGTGTGTACGAGGCTTTGAGGTTTCTCGACAAGAAAACTGCCCAGAATCTGGACGAGAAAAATAGAGAACATGTTATCTATTTTCTCGTCGTGATTCTCTGCGGTTTTCCTGCCGAGAAACCCGAAAGTGTGTATACTAACCTGTCGCCGTGGAAACCCGCGCATACTCAAAATGATTTTGTGCGGTAGCTTCCTATGCATAGGAAGACTATGGCAGTAGTTTAGAAAGGATGACAGTGGGTTTACATACACTTTAATTCAGTCTTGCCTTTTCCATCACAGGTTGCTCCATCCCACAACTTATCCTAGCTTCCACCTGCCCATAAGGCTTCCACATTTTTCATTATCCCATAAGCTGTGTTCCTCTATTACCTTACACAGCACAGGTCCTTCTGCACGTTAGTCAGTTCAGGTTCTTCCATCTCTTCATACTCATCACCAGATTTCACACCATTATTCTTTATACGTATCCCAAGACCTCTTGGTCCAAGACCAAGTTTGGCCTATCCTGACTACTTTACAGCCTAGTTTCAAAATGGAATCTGTACTCCTTCCTAGCCTCCAGTCTGGCGCCTACCTCAAAGTTAGAGTTCAGCCTCATTTTTTCTTTCATAATGTGTTACATTGTTACCGTAACAGAACGTCCCACACTCCGATTGGGTGCTTCCGTCATATACCGCTTCCTATCAGTGTAGATATAGATACCAGATATTCCAGCTGCCCTCAACACACAATGAGACAAGACTTGTTTGTGTGCTAAACATGGAGAGTTTAATAGAACCAAGAATACAGCCTTATATACAGTTAGAGGAGGTAACCAGAACATAAATTAACATGAGCTAATTAACTAATCATTTACCCATATAAGGTGACTCCGAGATATGACCTTTCAAGGTAGACATCCCGGCTCCTCTCACCTGCTATACGATACACATTATCATAAGTGTAAAGACAGGACACCTCCACAATAGCAGAGTCAATTAGCATCTAACAGTATGTGTCCCAACATGATGAATGAATCACTCTTACAATTAACCCGTTGAGTTCAGAATCAACAACCTGTAAATAGTTCTTACAGATATCCTGGAATATATTGTGGATAATAATTAAATGATCCCATCTCAGGTAGTCCAAGATATCATTTCAAAGTCATCCTATGCCCCTAGTGGACATAGGATGATTTTAGGCATAAAATAGTTCGGGGATGTCCCGGGTAAGTCTGTCACAGTTACCATTGCCAAAGATCTGTGTTGCGTAGTAAGCAGATGTCTCTATGAAACTTTAACTTTAGCCCTTTATCTTACAGAGACCCCAATGCTGGAGGACTTGGATGAAGGTGGAATTAAACTCTGGCACCTTGTGAAGCCCACAGATGAGCCAGAGCTGCCCAAGCACAGAAGAGGGAGCCTGCGGGACAGGGAGAGAGCCAAGGCCATCCCTGAAATCTACCTAACCCGCCTCCTGTCCATGAAGGTGAGTGGAGGCTCTTTGGATGTCTCTTCATCTTAGAGGGCACTGCCTTTATATTCTATCATTGTGGGTCCAGGGCCATCTAGATGCCTATCAGGGGTGCACTTATAGAAGAACTCCAGGAATTAACCCATTATTTAAAATGTACTGGTTTACAATGGATTGAGTCCAATGGGGTGTATGCCACCTCATGGATTTCTCTCTTTTCTTTACAGTGTACTTTTCTACAGAGCACTGACAGTACAGCTATATCCAGTGGCTGTGCGTCCATAAAGGGCACACAGGCGCCGCCCCCTCTCTTCTGCCACCTGTCTATCACCATAGATAGATTCATGCATTGCATCTATCTATGGCCACGGCTGCCACCCCCTATTCAGGTGCCCAGACCCTTTTCGGGCGCCGGGGCAACTGAATTACAGCAGCGTGGTATTTTTTGGAAGCGCCTGATTAGAGCCATAGGCGTGCAAAAAGGTGAACAGCGTGTGCCATGCTGGGCGCTCGCAGTTCACTCAGCGTTGTGTTAGGAAAGCGAATGAATATTTGCTTTCCTAACACTGAATCGCCTCCTAGCCAATTCGGTGCTCAGGTCCGTTACCTGTCACCAGATTGCCTGAAACAACAGGCGCTGTGATTGGATGCCTATCAGGCGTCCAATCATAGCAGAGGACGGGAAGAGAGGACGGGAGATCGCCACTGTGACCCACTACCCCACCAAGACAGGTAAGTGGCGGGCGGGGGGTGCACACTGGCAGCATTTGATGGGCACAGTAGTGGCAATTGATGGGCACAGTAGTGGCAATTGATGGGCACAGTGGCAGCAATTGATGGCCACAGTGTCAGAAATTGATGGGCACACTGGCAGCAATTGATGGACACAGTAGCGGCAATTGATGGGCACAGTGGCAGCAATTGATGGGCACAGTAGAGACAATTAATGGGCACACTGGCAGAAATTGATGGGCACATTGGCGGTAATTGATGGGTACAGTAGCTGCGTTTGATGGCACAGTGGTGGCAATTTATGGGTACAGTGGCTGCGTTTAATGGGCACAGTGGCGGCAATTGATGGCACAGTGGCTGCGTTTGTTGGCATAGTGGCTGCATTTGATGGGCACAATGGCGGCAATTGATGGGCACAGTAGCTGCGTTTAATGGGCACAATGGTGGCAATTGATGGGCACAATTGCTGCATTTGATGGGCACAATGGCGGCAATTAGTGGGCACAGTAGCTGCGTTTGTTGGGCACAGTGGCTGCAATTGATGTTTTTTTTTTTTCAGTTTATTTACGTCCGTCCCCCCCCCCCCCCAAAAAAAAAATTAAACACCAGCCGCCACTACCTGTCCATTCACAGAAAGCTTCGTTTTTTTTTGTGAATGGGTTGACGGAAGAATGGGTGAATGGGTTGGAAGGGTGTGGTGGGCTCATTTTGCACGGCTGTGACCTCTAAACTTGTACAATTTCCATCTGATTTTTAGGGCACTCTGCAGAAGTTTGTGGACGACCTCTTCCAGGTAATACTCAGCACCAGCCGTCCCGTGCCGCTCGCTGTTAAATATTTCTTCGACCTGCTGGACGATCAGGCTGTACACTATGGAATCACAGATCCCGAGACCATCCACATCTGGAAAACAAACAGGTACTTATACTAGCTGGAGCTGTACCTCCACAGAACAGTAACATCCGAGCTGAATAGTAAAATGCTATTAGTACTATTACTATTCGTTTATAAAAAAAAAAGAAATTGTTGGGGTCAGCTTTCTAACGTCTTATAAGTCACCATTAATCACGTACATAAACGGCGGCATTTTAAAGATGGATATCTCGGTAGCGGCAGAAGCTTCTGCCACAACCGAGATATCTATCTTTCCTGTGAACGGTCCTGTTAACAATAACAGTGGTCTCCGCAGCGGATTCGCCACGAGATCATCGTTATCGGTGGTGGTAGAGGGCCCCCCCCCTCCCGCCGCTCTCCTGCACCCTGAGCCATTGGCGGAGGCGATCGGGTCCTTCAGCCTGCATTGATGGGATACAATTGAGGGCAAGATGGCCCCCACCCGTCTCCATAGAATAGCAGGGCGGAAGCGACGTCAAAAACTCACTTCTTAAAGGCATATTTTCCTGTTGTAATTTTTTCAATTTTTTGTTTGTTTTGCATTTTAGTCTAAATATGAGATGTGAGGCCTTTTTGACCCCAGATCTCATATTTAAGAGGACCTGTCATGCTTTTTTCTATTACAAGGGATGTTTACATTTCTTGTAATAGGAATAAAAGTGACTCATTTTTTTTTTTTTAAACAGTGTAAAAATGAATAAATCTAATTAAAATAAATAAGAAAACGAAAAAAACAAAAATTTAAAGTCCCCCGTCCCGACGAGCTCGTGCGCAGAAGCGAACACATACGCGAGTAGCGCCAGCATATGAAAACGGTGTTCAAACCACACAAGTGAGGTATCGCCGCGATCAGTAGAGCGAGAGCAATAATTCTAGCCCTAGACCTCCTCTGTAACTCAAAAGATGCAACCTATAGAATTTTTTAAACGTCACCTATGGAGATTTTTAAGGGTAAAAGTTTGTCGCCATTCCACGAGCGAACGCAATTTTGAACCGTGACATGTTGGGTATCAATTTACTTGGCGTAACATTATCTTTCACAATATATAAAAAATTGGGCTAACTTTACTGTTGTCTTATTTTTTAATTCAAAAAAGTGTTTTGTTTTGTTTTTTCAAAAAAAGTGCACTTGTAAGACCTCTGCGCAAATAGGGTGTGACAAAAAGTATTGCAATGGCCACCATTTTATTCTCTAGGGTGATAGAAAAAAAAAATATGTATAATGTTTGGGGGTTCTAAGTAATTTTCTAGCAAAAAAAAAACCGGCAAGGTCTTTAAGGTTTTATTCTGCATATCTGTTGTAGGTGATTCATTAGTAATATATTTCTCATCCCCCATTTATAATTCTTGTTGTTTGTTTGCTCAGTTTGCCTTTAAGGTTCTGGATCAACATAATCAAAAACCCCCATTTTGTGTTTGATGTGCAAACCTCAGACAACGTGGACGCCGTCCTGTCGGTGATCGCCCAGACCTTCATGGATTCCTGCACCCTCGCTGATCACAAGCTGGGACGGGTAAATTACAAATTGTTTATGGACAATCTTGTAATGACTGGGTTCACAGAAGGAGAGAAAAAAATAAAGGATTCTAAACAAAGTTTTTTTATTTTTATTTTACCAGCCAGTAAATATGTAATTATCAATTAACAGTATTGCTCAAATTCCTGCAAATTGTTTGACCTCATAAATCAGCCAGAATTATTTGTTGTACCGTGTACCGTGTTTCCCCGAAAATAAGCCCGGGTCTTATATTAATTTTGGCCACAAAAGACACAGTAGGGCTTATTATGGGGGTAGGTCTTACCACGTAATGTGATGTCTTCTCTCTCCCTGCCTGACAGGAATCACCAGTGTGAACCGAGTTAAAATGCTTGTAAAATCCTATAATCCACTCTATTACAGTAGTATTTAATGTACAATGTGTGTGTTTCTGTAATACAATTGTGCCAAATACCTTCGTTATAGTGCCGCTCTGCGCTTCTGTGACCCCCCGGAGCTCTCTTCGCCGCAATTGTATTACAGAAACACACACCTTGTACATTATATAACTACTGTAATAATGGATTATAGGATTTTGCAAGCATTTTAAACTAGGGCTTATTTTCATGGTAGGGCTTATATTGCAGTCCTGGAAAATAACGCTAGGCCTTATTTTCGGGGAAACAGGTTATTCATAAAAAAATGCTATTTATTGCTATTAGGCTATTTTCTCATCAGGTAGAAGGAAAGAAAATTGTATAATTTATGGGCTTCTCTAGGAATTTGCTTCCATAGTACAATGGGCAGAGTGCAGTAGTCGGTACAGTGGAACCTTGGTTTACGAATAACGCCGTTAACGAGCATTCTGAATAACGAGCAACTTTTTTTTTAGAAAAATCTGACTCGGTTTGCGAGTATTGTCTCGCAAAACTAGCAGAATTCAAGCTAATGGGGCATGCAGTACCGCATAAGGCCAGAGGTGCGGGGGAGCGGAGGCGAGCAGAGCCAATCAGAGACGTTCGGAAATACTCAGTTCTCAAGCCTTTCCGAGTTCAGCTGAGCTGTCCCTGAGCCTTTCCGAGTATTTACGAGGCTCTCTGGCGTCCCCCCACCTCTGGCCGCATGCAGTATTGCATGCCATAGAAGTCAATGTGGAATGAATTATCTGAGTTTCCATTGACTTCTATGGGAAAACTCGCTTTGATATGTGAGTGCTTTGGATTACAAGCATTCTCCTGGAACGGATTATGCTCGTAATCCAAGTAGTAGGCCAAAAAATTAAAGGATAACTTCACCTTTTGGGAACATGTTCCACACAATGTTAGGGTGGAATATGTAACATGTTCCCAGTGCTACAACTGCCGCCGTTGCATTACACGGCCATGTCATCCATACACAGAGATCTGTGTAGGAATAAACTACAAGTCCCGACCTCATTAGGGGCTGTCGGCTTGTAGGTCTCAATGAACTACCACTGTGGAATCTTCCTGTCAGCGAGTATCGGCTTACCCATTCAGGATGTACAGGTAAGCCAATACACTGACAGTGTGCAGGAGACCTGCATGGCATCAGCGTCTTGGGAGTGGGTGGACATGGCCTTCTGGCTTAGTTCGCCCGCTCTCATGGGGTCTCCCTTCGGGGGAGTCCCACCTAGTACTTGGAGGGTTCTGTTTCAGCAGTCCCTCCAAGGAAATTGGGTCCGTGTCGGCTTCGGTTGCTCGGACCACAGTACCTCAGTCCCCGTCTGGAGCCTAACGCCCCGGGGGATCAGGGTTTGGGTCCCTTCTGCACAGGAGGACCACTTGACGTTGCACCCGTCTGCACGTTTTTGTGAACACTCTTTATGTGCGTGCACATTTTTTCTGCACCGGGTGGAGTTTTTTGAGTGTGTTTCACACGCCATAGGCTTTTAAAAAAAAAAAGACCTGCATGGCATCAGCACCGATGCAATGTATTACAAGCTCCTAATACAAAATAATAATAAATGCACAATTTTTTTTTTTTTACCTTTAACAAGATGTGCATTTATTATTTTTTGTACAAAGGTGAACTAATTCTTTAAAACGACATAAGCTAGTGCGCTATATGCTGTTGAATGCTGATTGGTTGATGTGTGTCATTGCACTCCATTTGTTTCTGCTAATTAAAAAGCAAATGTCGAGGCTGGAGGGTAAAGTTGTGAAGGTTTTGCACTTGTTCTCATTTTGTGGTCTGGTTTCCCTTCTCAGGATTCTCCCATAAACAAATTACTGTATGCAAGAGACATTCCCCGGTACAAGCAGATGGTAGAGAGGTGAGTGTCCAGTCTAGGTCTATCCCTTTCCGTCTTCTTGTAGAGCGATCGGATTGTGATCTTATTTCTCTCCCTTGGTCTGTAGGTATTACGCTGATATCCGGCAGACCATCTCAGCCAGCGACCAGGAAATGAATTCGGCTCTAGCAGAACTTTCAAGGGTACGGGCCACATTGACTTGGCTTCTGTTATACTTGTAACTTATCATTTACAACATAGACATGTTTATTGGCTGTCATATAGTTCCAGTATTGTTCATCCGAGAAATTCCATGCAGGCTGCACATCAATGTTTCCTGCTATTTAAAGCGGAGGTCTGCCTTAAAAAAATATTAAAAGACAGCAGCTACAAATACTGCAGCTGCTGACTTTTAATAAATAGACACTTACCTGTCCGCGATGTCCTCAAATGCTGCTGCCGCCATTCTGAGTGGGGGACTCAAGAAGTGAAGCATTACGGCTTCACTTCCCGGGTTCCCTACTGTGCATGCACGAGTCGGGCTGCTCGTCCTAACTGGTCCCCGCTGTCTTATGGGACCTGTGTGTTTCCTAGAAGGCAGCGTGGGGGGGGGGGGGGCGAAGAGGCGTGACTCCCACAGGAATCTATGTCCGGAAGTGGGTTCAAATACCTTAGACAGGTATCTGCACCTCCTCCCCCTGAAAGGTGCCAAATGTGACACCAGAGGGGGGGAGGGTTCCGAAAAGTGGAGGTTCCATTTTTGTGTGGAACTCCGCTTTTAGCATTACTGCATATTTGGATAAAGTGCAGTTATAGTATGTCTATAGACATTTATAGACATTTATTTACATTTTGGATAGAGTAAGGAACGGTAAAAAGCCCTGTTGTTAATCTTTGCCATAACTTTATGCCCTATTTTGTAGACGCTATAACAATCAATATACGCTTATTGCGATTTTACTTTACCAAAAATATGTAGAAGAATACATATTGGCCCAAACTGATGAAGACATTTTTTTTTTAGGGGGATATTTATTATAGCAAAAAGTTATAGTTATCATTGTGCCCCCATTGCAGCCTGATTGTGCCCCCATTGCAGCCTGATTTTGCCCCCATTGCGGACTCATTGTGCCCCCATTGCAGCCTGATTGTGCCCCCATTGCAGCCTGATTGTGCCCCCATTGCAGCCTGATTGTGCCCCCATTGCAGCCTGATTGTGCCCAAATTGCAGCCTGATTGTGCCCCCATTGCAGCCTGATTGTGCCCCCATTGCAGCCTGATTGTGCCCCCATTGCAGCCTGATTGTGCCCCCATTGCGGCCTGATTGTGCCCCCATTGCGGCCTGATTGTGCTCCCATTGCGGACTCATTTTGCCCCCATTGCGGACTCATTTTTCCCCCATTGCAGACTCATTTTTCCCCCATTGCAGACTCATTGTGCCCCCATTGGTGGCCAGATCATGACAGGAGGAAGAGGAGAGCCGCAGGATCACTCATCAGTATAGCCGCTGTTACATTGATTGCTTACATTGAAATTTCCTCCGCTCTGCTCGCTCTGACACAGCCACGCCTCCTCCCGACACCGCACCTGTAATAGACAGAATGCAGGTCCAAAGCTGGTATGTGTTCTGTCTATTACAGGCGCGGGGTTTGGAGGAGGAGGGGCTGTGTGAGAGCGAGCAGAGTGGAGGAAATTTCAATGTAAGCTGTAACATCATGCTATACCACTCGGTGATCCCGCGGCTCTCCTCTTTCTCCATGCTCTCTGCCACCGGGAGCGATCACTGAGAAAACAGCTCCCGATCAACCCCGCCCACCCGAGGGAGGTGCTTGACCCCCCCCCCCCCCCCCGCTCCCAGGCAGCCCAGCTCCTCACTAGACCTCATTTTTCACTAGCAAAATGCGAGTAGGCGAGTGGAAAATTTGAGGTCTGTATATATAGTATTTTTTTTTTTCATGTGATAATGTATAGTTATAATTGTCTAATAATTTTATTTGTATTGATTTCTTTCTCAGAATTTCTCAGAAGAACTTAATTCCTTGGTTGCCCTGCATGAGCTCTACAAGTATATTAATAAGTATTATGACCAGGTGAGTTCATGCACTAAGTCTGGCCATACATTATACAATTTTCTTGTACAATTTTTCTTTAGATATACCAAAACCATATAATATGAGGTCAAACCTAAACACTTGAAATTTGTATGCACTACATAGTTGAAGGTAAATCTAAAAAAAATTGAATAAGAAAATTGTATAATGTATGGCAAGCTTTAGATACAAAAATCAAATACTAATGAAGTGCTTTTGAATAAACAATAGAAAGTGACCAGTGCAATAATAAGCAGCATGAATATATATACACATACACACACAATAGGAAAATCATTAAAAAATCGTATATGAATCTTAGCAATGTGTATACTGGCTCTGATAGGCACTTCCGCACAGCCAACCAGCTGCCGTTATTCAAGTGGCCAGCGCTCACCATCCGGCCATCTGAATAGTCGGCGGCAGTGGCCAGCAACAATAACATAGATTCAGGCAATGCATGAATCTATGTTATTGTATCAGTGGCGATGAGAGAGCCAGAGGGGGCGGCGCTCCAGCGCCCTCTATAGACACCCCACCACTGGTCCTGCTGGAAGGTGAACCTCTGCCCCAGTCTCAAGTCTTTTGCCCTCTCTTGGCAATCTTTCTTCTAAGATTGCCCTGTATTTGGCTCCATCGATTTTCCCATCGAACTGTGACCAGCTTCCCTGTCCCTGCTGACGAAAAGCATCCCCATAGCATGATACTGCCACCGCCATGTTTCATGGTGGGTATGATCTGTTTAGGGTGATGTGCAGTGTTCGTTTTCTGCCACACATAGGGCCAGATTCAGGTAGTCCAGAGCATCTTTGCTCTGGAGTAACGCTTCTCATTTGCGTTGCGCTGCCGAAATTTTAGGAGCAAGTGCTGTCATTCACGAAGCACTTGCTCCTAAAGTTGCGGCAGCGCATCGCAAATGAGCCGGCGGAATTCAAATTGGGCGGGTACGGGGCGTGTAGTATGCTAACTAAGCGCGATCCCGCCGCCAACGTACTGCGCATGCGTCGAGTGTCAAAACATCCCCGTGCGCATGCTCCAAAATCTGTGAATGAACGTCAATGACGTCACATTCCCATTCATGACCGTTTTACGCAAGCGACGTTTTTTTTTTTTTTCTCCGACGCGATGACGACGCCTATACCTAACATAGGATATTCCAACCCCATGTAGGTATAACTATGCGCCGCGTATCCCGTCCGGAAACGTCGTAACGTCACTGCGTCGCGCCGGAATGCGATCGTGAATTGCCGATTTCCGCTCATTAACATATTTTTTGAGCGGAAATCGGCGGGAACGCCCCCGGCGCCATTTTTAAGTTGAAGTAACGATGCGATGGCGAAACTCAGTTACGCTGCTCGCATCGGAGCTTCAACCCGGCGTTTCTTGTTTTCTGGTTACAGAAAACAGAAACGCCGGCTCAAAGTCACAGTTAGGCTGGCGGATCACTGGATCCGCCAGCCTAACTGTTCCTGAATCTGGCCCATAGTCTTTTGCTTTTAGGCCAAAAAGTTCAATTTTGGTCTCATCTGACCAGAGAACCTTCTTCCACGTGTTTGCCGTGTCCCCCACATGGCTTCTCGCAAACTGCAAATGGGAATTCTTATGGTTTTCTTTCAACAATGTCTTTCTTCTCATCACTCTTCCATAAAGATCAGATTGCCTGTGTCTGTGTCTGCCTGTTCCCTCGCAGAGGGTGCCGGGCTGACACCTCCCTAATGTGTGGCACCCGGGGCAGACCATTCCCCCTCGTTGGTACGCCACTGCCTACAAGCTTTAACCAGACACTGATAGAAGTCACTGTTCTAACTGCTTATGAGAAAAGGTATTTAGCAGTTTATATATACAGGCATACCCCTCTTTTAAGTACATAATGGGGTTTATTTACTAAAGCTGGGAAGTGTGAAATCAGGCTCACTTCTGCATAGAAACCAATGAGCTTCTAACCCCAGCTTGTTCAATTAAGTGTACTAAAACTATTACATTTCCATGTTCTGTGTACTGTGGAAGACCAGATATAGTGAATGCAGGGTCCTGGGTTTAGTAACATTTTAACCCTTGCTGTGCAGGAACGGCTCCAATGCAAGGGATAATCTTTCTGTTTCCCAATGTAGGGCTTTAACTTGTGCTGTGTATGGGGCCCACTGCAAGAATATTTTTTTTTTTGTGCCCGTAGTTGGACTTTATTTTATTGAAAAGGGCAACCAGTAGTTCCAACCTATGCATACAGAATTGGTTTATTAGTGTAGATCAGGGGTCTTCAAACTACGGCCCTCCAGTTGTTCAGGAACTACAATTCCCATCATGCCTAGTCATGTCTGTGAATGTCAGTGTGTTACAATGCCTCATGGGATGTGTAGTTCTACCACAGCTGGAGGGCCGTAGTTTGAGGATCCCTGGTGTAGATGGATGGATAAATGTACTGACACCTTCTCTTCTACAGATAATAACAGCACTGGAGGATGACACGACGGCCCAAAAAATGCAGCTCGGCTACAGATTACAGCAAATCGCGGCAGCCGTAGAGAACAAAGTCACCGACTTGTGACCAACCCTGGCACACCCACCGCTAAACTAAGCGCAGAACGGTTTTTATAAAATCGCAGATGCTGTAGAACCCTGCCTGTGAGACTAAGGCAAGCCCTATCTGGCCCTCTGTAGCATTCCCAAACTGACAGGTCAATGAGGCCCGGGAGCTCACATGGATGGAGATCAACGGTTGAAAAAAAAAAAAATCTAAATATTTTTTATATGAATTTTTTTTTACGGTATGAACTTTAATTAACACGATTTTTAACCCAGAACTGGGTTGTGTTGATACTCCTGTATCTTACTGTAGGGGAGGATCGTCCTACGTGCCAACCTTTAACCATGGATTTTAAAGACTTTTTATCGATGGGATCCGTGAGGTCTTACTCATTAGCCTTCTGGTAGCAGAACGGTGAGCAAGCTGCTGCTTTTTTTTGGCGAACTGTTTGCTTTACTGTCGCTGAAACTACAAACAGCGGCAGCCACTGCTTCTACAGTAGATCTTGCGCACTTATGGAACAATTTGGCTCCTTGGAGTTCTTATCAATGAACAATATTTTTTATCTCCATACAACCATCTTGTAAAAAAGAAAAAAAAATTCAGTGTCAACTAACTTTAATTGTAACTAGCTCACCAGAAGCGCGTCATTCCTTTTTCATATGTAGAATTTTAATATTATTTTTTTGGGCAACGAGTTGTAAAGCTAACTTTAAAGGAGAATTATAATTTTATTATTTTGTAGCTACTGTTTATTTTAATTTTTTTTATTTGCCTTTGAGACTCGCTTATTGTTTCTTAAAGAGGAAATAAAAATAAAGTCTTCCTTTTTGGTTGTTCAAGGCCACCCACATTTCGTCTGCCAATCACATGAGCCGGTTGGATCAGATAAAGATTTTTTTTTTACAGATGGCGTATATAGGACTGACTTGGATCTGATCTCCTGTGCTTGGACTGTAGATAGAACATCACTGCACTAAATAATTAGATATTTATTAGTGAGAAAGTTTAACTTTAGGATTGCGCTCAGAAGAGATTGCTTTGCGCATAGAGGCACAAGAACCTGCTCTGTAGGGTTCCATGTTTTGTGGCTATTTGCTGCTCTGAACTGGATATGTAAATACATTAGGTATGAAAAAAAAAAAAGATATTTAAATACTAAAGGAGGACTGTAATTTATTTTTGAAGACAGCAGCACGTCCTGGGGTACTCACAACTCTTATGTTTCAGCTGTCATCGTATTTTTTTTTTGGTACTAGTTCTCTGTCTCGATGCATTCCTGCCTACAGTTCCCAGCTTCCACTTGTGCTGCCTTTTTTCATAAATGATTAGAATTTGTGGTTAACAGTAATATAAAATCAATAAAACTTGAAAATTAATCTTATGAGATCCTAATAACAGTTTAGAATATGTTCCGAAAGAGATGAATCTGTGAATTGTTACTTTGTTTGCATCATGTGAATGTAAAAGTAAAAAAACAACAACAAAAAAAAAAAAACAACGCTGAAAACAACATTTGTTTAATAAAGACAAAATAATAGTTCTTACACAAAATACTCAATAAAAGTAAAAAATTGCAAAGTGTCATGATTACTGTTGTGATGATATCCATCAAACTATCTAGTGATCTATCTATGTTCCTCTTTATATCGCACTCTCCATTTTTATATATATATATTTTCTTTGTTCCTGTTATAACATTTTGTAAATAAGTAAGTTTCCTCTTTCACTGATGGGCACTGATAAGCTGCACTGATGGGCACTGATGAGGCGGCACTGATGGGCACTGACAGGCGGCTCTAATGAGCACTACCGGTGGGTGACATTGATATGCAGCACTCAAAGGCTGCACTGATGGGTACTTAAGGCGGCCAAACACGGTTCCAATTTCGTAAGAATTTTCTTTCGAAAATTGTATGAATGAATTTTCGTTCGTATTGCACACCGTTAGTGGGCTGCAGCAACAGCCGATTTTCGTGCGGGAAACAAATTTGAGAAATCAGACATGTTGGAAATTTTTGGAAAAACTAACGATTTTCGGATCAATGATGGGAGAATGGTGCGAGAAATGTAATCGAAAGAAAAAATGTGCTTGTGCAAGAAACGAATATTCCCGGAGAGAAACGAATATTCCCGGAGAGAAACGAATATTCCCGGAGAGAAACGAATATTCCCGGAGAGAAACGAATATTCCCGGAGAGAAACGAATATTCCCAGCAACATGAAGGTTTTTTCGACCGAATTTCAAAAATCAATGGTGGCATCATCGGATCACAAAAAAAATTTAAGTGGAGGTTCACCCTCAAATAAATTTCTGACATCACATGGAGTCGAGCCATCCTACCGAGAGAATGCCAGTGTTTTTGTTTTTTTTCTCAGCACATACCTCGTTATCACGATTTTCACCCCCCAGCTCTCCCGCTGGACTGGGCGTTCCCAAGCACTGCCTGTGATTGACAGGCTTCCGACCGGCGCATACTGCGCATCATAGGTTGTCGAAAAAACCCGAACGTCGGTGCGGCTCTATACGGCGCCTGCGCACCGACGTTCAGGTTCTGTCGGCAACCTGTGACGCGCAGTATGCAGGCAGTGCTTGGGAACGCCCAGTCCCGCGGGAAAGCTGGGGGGTGAAAATCGTGATGTGCTGAGAAAAAAAAAAAAAACACCGGCATTCTGTCGGTAGGATGGCTCAACTCCATGTGATGTCAGAAAAAATTTTGAGGGTGAACCTTCACTTTAACTTTCTGATTTTGAAAAGAAAATTTGTTCGAAATTCGACAAAGTGTGGCCTGCTTTATGGGTGGCACTGCTGGGAACTGATAGGCGGCACTGATGGGCACTGAAAGGTGGAACTCATAGGCACTGATGGCTGGCACTGATAGGCATCACTGGTGGCACTGGCAGGCATTTTTAATTGCCACTGATTGGCAGCTGCCTGGGCACTGATTGGCATATCCCTGGGTGTCTAGGGTGGCATACCTGGTGGTCCAGTGTGGTGACATCTCTGGTGGTCCTGGGTGGGCATCTGAGGGGGGGCTGTGCTGATAAAAAATCAGCGCAGACCCCTCGTCAGGAGAGCAGTCGATCGACTCTCCTCTACTCACGTCTGTCAGACATGAGTGAGGAAAAGCCGATCAATGGCTCTTCCTGTTTACATCGTGATCTGTCAGAGGATCTTTACCGGTATCGGTGTGTCAGACTGACACACCGCACCACCGATTTCCATGATGTGTGACCCCACGGGCGCGTGGCAGCTGTTATCCTGCTGGACGTCATATGACACCCAGTCAGGATAACTGAACCACCGCCCGGCTTCATTCTGCTATAGGCCGGGCGGGAAGTGGTTAAATTATTATTTCAGTTATTAAGGGGAAAAAGCTGTTCAAACCTGCCTGGCCATATGTGAAAAAGAATTTGCTCCCTCTCATGCTGAATCATGAATGAACTATGATTAACCACAATTTTTTGGAAAGCTGAGTTAAATTTCACTTGCCACACATAGGCTTGATTACTGCCAAACCTGTTGAATCAAGAAATCACATAAATAGAAGCTGTCTGACTAAATGAAGCACGCTAACAGATCACAAAAAGCCACACATCATGCCACAATCTTAAAAAAAATCAAGAACAGATTAGAAACAAAGTAATGGGCTAGGGAGGGTTTCAAAACCATTTCTAAGGCCGCATACACACGAGGAGACATGTCCGCTGAAAATGGTCCGCAGACCAGTTTCCGCGGACATGTCCGATCGTGTGTACGGCCTAGTGGACAGGTTTTCAGCGGACAAAAGTTTCTAAGCATGCTTAGAAACTTGTCCGCTGGAAACCTGTCCGTCGGACATGTCCGCTGGTTAGTACACCTAACCAGCGGACCGAAATCCCGCGCATGCGTCGAATTGATTCGACGCATGCGTGGAAGCATTGAACTTCCTGGTTTGAGGACGTAGGTGTCTTCTATGTCACCGCGTTGTCTGTCGGCGGGGATTTTGGTCTGATGGTGTGTACACACCATCAGACCAAAAGATCCCCAGAGACATGTCCGATGAAAACGGTCCGCGGACCGTTTTCATCGGACATGTCTTCTCGTGTGTACAGGGCCTAAGGCTTTGAAACTCCAGTGAACCACGGAGAAAGCCATTATCCAAAAATGGAGAATACTTTGAACAGCGGTGAACCTTATCAGGGGTGGCCGGCCTACAAAAATTACTCCAAGAGCACAAAGACGACTCATCCAGGAGGCCATAAAAGAACCCAGAACAACGTCTAAAGAACTGCAGGCCTCACGTGCCTCAGGTAAGATCAGTGTTTATGATTCAACAATAAAAATGGCCTCCTTGGGAGAGTTGCAAGGCCAAAGCCACTGCTGACCAAAAAGAACACAAAGGCTCATCTCACATTTACCAAAAAATATCTTGATTATCTCCAAGACTTTTAGATAAATATTCTGTGGACCGATAAAACAAAAATTTTACTTTTTGGAAGTTGTAAGTACCGTTACATCTGGCATAAAAGGAATACAGCATTTCAAGACAGATACATAACAAGATCATAACAAGATCATCATCCCAACGGTCAGACTTGGTGGTGGTAGCGTGATGGTTTGGGGCTGCTTTGCAGCTTCATGACCTGGACGACTTACCATCATTGATGGAGCCATGAATTCTGAGCTCTACCAGAAAATCCTAAAGGAGAATGTCCGGCAATCAGTTCCGTGACCTCAAGCTCAAGTGCACTTGGGTTATGCAGCAGGACAATGATCTGAAACACAACAGCAAGTCCACCTCCAAAAGGTTCAAACAAAGCAAAATGTAGGTTTTGGAGTGGCCTAGTCAAAGCTCAGACTTAAATCCAATTGAGATGCTGTATCATGATGGCCATTCATGCTGGAAAACCCTCCAATGTGGCCTAAATTCCTCCACAGCAATGTGAAAGACTCATTGCCAGTTATCGCAAACACTTGATTGCAGTTGTTGCCGCCAAGGGTGGCACAACCAGTTATTAGGTTTCGGTGGGCAATGAATTTTTAACATAAATCCAGGCAGGTTAGGACACCTTTTTTGCCTTAATAAATAGTGTTGAGCGGAATACGCCATATTCGATTTCGCGATATTTCACGAATATATAGAAGAATATTCGTGAAATATTCGTTAATATCGAATATTCGTGATATTTTATAAAAAAAATTAAAAATTTGCGAAATTTCGCTAATGCGAATGCGAAATTTCGCTAATGCGAACTTTTGCTAATGCGAATGCGAAATTGATTGCGAAATTCTCGTCAACACGCGAAAACGGAGATCATTTCCTGGATTACTAAACTAATATGCACTAAACACTTAGGCCGTGTACACACGGCAGAGAACCTCGACGGGCAGAACACATCGTTCCGCCCGTCGAGGTTCCCTGCCGGCAGTCGAAATCGGCGACCCGCCCGTCGGGAATGGCAACCAGCCATTCTTCCAGGCGGGCCGTCGAGCAAATAGAGAGCGTGCTCTCTATTTCTGCTCGACGGGCTTCCCGACGGGAAGCTCGCCGAGAGCGTACACACGGCCGAGGTCCTCGCTGGAATGCAGCTTCCAGCGAGGTTCTCGCTGGTTTCCAGCGAGAACCTCGGTCGTGTGTACACGGCCTAACTCTACTTACACAAACTTATATGACTAAACTAAAGCTAATTTTTTTTTTTATACACAAAACACAGAAGGGCAGAGAAAGTATTGGCGAATATTCGGCAACATAAAAGGATCGCCTCAGCTACTCGGCCCAGGGTCTCTAATCATACCAGCAATGCTTTTAGACGTCGATGGAGATCACTAGGATGTGATCTGTTTTAAAAATAAATTTGAAAAAATATCGCAATATCGAATATTCACCGCAATATTAGATTTATTCGCGAATACTCGAATATGCAATATTCGTTACGAATATTCGCAATGCGAATATTCGTGAGCAACACTATTAATAAATGAAACCATCATTTAAAAACTGCATTTTGTATTTACTCCGGTTATCTTTGTGTAACTATAAACACAGTACAGCGCTAATGTGATCAATGATAATAAAAAATTTGGATATGAAAAACGTGAATTTCCAAAGATACCAAAAAATTTTAAAGTTGATAAATAACAAAGGTGGAAAACAATGTTACACCGGGTGTAAAAATATACAATAAAGTCCGTGATACAAATAATTGAGAAGTAATAATGTGATAATGATGTGAAGTGAAGGGAAGTGTGCATAAATCCTCCACCAAAAGGGACACCCGTATAGTGAGATGTAGTCTCCTTACCGAATCCACATTAGCGCTGTACCTTGTTGTACTGGCAGCATTCTTAAATAGTTTAATTTATCTATTATCCTCAATATATTTTTCACCCGTTAGCGCAGTGTTTTTTCCTAGGAAAATCTTTCTATATATCTTTGTGTAATAATAAACTTTGTTTGATGATCTGAGTCATTTAAAGGAGTTGTAAAGGAATTTTTTATTTTCCCTAAATAGCTTCTTTTACCTTAGTGCAGTCCTCCTTCACTTACCTCATCCTTTCATTTTGCTTTTAAATGTCCTTATGTCTTCTGAGAAATGCTCACTTCCTGTTCTTCTGTCTGTAACTCACCACCGTAATGCGAGGCTTTCTTCCTGGTGTGGAGAAAGCCTCTTGAGGGGGGAGGGGGCGAGCAGGAGTGTCAGGACGCCCACTAACACACAGCTCCTTTCTCTATCTGCAAAGTAGAGAGCGTCCTGACCCTCCTGCTAGCCCCCTCAAGAGGCGTTCTTCACACCAGGGAGAAAGCCTTGTATTATTGTGTGGAGTTACAGACAGAAGTGAGGATTTCTCAGAAGAAATAAGGACATTTAAATGCAAAATGGAAGGATGAGGTAAGTGAAGGAGGACTGCACTAAGTAAAGGAAGCTATTTAGGGAAAAAAATTCCTTTAAGTGTGACAAATATGCAAAAAAAAAAAAAATCAGAAAGGGGGCAAACACTTTTTCACAGCATTGTATATAAAAAAAAAAGTGCACTAACGACCAACGTCAAAGTACATAGTATGAGCAGCAACTCTCCTGTGAGATATAGACACAGTACAGATATAATAAACTTTAACAGAGTCCTGCTAATGCAAACTTTAATTATTAGACCATAAATTGCACTTACATCAAAGGAATCCAAAACTTGCAGAACATATGCCGGCCGACAAATAGAACAAACAACTGTCCGTCCATGGTAGACGTCAATGTATGATGAAAAACATAGGGCGGAGCTATGTGCTAACATCACCACGATCGTAAGTCCTGGACAGACGGTTGTTTGCTCTATTTGCGCTATATGGGCTAGATTTACGTATCTCGGTGCATCTTTATGCGGGCGTAGCGTATCTTCTTTACGCTACGCCGGCGCAACGTTGAGAGGCAAGTATGAAATTGCGCCCAACGTTGCGCCGGCGTAGCGTATAGTTGTCGGCGTAAGCAGACATAAGTCAAAGTAGGGGGAAGTTGGCGTGATGTATTAAAATGAAGCGTGACCCCATGCAAATGATGGGCTGAGCTTCAAATAACGAACAGCGCATGCGTAGTATCTTGGACGCATCCCAGTGCGCATGCTCACAGTCACATCAAAATAACTGCCTAAGATACGTCGAAACACTGCCTTCGACGTGAGCATAACCTACGCCCAGCCCTTTTCACGTACTACGTAAACGGCGTACACTACGTAAAATTCGACGGCGTCCGTTCCCTGGTTCATACCTTTGCATGGGTTGCGCCTCCTATATGAGGAATAACTTTACGCTGGACGTAACCCTCACGCAAATTGCTTAAAACATGTGCCGGGCGCATCTACGTTCGTGAATCGGCGTATCTCCCTCATTTGCATATCTGAATCGAAACTTCCATATGCATCCAGCGTAAATATGCGCCCACGATACGCCGGCGTAGGAAAGTTACGTCGGTCGGAAGTAGCCTATTTTTCGACGTAATTTAGTTTGTGGGTCAGGCACATAGATACAATGGCGCACATTTGTACTTACGCTGTGTATCTGTAGATACGTCGGCGTAAGTGCTACTTGAATCCGGGCCTATGTTTTTAAACTGCAAGTTTTCGATTCCTTTGATGTGCAGCACAGTGGTCCAGTGAGTAGCACTTTCGCCTAGCAGCAAAAGGGTCGCTGGTTCGAATCCCGACCACGACACCATCTGCCTGGAGTTTGCATGTTCTCCCTGTGTCTGCGTGGGTTTCCTCCGGGTACTCCGGTTTCCTACCACACTTCAAAGACATGCTGGTAGGTAAATTGGATCGTCCAAAAATTGACCCAGTATATATGTATATATGTGTGTATGACTGTGTGTCCATAGTGTGTCAAGATCCTACGGGGTAAAAATGACCGCACCAGCCAAGCAGACACTGGCTGGAAAAAGCGCCCAGAGGCGATTCAGTTCGCATGCGTTGCGCTATACAAGTCATTCATTCATTCATTCATTTGATGTAAGTGCAATTTATGGTCTAATAATAAAAGCTTTATAAGGATTTTATGTCAAGTTCAGCTTCTTAGTGCCCAAAAATATATCAATGACCACAATATCTGGATGACCGATTTGCATGCCACAAGAGGATTGATAGATGATGCTGGGAGGCCTTGGCTGGGTTTATAGCCCCAGGCACTTTTGACCTTCTGTGATAGGAGGTCTATGGGAGCTGATAAGCAACCATTTCATCCATTGTGGTGGTGTTTTTTTCTATGGATTACACACTTTAAGGTGGTGGAAGGAGGTGTTATGGACTAAGAATATTTATCACTATATTATCTGTGGACTTTATTGGATCACTCTACATTTGGTGTATTCAACCGCATTAGCGCAACTCTATTAATTTTTATATATATATATATATACACACATCGGGCCAGATTCTCAAAAAATGGCGTATCTGGTGGCGTAGCGTATCGTATCGCATTTACACTACGCAGTGCTTTAAGTGGGCCAAAAGAGGTGCCGGTACTCTATTAGGCGCCGGACATCCATCCACCTCGGAGCCTTATATTATAACCTGCTGGGACTTGTAGTTCTCCATCTTCTCCTGGGGCTCAGGTGCATGCAATCCACACCCATCCACCTCAGAGCCTTACTGTATGTATAACCTGCTGGGACTTGTAATTCTCCAATCTCCATGAGCCCCAGGAGAAGATGGAGAACTACAAGTCCCAGCAGTCTTACTAAAATGACAGGCTCTGAGGTGGATAGGTGGGGATCAGGCAGTGCACCCCTTTAGATTTACACCGACCCCCCCCCCCCCCTTCTCTCTCTCCCCTGTGGTACAGGAGAGTGTTTTGCTTACCTTGCTGGAGATGGAGAAACTTGCCGCCGCGGCGCTGGAAACACATCTTCCAACTTCCAGGCCAATCAGCGCAGCACAGAGGTACAGCGCCTCCCACTCCACCGCCCGCCAATCTCCTGCGCCGTTATCTGTTTTTTTTTTAGCCCTTCTGCCTAGTTGGCTGGTGTTTCCCGCCACTCCCACATCAAGGGAGACAGACAGTTCCACCAGCCAACCAGGCGGAAGGGCTGAAAAAAAAACTCATCGTGCGCCGCCGCCGGGTGTACCAAGATGGCCGATAGCTCCAGAGCTAGGCCAAAGCCGCGGCCTTTCCTAAGGCGGCGGCGGTGGCGGTGGCGGCGCATTCTGCGGACGCCAGGATTTTGCCCCCCTGCAATTTTTCGCCCGGTGCAGGAGCCCCCCCCCCCCGCTACGCCAGTGCGTTCCGGTACGGGTAACCCACGTACTGGGCGCACGGAGAGGTGCTGGTACTCTCCAGGGCCATTTTTGGAAGTGGCGGTACTGAGTGCCGCCGCGTTCCGGCCCACTTAAAGCACTGACACAACGTCTACGCAAATTACTGGAGCAACTGCCGTATTCTCAAAGCACTTGCTCCGTAAATTTTGGCGGCGTAGCGTAAATGCGGCGTCGTAAGCCCGCGTAATTCAAATACTGAAGGAGGGGGCGTGCTGTATTTAAATTAAGCGCGCCCCCGCGTCAAACGAAGTGCGCATGCGCCGGCCGGGAAGTGCGCATGCTCCAGCTCACGTCGGAAAGCGCCGTTGAAACCGACGTCAAAACGACGTGATCGTCACTTACGCAATTCCCTATTCGCGAACGACTTAGTAAAACGACGTAATCGACGGAAAAAGACAACGCTGACCCGACGCCATACTTAACATGGCAACGACGGCACTTTGGAAACATACTCCTCATACAGCAGGGGTAACCTTACGTGTACGCAACCTACGTAAACGACGACGGGGCGGCGTAACAACGTTCGGGAATCGGCGTATTAGGCTCATTTGCATAGGCAAATGAGAAAACAACGTAAAGGCCACCTAGCGGCCGGCGTTGTCATTACATCTAAGATCCGACGGTGTAATTGCTTTACACCTGTCAGATCTTTAGTGTATCTATGCGTAAGTAATTCTAAGAATCACTCGCATAGATACCCATTGAAAAAAACTGCGATACGACGGGGTATCTGAGATACACCGTCGTATCTAAGCTGAGAATCTGGCCCATCTTTTTTTAGAATTGCACTAATTCTTTTCTCAAGCGAAGGCTGGATTTTAACTAATTAACAGTGATTTATAGATCTGCTAGGGTTAGTGTTTGTATATATGAATGCAGGAGATATCAGAAAATGTCCTAAGACACAGCTGATCCCAGCACTCAATGGATTTAGTAAACTAAAATGTAGCTGTAATGGGGGAATACAAAGAGAAGCAGCTATTATTAGAAGGTAAATAAATTGCAAAAAATGTGTTTCGGGGAAACACTATGAAAAATAAATAATTCAACTGAACCCTCTGTATCTTCCCAAACATCAAACTATAAAGATATAAAAGAAAATGAAATGTGATTGGGACAATAATCCCCAAAGAGTCCTAATGGTTGTTAAACTTCATAGAATCTCTTATTCATAAGTGTGCGCAGCCTGTTGCATTAGGGTGTGCACCTGAAAGCTCAAAAACATAGTACCGATCTCTCACTGTGTTCATTCAGAAAGGGAAGGGGCCAGTGAATTACATTATCCCTTCCCCCTACTCATCCTGACATATCATCTATGTGTGACCACTGAGGTAGCCAATGGGAGAGAAGGGAAGTCAGCCATGCTGTGGGAGAAGACACCAGGTAGCAGGCGGAATCTGCACTGCAGGGTGTGATTAGGGTGTGCCTGGGCACACTTGGCACACCCTGTGCGCACGCCTATGCTCTTATTCATAACTTTTTCACTTCCTTGGTGTAGAATAATTCTATCCTGGTGTGTCCAAACGGTTCTTTATACTCTGCTCCCTCCAGGTTTTCTACTCACCAGATTACAATGGTGTGTGTCGCCTTTAAGATCTCCTCTTAGCCTCAGATCAGCCACCTCCTTCCTCCTGGTCTCAACTCAACGTCCAGTGTTCCTCTCAGAACCCGTTGGGTCAATACAGTGGATGGGTGCATTCAACATGAGTGGCCATGAAATAAAGCAGAGGGGCAGAACATAGTGTGATACTGTATTTAAGAAATCTCCCCCCGCAACAAATAATTTCCTTACAAGGTTTAAAAGAGTAAAAGGCACATCAGTAGTCAAACCGTAGCTCGGCACGGCTCCAGCTGCAGCTGATGAGTTCCGGGTACTGAAAAACGATGTGTCAACGATACGTCGTGTAGCCACCCCCTGATGCGTTTCGTGATAGGCTCACGTCTTCAGAGGGCCACTCCTTGCAGACATTCATTTTAGCCATTTTAGTTGTTTCCTTTACAACTCCATATGGCTTATTTATTAACAATGGTGGCGATCAGCGACTTATAGTGGGACTGCGATATTGCGGCGATCAGCGACTTATAGCGGGACTGTGATATTGCGGCGAACAGCGACTTATAGTGGGACTGTGATATTGCGGCGAACAGCGACTTATAGCAGGACTGCGATATTGCAGCGATCAGCGACTTATAGTGGGACTGCGATATTGCAGCGATCAGCGACTTATAGCGGGACTGCAATATTGCGGCGATCAGCAAATTATAGCTGGATTGCGATATTACGGCGATCTGCGAATTATAGTGAGATTGCGATATTGCGGGGATCAGCGACTTATAGCGGGACTGCAATATTGCGGCAATCAGCGACTTATAGCGGGACTGCGATTTTGCGGTGAACAGCGACTTACAGCGGGAATGCGATATTGCAGCGATCAGCGACTTATATCGGTACTGCGATATTGCGGCGATCAGCGACTTATAGCGGGACTGCGATATTGCAGCGATCAGCGACTTATAGCGGGACTGCGATATTGCGGTGATCAGCAACTTATAGCGGGACTGCGATATTGCGGTGATCAGCAACTTAGAGCGGGACTGCGATATTGCGGTGATCAGCAACTTATAGCGGGACTGCGATATTGCGGTGATCAGCAACTTATAGCGGGACTGCGATATTGCGGTGATCAGCAACTTATAGCGGGACTGCGATATTGCGGTGATCAGCGACTTATAGCGCGACTGCGATATTGTGGCGATCAGCGACTTAAAGCGGGACTGCGGTATTGCACCAATCAGCGACTTAAAGCGGGACTGCGGTATTGCGGCGATCAGCGACTTATAGTGGTACTGCGATATTTGCGGCAAAATGCACCTTAACAAAAATCCTGGCAGCGGCCCTGGCCCGGTCACCCGTACCTTACAGCGGCTGATAACGCCCAATATACATTTCTTTGCATAGTGGTAACGTACCTCTGTAAATATAAATATGTGACCCCCCCCCCAGGCCTGAAATGTCAGTGTGGAGTGGAGGGACCCGTTATTGTCGCTCTTTATTTCCCGCACACCGTGGGAACCGGACACTGAGCCGTGCCAAGTCTCGCCCAGCCTAGCGCTGCCCTGACGCTGAGTCACACGCATGCGCAGTGCAGCTGTGTGTTCAGCACCCTGGAGAGCGGCGGCGGCGGCGGCGGAGTGCGCCCATAGAACGGAGAGCCCGGCGGACAGACAGCGCTGTGTGCGGCCTCCGGGAGGAACCGAGCACGGGGGGGAGGGGCTAATCTCTCCCCGGGGACACCCCCCAGACACAGAGATGACCCCCGCCGCGTCATGGCACCGACACCTACTCTGATCGGACAGTGTGGCCCCTCCGCCCCCACCACCAGGGGCCCCCATTGGCCGGACATCGCACCTATTCGCAGGATAATAATAAGCGATCTGTACAGACAAAGGGACGACGCCCCCTACAGAGACAACGCGGCATCCTCCAGCCAGGGGCCCCCGGAGCCGAGCTATGATGGTGAGATCACAGGGGGAGCTTTATGTATTACATATGACGTCATCACAGATCACCCCGGTGTGTGAGGTCAGCACCTAACACTGAGCACCCCCTGGCAGTGCAGGGGTTAATACATCCCGTATACCGGGCACCGATAATCAGATGTCCTTATTTCCTATCATTCGTTTTATTTTCCACATATAATAATATATATAAATAATAATAAAGAAATATAACAATATATAATGTAACAATTTATAACATATATATATAAAGTAACACTGTTTTTAACATAACAATATATATATATAGGGCCAGATTCAGGTAGATGAGAGCATCTTTGCTCCAGAGTAACGCTTCTCATTTACGTTACTCTGACGACCCTTTCAGCGCAAGTACTGTTATTCACATAGCAGTTGCGCGTAAACTTGCGCCAGAGTAACGATAATGCGCTGGCGTAACCCGACGCAAGGGGAAGTGGGTGTGATCATATGTAAATGATGGGCGGAGCCCAGCGCAGAGGCTTACGTTCAGCGCATCAACCACGGAGCATGCGCAGTGAGTGAGGCTCCACTCGCCCCCTTTGTGCGCATGCTCACAACTTCCGTCGGCACCACTTCACGGGAAACGTCAGCGCAATGCCTTCCGTTGGGCGTTTAAATGCGCCCGTAGAAGCGCCATTCCGGCACTAAAGTATATCCTGCTCCCCCTCCCCGCAGTGATGTTACTTTTGTTCTGAGATGGCTGCTCCCGATCCCCGCAAACACAGGAGAAAGCTGAACTTTAATGGCCAGGAGCTGTCAGCCATCATCTCGGCTATGGAGACCTATGATGTCTTCCTCCATGGCTGTAAAAGTTGACAGACAAGCATGGACAGAGGTGTTGTCCTGCAAGTGGGGGTGCTCAGCTAGCTCTTATTGTCGGTAACGCTGCTGTAGCTGCTCTCCTGCTGACCTGTGGCCATCTGGAGTAAAGATAAAGCAGCCTTTTGTAGAAATAACTTTGCGCCGGACGGACGAGATACGCGCGGCGCATGTAGCCAGCGTATGGTGCTAATCCGTTTGCGAATCGGGAAATCTCCCTAATTTGCATATTTGCAGGGGAAATCAATAGGCGCGACTGATGCGCCAAGCGAAATTAAGCGCTGACGATACTCTGGCGTCGGAACGTTCCGCCGGTCGCAAATGGCCCGTTATTGGGCGCATCTAGTTTGGTGGGTACGGGCACATAGAAACGACGGCGCATCTTCACAGTTACGCGGCGCATATCGAAATACTCCAGCGCAAGTGTTGCTGAATCTGGCCCATAAAGTAACTATATATAATATAACAATATATGCAATGTAACTATATGTATATAATATACAGTAACAATATATAATGTAACCATTTATAACACACATATATATATATAAAGTAACAATGTATAACAATATATAATGTAACTATATATAACTGTTTATATAATATAACAATACAGTGTATATATAATGTAATTACTTATAACAATATATAAAGTTACTATATATATATATATATTGTAACCATATGTATTATAACAATATATATATTTATATACAGTATCTCCCAAAAGTTAGTACACCCCTCCCATTTTTGTAAATATTTTCTTCTAACTTTTCATGTGACAACACTGAAGAAATGACACTTTGTTACAATGTTGTGTAGTGAGTGTACAGCTTGTATAACAGTGTAAATTTGATGCCCCCTTAAAATAACTCAACACACAGCCTTTAATGTCTAAACCGCTGGCAACAAAAGTGAGTGCACCCCCAAGTGAAAATGCAGTCTCAGGTGACTCCTCAGCTTTCTCCACCTCTCCTCCCCTCCTTCCAGTTCTTGGCCCCTCCCGCTGTATCTGTCAGACAAGGAGAGGAAAAAGCTGAGGAGTCACGTGAGCGCCGGGAGACGTTCTGATATAAGGTTTTTCAAATAAAGGACATAAAGTGGGGCACATGTTATTATCTAACAGAGGGGATTGTAGAGACATAAGTGGCTTTATAACCACTTAAAGTTTGGGGCAGTAGTTCTTCCACTGGACCGTGGGGCCCTGCCAACCTGAGGCCCTTCTCCACCTGGGTTCCAGCCTGCTGCAGACCTTTTAAATTTCCACAGTGCCCCCAACCTCCTATAACAGCCCACAGTGCCCCCAGCCTCCCACAGTACCTCCCAACCTGCTGCAGAGCCTCCAGCTCCCCCTAGTGCCTCCAACAGTGTCCCGCAGTGCCCCCACCCCCAACCTCTCACAGTGACCCCAACCTCACATAGCGATCCACAGTGCCCTCTGGCCCCCTGATATCCCTCAGCCTACATGGTATTCCCCCCCAACCTCCCACAATGCCACACAGCCTCCTACAGTAACTTCCAGCATGCTGCAGAGCCTCCAGTCCCCTTAGTGCCCCCCCCCCCCATTTCTCACAGTGCCCCCAACCTTTTACAGTACCCCCAACCTCACATAGCGGCCCACAGTGCCTTCCGGCTCCATAATAGCCCTCGCCTGAATGGTATCCCCAACCTCCCACAGTAACTTCCAGCCTGCTGCAGAGCCTCCAACCTCCCTAGTGCCCCCAACCTCCAGCAGTGTCCCACAGTGCTCCCATCCCCCTCAACATCTCACAGTGCCCCCAACTTCACATAGCGGACCACAATGCCCTCCGGCTCCCTAATAGCCCTTGGCCAGCATGGTATCCCCCAACCTCACACAGTTCCCCCAGCCTCCTACAGTAACTTCCAGCCTGCTGCAGAGCCTCCAGTCCCCCCTGTTTCCCCCAACCTCCAGCAGTGTCCCACACTGCTCCCACCCCCTTCAACATCTCACAGTATCCCCAACCTCACATAGTGGTCCACATTACCCCCGACTCCCTGATAGCCCTCAGCCTACATGGTATCCTCCAACCTAGTATCCCCCCCTAGTGCCCCTAACCTCCAACAGTGTCCCGCGGTGCCCCCACCCCCAACCTCTCACAGTGACCCAAACCTCACATAGTGGCCCGCAGTGCCCTCCGGCTACCTGGTAGCCTTCAGTCTGCATGGTATCCCCCAACCTCCCACAATGCCACCCAGCCTCTCGCAGTAACTTCCAGCATGCTGCAGATCCTCCAGCCCTCCATAATGCCCCCCCCCCCCACACACACACACACACCTCTCACATTGCCTTAACCTCCCACTATCCCCCTTGCCTCCAGACACCCCATCCCCTACATGGCCACCAAGTCAGCTAGCCCCTGGCACAACCCTTATCTCACTCTACAGTGACACCAACCTCATCCATGTTTTGCTTCCCAATACTATTACTGTGTGAGTTTCAACTTAATTGCTTATTGATGGGCATGGAAGGTTTTGGAAGACTTGGTCTTAAAAAGGTTAAGTAACACTGGTCCTGGGGAACCAGAGACACGGTGGTTGTACAGAAGTTGATCGGTAGATCAGTACAACTACCCTGCCTATACATGGATGAAAATTTGGCAGGTCCCTTCTGAACTGGGTGAAATATGATTCATGTATGGACCGTTTTTCATACATGTATGGCAGTTTTTCTTAGCCACTTGCCGGTGACTTGTCTGCATTGTTCCCCTAACGAGCTGGTTCCTTCAAGGACTGCGCAGGTGCAATCCTTGCCGACGGAAATCTCCGAACCTCGGCAGGCATCCATCCATGCTCATTCTTTAACATCCCTGTGGATTGAAGGATGTTAAAAAAAGAGCCAGGAGGCCGAGCGAGTGTGAGGCCGAATGGCCACTTTCATAAAATTCCACGTCGCCCTGGATGCCGGCGGAGGTTCGGAGATTTCCGTTGGCAGGAATTACGCCTGCGCAGAACCGGCTCGTTAACCGGAACCAGACCATCAGATCAGATTGCGCCTGCGCAGTCTTTAATGGAACCAGCTCGTTAGCCGGAACCAGATAGGCAGATCACCGGCAAATCACATACCTGTACATCATTTGGCTTTAAGTGGTTGTACCAGGGTGAGGGCTGCAGCTGCACTATTATTTTATTTTGAATAGTATTCTAGGGTTGTCCCGATACCACTTTTTTAAGACCGAGTACAAGTACCGATACTTTTTTTCAAGTACTCGCCGATACCGAAAACCGATACTTTTTTTTTTATGTCATGTGACAGTATTTTTTTTTTTTTTACAATTTTAATTTTTCACTATTTTTTTTTTTTTTTTACAATGCTTTCTTGGGGGGGGGGGGTGGATGTGTCAGTGTGTTTTTTATTTTAATATGTATTTTTTTTTACAATTTATTATTTTTATTATTTATTTCTATTGTTTTTTTCTTAGCCCTGTTGGGGGGGGCTTTAGTGAGATATCAGGGGTCTTAACAGACCTCTGACATCTCCCCTTTGAGACAGAGAAAGGGACTAAGGACACAGATCCCCCAGTCCCTTTCTCGGGAGAATGAACACGGAGCATGGAGGGGGAGAGCAGAGCAGAACGGAGGACAGCAGCGGCACGGAGGGGGAGACAGAATGGCAGCGGCATGGAGGGGGAGAGCAGAATGGCAGCGGCATGGAGGGGGAGAGCAGAATGGCAGCAGCATTGAGATGGAGAGCAGAATGGCAGCGGCATGGAGGGGGAGAGCAGAATGGCAGCGGCATGGAGGGGAGAGCAGAACGGCAGCGGCACAGAGGGGGGATACAGAGCATGGAGGGGGAGAGCAGAATGGAGGACAGCAGCGACAGGGAGGGGGAGAGCAGAACGGCAACGGTACAGAGGGGGGATACAGAGCATGGAGGGGAAGAGCAGAATGGAGGACAGCAGGGAGGGGGAGAGCAGAACGGCAGCGGCACAGAGGGGGGACACAGGAGCATGGAGGGAGAGAGCAGAAGGGCAGCAGTACATCGGGGGGGACACAGGAGCATGGAGGGGAAGAACAGAACGCCAGCGGCACGGAGGGGGGACACGAAGCATGGAGGGGGAGAGCAGAACAGCAGCGACACGGAGGGGGGACACAGGAGCATGGAGGGAGAGAACAGAACGGATGGGGGAACTGGAGGAGGATACAGGGAAAGTCAGGTATCGGTAAAGTATCGGAGCATTTCCTCCGAGTACAAGTACTCTGGGAAATACTTGGTATCGGTCTCGATACCGATACTAGTATCAGTATCTGGACAACCCTAATTATTATTATTCTAGGGTTTAGTGATTGGGTTTGAATCTTTTATTTTAAAGACTCTGAAAGTACAAGCAAATGTTAAGATACATATATGTATTTTTTTTCAATCAACAGGTATTGCTGTATGAAGCCAATTCCTGATGAGACAGATGGGGTTTTATATCAGCTCCTTGTCCCGAAGCCCCTGCACCAAGACTCAGGTGCGGCACTACCAGGTGGCACCAAGTTACAACTATAAATGGACAGATATCCATTATGAGGCCAGTAGAGGCAATGTGGAGAAGCTGCGTGCATTGCTCACCACATCGGGTATGTTCCTAATCCTCTGTGAAGTCATAGGAGTTCTCTCTGCAGATAGAAGCGTTATTGATGGAGTATGGTAAAATAGAATGGAATGCTAAAGAACTCTGGTCTAATTAAACTAAAGCCATTTTTGTTTTCATTTTTGGCACAGCTTCAAAAAGGGTTCAAACCTCTGTCAGGTTTTTACTGCTGTCTACATTCCCACTGGGGAGGTTCAGCCCCTCCATTTGTTCTGGTGACCACTGAGAGTGAAAGTGATGGAAAATCCCAAATTTTGAGTTGTTAGGAATAGAGAGGATGGTCCACCTTATCCAGTGACAACTGTTTTAGAAATGATTCCCCTTGTTTTGTAGAGTTCTCATCTTACTTCCTGTTGTGTCTTGAGATCGAAAGTTGATAAAAAATGAAATCTGAATAAATCCAGGCAAAGAAAATTACAAAAGTATAACCATTCCCAACGCTTTCAAAAACTAAAAAGAAAAGTTTGGGCTATAGATATACTTTGAAGGGAATCTAGTTTTCTGAGGAGCAAGGCATTGAAAGCTGGAAATGCATCCTAGGAACTGAACTCATTCCCTGGTACAATGCTAATTGACGATGAAAGATGCAGAAGGGATTAACTACACCAAAATTGACAAAGGTTTTTAGAGCAAATATGGGTTAGCCGAAGAGATAGCACTGTAGACGTTGTCTACATTTGTCTGATTGCCTTCAGGTTTTCTCACTCTAATTGAAACTTCGTACAGCAGCAGGGAATGGAATGAGACACCTCCATAAGTCATTGGGTTCAATGTGAATATTTCAGAGAGCTATTGATCTATGCAGGGCCGCCATCAGGAATTTTTGGGCCCTTTATACACCTTCAGTCATGGGCCCCCTGGTGGAGCAGAGAACCGTGGGGAACCAACGCAAATTGACAAGCGGGGGGGCGCGAATTAAGGTCGGGGGGCTTTGGGTACTGACATACAAAAAAAAAATTACAAAAAAAAAGGGGGGTTGCCATCAGGGCCCCTTACAGTTCGGGGGGGGGGGGGGTTGGGTGCTGACGAACAAAAAATAGAAAATATTTAAAAATATATAAAATAGGGTGTTGCCATCCCGGCCCCCTTACAGGTCGGGGGGGTGACTTTGGGTGCTGACAAACAAAACCAAAAAAAAATTAATTAGGGGGTTGCTATCCAGGCCCCTGGAGACCCTTGGCCCCTTACAGGTGTACTGCCTGTACCCCCCTGATGGCGGCCCTTGATCTATGTAAGCAGCAAGGTCCTTAATAGTAAGAGGTAAGGAGATATAAGAATACATGGAAAATGGAGTCTTGAGCTCCATTTAACGTGGATTCTTAACATGTATTCAATGGATACAACCTTGCAATAACTCCGCCAACTATGGCAAATTAAATGATCACACTGGGGCTTTTTTTGGCCCTCTACTTTTCGTTTAGCATCTAAAAATCACCAACGCTTATCTGAAGGATGGAAGAAAATCAAGTTTTGCTCTTAGTTTTTAATGGTGTTCAGACTTGAGCTAAAAGAGGGACATTAGAGCAGGAATGAGAAGGAAGGTTCTAAAAGAGGGACAGTCCTTTCAAATGAGGATCTATTGGGAGCCATGTAGTCTGGAAGCTTTTATTATAAACAGGAATATGTTACTGTGGATATGCAAAGTGAAAGGTCCCAAAAACCGCACACCTAGCAAAGCCAGTTAACAGGAGAAAGCAGTCTCAACCAGCTTCATCCAAAGCCGCACCCCCAATGCGCTTCACACCGTCCTCTGGGTTTAATATATATATATATATATATATATATATATATATATATATATACATTGATATATTATACTGATTAGGTATAATGATGTGTGGGGGCTGTGTTCTACCCTAGGTACCCCAAAAACCCTATGGCCTAGGCCAGTGATGGCGAATCTTGGCACCCCAGATGTTTTGGAACTTCATTTACAATGAGACTCATGCACTCTGCAGTGTAGTTGAGCATCATGGGAAATGTAGTTCCAAAACATCTGGGGTGCCAAGGTTCGCCATCACTGGCCTAGGCACAAGGTGTGTGCTAAAAAAAATACAGCCCTGGATAAATAAGGAAATTCAGCATTATTTTTTCTACATTTTAGGAAGTTGAGTGATTCTTTAATCCTGCAATATTTCACACACTCCTTTCTCTATTCTTAGTTTTTGTGCCCCCTCCTCCACACTCCCGTTCTTTCTTTCTATATGTATCTTCTGCATTTTGTTTTAGACAAAGAGCTTGTGGATCGGAAAGATTACTACGGAAAGACACCTCTGTACTGGGCAGCTTATAAAGGTCAGAGGGCTTCCATGGAGCTTCTCCTACAACATGGCGCCAGTGTGAACAGCTGCTGTAAACATGGCGGGACCCCCCTACATGCGGCTATTGGATTGTTCCCGGACTGTGCTCTCTTACTAATACAGGTGAGTTAAAACTCTGATCAGTGTACTTTATCTTCTTGTGTTTAATAAGGTCTGTATTTATATGCTGCACCTGTCATCCACACATTGGAGGCATGCACTGCACAGGTTTGAGCTAATAAGGCTCAGTTGGAACTACTGGTCAAGACGGTGACTGTGCTGTTGTGGACCTTCCAGCTACATGACATGGGGTACAAAAAGAAGGTAGTTGTACCCAGGAAGTGTGAGCTGACAGTTGACTTTCGGTAAGGTGAATGCCCCACAAAACAAATGACACCTGGGAACTGGATCCCTGGAATAGGTTCCCGTGACAGGAGTCACTTTGGGTAGAGTGCCCGAGAGCTTTATTCTGATCTGTACTAGTCAGACTCTCTTTACAGCCACACTGGAACCTTGTATACATTAGGGGTGCAACGGATCGCCATTGATCCGTGATTCGAACGGGTTGCCGTGTTTGAATCGGCACACCACACGATCCGCAGATTGCGGCCATAGGAAAGGCCGTGGCTTCGGCCTAGCCCTGGAGCCGTGGCCATCTTGGTACAGGTGAGCTCCCTAGAGCGGTGCGTGCTGATGGGGGGATGTGGACATCACAGTGGGGGAGATGTAGACATTACAGTGGGGGAGATGACGTGGACAACAGGGTGGGGTGGAGATGACATGGAAATTACAGTTGGGGGGAGATGATGTGGACATTACAGTGGGGGGAGATGATGAGGACATTACAGTGGGGGAGATGTGGACATTACAGTGGGGGAGATGATGAGGACATTACAGTGGGGAGAGATGATGTGGACATTACAGTGGGGTGGAGATGACACGGAAATTACAGTTGGGGGGAGAAGACGTGGACATTACAGTGGGGGGGAGATGACATGGACATTACAGTGGGGGAGATGACGTGGACATTACAGTGGGGGAGATGTGGATATTATAGTGGGGACTATATATAGTGATCCGAAAAATGATCCGATCCGTGACTTTGATCTGAGGAACGATCCGAACCGTGAATTTTTTGATCCATTGCACCCCTAGTATATATTGTGTGTTGTCTCATGCTGTTGGACTCTTTTGCTGAGATCGTTTGGGGTGTGGTTGTATTACATTGTTTTATTGTCTCTGTCTGCCCTGGCTGTGGGGGGTGGGTTGGGGTGTGTTGGTTTCCTCCAACAGCTTTCCTTGCTGATTGGACAGTTTACCCCGCCCTGAATTCCAAAGGTAGGGGTGATGGTCCCAAGTTGGATATCTGTTATGTTCATGTGTGATAATAAATCAGTTTGATGTTATTATTCATCCTACATGTTACTGCTGGTGACTGGGTGGGCTAAAAGATCTTGGGTCGTGTGGTACCGGACAGAGAAAGCATTTACGGCAGACATAGTCCTGTTGAGGACAAGGGTTAGTCACAGGTGCCATGCTGAATCACACCAGAATAGGGGAGCTGGATCAGGATTGTTTTCTAACAGATAAGACTTGTGAGGTGGATCAGGATAGTTTTCTAACAAATAAGACCTGGGAGCTGGACCTGGATAATCATTGTCTTCTCCCATTGGTTACAGCTTCCCTTGTCAGGAGAAGACAATGGCCCGGCAGGAGGAACTCCCCTGTCAGCACTGTCTGTGTTGATGGGGGAATCAAGCAAATTTCTTTCCTGCAACCCGTGGTTGCAGGAAAGAAATTTGCTTCTTGTATGGCCGGCCTTAGAGCTGTTTATAAATCTCTTTTAAGTTTTGGGAGATTACAGGAGATGTTTATCTACTTTTTACAAATCTGTTTCTATTGGTACAGCATGGTGCCGATGTCAACCTGCAGGATAACTGGGGGGTGACCCCGATGTATCTGGCTGCGTGTAGCGGACAGTTAGAGTGCATCCGGCTCCTCGTTCAAGCGGGTGCTTACATCACGTACAAGAATAAGGTATGTACACGGAAAAGCATTTATGTCTAATTCCAGTGGGCAGGCCACTCATAGATCATGTTTCAGTTTTTGGTGGACACTAGAGAGTAGGGTTGTCCCGATACCACTTTTTTGAGACCGAGTACAAGTACCGATACTTTTTTTCAAGTGCTCGCCGATACCGATACTTTTGATACCGATTCTTTTGTTAATGTCATGTGACAGTGGCGGTATTTTTTTATTTTTATTTATTTTTTACAATTTGTTTTTTTACAGTGATTTCTTTTTTTTTGGGGGGGGGGGGGGGTGGAGTGGATTGTCAGTGTGTTTTTTTATTTACATTTTATTTATTCATTTAAAAAAAAACTATTTATTGCAATTTTATTTTATTTTTTTAATCAGCCCTGTTGGGGGTCTTTGGTGAGATATCAGGGGTCTTAACAGACCTCTGACATCTCCCATTTTAGTGGCTCCTACCTCCGCTCTCCATCCTGACAAATTAAGGGGGGGAGCAACACGGAGGGGGTAAAGCCAGCACGGAGGGGGGAGAAGACAGCACGGATGGGTGAAGGAGACAGCACGGAGGGGGGAGAAGACAGCACAGAGGGGGGGAGAAGACAGCACAGAGGGGGACAGAAGACAGCACGGAGGGGGCAGAAGACAGCACAGAGAGGGGAGAAGACAGCACAAGCACCGAGGGGGGAGAAGACAGCAAGGAGGGGGGAGAAGACAGCACGGAGGGGGGGGGGGAGAAGACAGCATGGAGTACGGAGAGGGGGGGAGAAGACAGCACGGAAGGGGGAGAAGACAGCACGGAGGGGGGGAGACAGCATGGAGGCGGGAGAAGACAGCACGGAGGGGGGGAGAAGACAGCACAGAGGGGGGCGAAGACAGCACAGAGGGGGGCGAAGACAGCACGGAGGGGGCAGAAGACAGCACAGAGAGGGGAGAAGACAGCACAAGCACCGAGGGGGGGGAGAAGACAGCACGGAGGGGGGGAGACAGCATGGCGGCGGGAGAAGACAGCACAGAGGGGGGCGAAGACAGCACAGAGGGGGGCGAAGACAGCACGGAGGGGAGCAGTCAGCGGTGATAGGTGCGGCTTTGGGGGGGAGTTACAAGCACTTTAACTTTAACCAAAACAGCTGAAAAGGGGGCAGATCAGTGCTTGTAACTCCCCTGCCGCACCGATTACCCTGACTGCCCAGGTATCAGGTGAAGCATCGAAGCATTTCCCCCGAGTACAAGCACTAGTATCAGTATCGGGACATCCCTACTAGTGAGTTAACCTTCTTGACAATTTCTTCCTTGTCTTGGAAGCTGTTGGTGAGCTCTTTGAATTGTGTCCCTGGGTCTGCACACTTACTGTGCCTTAAGAGTCTCTGCCTATGATGAGAGGGGGTGTGTGCCTTTCCTCCAATCAGCAATGTTAGCTATCGTGGTTGTATGCCCAGACATCACACTCTGTGTTAAACCAGGAAGAGAAAATCTCCTAACACAATCTCAACATTCTATACAGTATATAAATGTGAAGAGAGCAGATATACATGTAAAACCTATGTAGAGAGATTGGTTTCATCCCTGTGTATCATCTGAGGCTGTTCACTTCACTGGGTGTATGGAGGGTTTACATCCACTTTAAGATCCTCCCACTGTTTGCAATTTGGCCACACCCACCATTCAATGCAGTTTGGCTGTGGTTGAGTTCCTGTACCTGTTATCTGAAAACGCCCTGGATAAATTCATCTAGTCTTACAGATACAACAGCACTTTGAGGGCAACCTTAATGCTGATGTGGCCCGAAATGAAAATGAGTTTGACATCTTTGATATAAGACATAAAAAGCCAGAGTTGACTTAGCCCACCAGGCTACACCCGCCATTTTATTCTCTAGGATGTTAGAATAAAAAATATATATAATGTTTGGGGGTTCTAATTAGAGGGAAGGAGATGGCAGTGAAAACAGTGAAAAAACACATTAGAACTGCTGTTTTACTTGTAATGCCAACGGCCACAACCAGATGGCGCCAGGTCACAGAAGGTAGCTTGGGCCTTCACAAGGCTGCAAAGCCACGACCATAATTACTGTCCGTCGCGTGATCGCGGCGGGGGAGGTGGGGGCGTATGGAGACACAGGATCCTGTGCCTCTGTGCGCCCCACCTCATCTCGCGGCGGGCCCGCGACAGCCGGTAATTGAGGCCGCAAAGCCGCGGCCTCAATTACCGGTGGGCACCAGGTCACAATTTCTTGTCGCAGTTGCGACCCGGCGCCCGGATTTTGTCGAGCCCTGATGTACAGTATATAATCTCTAATTATATATAATTTCGATGTTTTCCCAGCTGGGTGCCTGGCAAAAGGCCTGGGGACAATGCAGGGACCAGTGGTGAAGAATCACTGCTCTAAATAACTATTATCTTCTGTATTCCAGAAAACTGGACTGCCGCCAAAGCGCCTTGCCTCCCAAGTAGGCTTTATTGCCTGGATTGAGTCCTGCTCTCATCAGCCTCGGTCCCTTAAACACCTAAGCCGCCTGCAGATTCGCTCCAGCCTGGGGCCCCAGAGGCTCAAAGCCGTGAGGACTTTCAACTTGCCACAATCACTGAAGTGCTACCTTATGTTCGAGGACCTTGTACTACAGGAGACACTCTAACATTGCCGCAATCCAAATGTGACAGCCGTGCATTGCAACCCAGTGCCCTCGGCTATCTCTGTTTGGTGGAAATGTCTCGCTTCTTCTAACCATTATGGTGACTTTTAAGAACCTGCCAATCAATAATACATTGATGGGGAACAATGGCGCACTCGTTCTACACAACACACAATTTCTGTAAGCTTCCAACAACGACAGTGGTGACAACCTGCCGGATCTGGCGAGATTTTGTTGTAAGATGTTGTCTTTCTTTTGCCTTTACAGTGGACTGGAACTAAAATGGTAGAATGTCGTCTGTAATTTTTTGGTCAGCCAACTTCTTGGGGTTTCAGTTAAACAATTTGGCCATCGCTGTTTTGAGCAGAGGTACCCAGACCTTTGAATGTTGAGGTCTCAAGTGGCAGTATGTGGTTGAAATGGAGGAAGAGATATTTTTACTGTTGACCGTATGGTGATTTACCATCTCTATTTTCCCTGGTGACCATTGTAACTGGAACAGAAAGTCATAGGAAATTCAAATTGTTACTAATGTCACTGAAACAGGATCCAATGAAGACGCCTGTTATTTTGATAGCTGTCTAAAGCTGGCCATATTGTGCAAATTTTGGCTGGTTTCTCAAGTGAAATTTGTAAGTAACCAGGCAGATATACATTTCTAAAAAGTTTGGTGAATGAAATCAGAAAACAATCAAAACAGAATATACAGTGGAACCTCGGATTACGAGCATAATCTGTTCCAGGAGAATGTTTTTAATCCAAAGTACTCGCATATCAAAGCAAGTTTTCCCATTAAAGTCAATGGAAACGAAAAAAAATTGTTCCGCATTGACTTCAATGGCATGCAATACCGCATGTGGCCAGAGGTGGGGGGGGGGGCGCCGGAGAGCTGACCTCAGAAAGGCTCGGAAACTGAGTATTTCCGCGTCTTTCTGAGCATGTCCAATTTGCGCCGTTCAGGTCCGGCGCCCCCCACCTCAGGCCAAACACGGTACTGCACACCGCTTTGGCCTGACTCGCAAACCAAGTTAGGATCTTTTCAAATAGAAAAACAAACAAGGCTCCTCTAAGTGCAGAAGTTTAAAACATTTAATATCCCCTAAAGGGGTTAAAAACACTTTCAAGATGGTGGATGAAACAGGCATGTAGCAGGTAAGTGCGTTCAGAAGATGTTCCAGTGGTAGGGAAGTCCCAGTCTGTGATGGTAAAGCTTTCAGGGAAGTTCAGGAGATAACAGCCGACTTGTGCTGTGAATGTTCAGGGGACACAATAGTGCTGGAGCCTGGGGATAATGTCAGAGGAAGGAGACAAAAACCAGCATGGAACATAAACAGGAAGTGTGGATAAAGAAGGAACCAATGAGCTGTTACGAAATGGGTCCCGCCTCTATGGCACACTTCCTGTCCACTTCCTGTTTGTGTTCCATGCTGGTTTTTGTCTCACTTCCTCTGACATCATCCCCAGGCTCCAGCACTATTGTGTCCCCTGAACATTCACAGCACAAGTTGGCTGTCATCTCGTGGACTTCCCTGGAAGCTTTACCATCACAGACTGGGACTGCCACTGGAACATCTCCTGGACGCACTTACTTGCTACATGTCTGTTTCATCCACCATCTTCTAAGTGTTTTTAACCCCTTTAGGGGATATAAAAAATGTTATACTTCTGCACTTAGAGGCACCTTGTTTGTTTTTCTGGCGCCAGATTCCATCGATTGCCGATTGGATCCTGGATCGAATTGGTAGCATCTGGCCTCCTCCCCTGTGATGATGGTTCGCAGAAAGGATTGATAATGGTCACACATGGTAATGAAATCTCCAGAAGTTTCCATAAATTTTGCCTTCTGTTCGTCTGTCAGCTTGTGCGACACAAACGCGGACCGTTTTCATCGGACATGTCTCCTGGGATATTTTGGTCTGATGTGTGTACACACGATCAGACCAAAATCCCTGCAGACAGACAACGCAGTGACATGGCGGTGACGGTGACGCTGCGACGTCCTCAAACCAGGAAGTAAAATGCTTTCACGCATGCGTCGAATCAATTTGACGCATGCGGGGGATTTCAGTCCGCTGGTTAGGCGTACTAGCCAGCGGACATGTCCGACAGACAGGTTTCCAGCGGACAAGTTTCTTAGCATGCTAAGAAACTTTTGTCCACTGGAAACCTGTCTGCTAGGCCGTACACACGATCGAACATGTCCGCGGAAACTGGTCTGCTGACCAGTTTCAGCGGACATGTTCGATCGTGTGTACTGACTACGTTCACCTGGCCGCAGCAGGTTTACCCTGACGTTCACATGTACTCCATGCTTGGGGGCACTTCTCAACGTGTCACTGGATAGCCATGTGCATGTGTGCGCACCTGGCCTATGTTGCTGTTGAGATATTGGACCATTCACCAAACTTTTTAGACACATCTTGTACAATAGCTGCAGCAGGAGATTCTTTCCAATGTGCTGTCAAGTGTGGATCGAGAAATTTGTTTTCATTTCACTGTATGGCCAGCTTAAAGGGTGTGTCCCCCCCCCACACTTTGGAGAGATTCATTTTTACTTCCTGTTGAATCTCCAGGACAGGCAAGGAAAACAATTCTCCCCAATGGGACAAACAGGGGTTTTAACCATGCTCTAGCTAAAATGTAAAAAAAAAAAAAAAAGGTTTTGGCTTCAGATACACTAAAATATTGGCTCTTGGTGGATGTTGCACTTGGGTTTTCTTGTCAAAAAATGGTTACGGGATGAACAGTAAAGTACAGGCGTGCCTTTTTACTAAACTACCCCTAAGTGCTCCTAATGCCTTGTACACACGAGCGGAATTTTCAACGGAAAAAGTCAGACGGAAGATTTCATCGGATATTTCGTCCGACTTTTTCTATTGGAAATAGATAGAGAACATGTCTCAGAATTTCCGTTTGTCTGGATGCAATTCCGACAGACTAAAAACCACGCATGCTCCGAATCAAGTCGATGCATGCTCGGAAGCATTAAACTTCATTTTTCTCAGCTCGTCATAGTGTTGTACGTCACCGCGTTCTTGATGGTCGTAATTTGGTGTGATCGTGTGTATGCAAGACAGCTTGAGCGGAATTCCTTTGGAAAAAACCCGTCTGAGTTTATTCCGGCGGTAAAACTGGTCGTGTGTACAAGGCATAAGTTAACCTGCATTAACCTTCCTACCCCAAAAACTGCTTACTAACCTTTCTTACTCCGCTGCTGTTTAAATCCTTAGCCACGAAATAATCTTTAGCAGTTGAATGGAGCCTCGAAATATGGCTCCTATTCAAGTCAATGGGGACATGCAGTGCTAAACAGAATTTCACCAGGACAGACAGTAGAGACCAGATGAGGCCCCAACTCTGAAACAAAGGTATGTAAGTAGCTGGGGGGGGGGAGGTGGGAGGATAATAGCCAGTCAGCTAGCATTTTCAGTGTGAGGTTAGCAAGGAAGCCATCCATTATTTTTCTCTTGATAGCCTGTCTGAAAAGGGGTTGTAAAGGTTCGATTTATTTATTTATTTTTTAACCACTTAAAGACCCCCGCACGCACATATACGGCCACAACATGGCTCGTACAGGCACAAGGGCGTAAATTTACGTCCCCGCCTGAGTGCGGTTCGGGGGTCCCATCGGGACCCCCTCCGCGGCGTGCGGGGGTCTCCCTACCTCTGGGAGCGATCCGGGATCTGCGGGCGGATGTCCGTGTTTTCCGCCCCCCCCGCGATCGCTCCCAGCCAATGGGAGCGCGCTCCCAGCCTGTCACTTCCTCCTCCTGTGTTTACACAGGAAGGAGGAAATGATGTATTCTCTCATCGCAGCGCTGTTTCCCAGCGCTGCTGATGAGAGAAGACATGACAAGTAAGTGTGCACCAACACAACACTGACACACACTCACAGGCATATTAACCCCTTGTGATCGCCCCCCCCACCCCCCTGTCACAGTGTTACTGAATGCAGTGATTTAATCACTGCATTTAGTGTCAGTGTGACAGGCACTGTAAAAAACAATTAGTGTTAGGTTCAGGATAGCCCCCCCACCCCCCCTAATAAAGTTTTAACCCCCTGATCACCGCCCTAGTTAACCCTTTCACTCCCTATTGCCAGCGTCACTAAGCGATTATTTTTCTGATCGCTGTATTAGTGTCGCTGTTCCCGCTAGGTAGCTATTTTTTTTTATTGCGATTTTTTTTTTTTACTAAAGACATGTGGCTAAATAAATTTTGGCCTAAATGTTTGACTAAAATTTAGTTTATTTGATTTTTTTTTAACAAAAAGTAAAAAATAGTGTTTTTTTTTCAAAAATGTCGCTCTATTTTTGTATATAGCGCAAAAAATAAAAATCGCAGAGGTGATCAAATACCACCAAAAGAAAGCTCTATTTGTGGGAAGAAAAGGACGCAAATTTTGTTTGGGAGCCACGTCGCACGACCGCGCAATTGTCTGTTAAAGCGACGCAGTGCCGAATCGCAAAAACACCTTGGGTCATTTACCAGCGTATTGGTCCGGGTCTTAAGTGGTTAAATAACAAACATGTCATACTTACCTCAACTGTGCCGTTATTTTGCACAGAGTGGCCCCTATCCTGCTGTTCTGGGGTCCCACAGCGCCTGTCTCGGCTCCTCCCCGCTAAAGCTAACCCCCTTTTGGAAGCTCTTTTCCGAGAGGGTTAGCTTGCGGGCGCGCTCCCGTGTCATACAGTTGGCGTCCATAAATGCCAAGACTCGGTCCTGCCCCCGGCGACCGAATCATTGCATGTGATTGACAGCAGCGGGAGCCAATGGCTGCGCTGCTATCAGTCTATCCAATCAATGGCCAGACTCAGTGGATAAGAGGACGCCGGGAGACTCGCACAGCAGGTGAATGGGCTCAGGTAAGTAAAATTGGGGGGCCCATGACAGGGAGGTGTTTTTTCACCTTCATGCATAAGATGCATGAAGGTGAAAAAACAGAAACCTTTACAACCCCTTTAAACAAAATCAGCCAGGGACACAAATCTAAATCCATTGCAAGCATGGAAAGAGGTGGGTGAGTGTTCACTTGGATTTCGCTTGGTGCACCGCTGTTTAGAGAAAAAACGTAAACCATTGTTGGATGAATAAGATACCCGACAATCTGGGGACCCGAAAAATCATTTGGACAGCCCAGTGCCGATCCTGACATCCCTGGGGCCCTAAGCAAAATGACATGTCACATTAAAGTTGTGAAGCGGGGTGGGATCGGTGTTTGCTGCCGACAGTGAGAAGTGGGGGTGGGGGTGTTCTGCTGTCAGAAATGAAGGGGCCTCTAGTAATTTGGGGGGCCCTTCGCAACTTTGTGGGGCTCTAAGCGGCTTGCATAGTGAGCCTATAGGGCGGATCGGCCCTGGGACAGCCTCAACATACAGCCTGTGCACCTCTGTTCCACAGCTTTAAATTTGAATTAATGTATAAATATTCAGAGAGCCGGATGATAGTTTACTTATTCAGAAATGCTGGAGAAATCGTTTTTTTGAAGCTCCATCTCATGCCGTGAAATGTGGATGATCTGTAAAGTGTGTGGTAGGATCTTGTGATCATAAGCAAGGCTGAAATCTGGGTCTTCCTTTCTTTGTCCACATTGATCAATCAATGTCTGTAATGACATATAAACTCATATTTAAAAGGTGAATTTTATATCTCAGCCGTCTTTGATGGATGGCTGTGGGTTGCATTAGCAGCTTCTGATTCTTGATGGAATGTCTGCGGCAAATTTTCTATACATGCGTTCTCAGCTTTTCCTACTGCTGTGTCCAATACAGTTCTTTATTTGTGTTATATGTAAGGAGAACGGGCTTATTAACTCAAAGGGGGGGACAGAGCCAAAAGGGGAATAGGGGAGATTTTATTGCTGGTGGCCATATAACTAGGGTGACCACGTGTCCCGGATTGCCCGGGACAGTCCCGCATTTTGCAGGTCTGTCCCAGGCACCTTCATTCCAGGACAATACAGTGTCCCGGAATGAAACTGACACAGCTACCCCCCAAGCCAAACTAATGCCCCCAAAAAAGGCCGCCACATCACCGCTTTACTCACTGACAGTACTTGTCCTGGCCGGGAATGCCTGGAGGAGCACAATCCCCGCCCCCTGCTTGTGATTGGAGAAATAATAAATCCCACCTCTTGTGTCCAATCATTGTGCTGTGATTCGTTACAGCACAAGCTGATTTTTGGGAAGGGGGGGTGTCCATGAATGGCAGTTTGGAAATGTGGTCACCCTACATATAGCAGTGATGGCGAACCTTGGCACCCCAGATGTTTTAGAACTACATTTCTCATGATGCTCATGCACTCTGCAGTGTAGTGGAGCATCATGGGAAATGTAGTTCCAAAACATCTGGGGTGCCAAGGTTTGCCATCACTGCCATATAAGATCTAAAAAGTCATTGAGTGATTCAGCCCAGGAACAACCATCCAAACATGGAACTAGCACTTTTTGTTGGAATACTCCTTTAAGGTCCACCCAAAACATAGGCCAGATTCACATACACTTAATATTGCGCTGCGTAATCGAAATACTCTACGCTGCCGTATTTTACCAGGCTCTACACCGAATCCTGGTAGATTTTTGCCCGTACGCTACGGCGGCGTAGTCTATTTCTCGCCGCGTAATCGAAATACGCGATTAGGGGGCGTGAAGCATTTAAATTAAGCGCGTCCCCGCGGCGATCGAACTGCGCATGCTCCGTTCAGAAATTTCCCGCCGTGCATTGCGCGAAATCACGTCGTTACGTCATTCGTTGTTTGAGTAGCGTCGTTTACGAACATTCCTATTCCCGGACGACTTACGTAAAAAATAATAAAAGACGTCGGAAAACGTAGAAATTCGACGCGGGAACAACGGCCATACTTAACATGGGCTGTCTAATATTAGAGCAGCAAAAAGCTGATATAGTTTTACGCAAATAAAAGATGACTAAAGGTGCCGTAAGAGATTGCGATTGAAGATCGTAATTTCGGGGATCGCTGGCAAAAGCTCATTAGCATACCCCGACGCGGAAAACGACGGGAAGTCCACCCAATGGCCGCAATTTTATTGCAGCGTAGATCCGAAGGCGTACGAACACGTAATCCAGTCGAATTGAAGCCCGCAGCCGTCTATTCATGGTTTGAGGTTTTCGACTAGCTAAAAAACGCGCGTAATTTGAAATTACTCCAGTCTAACACCAGTTAGACAGGCGTAATGGCTCTCTGAATCTGGCCCATAGACTTTAGTTTTGGGTAGGGGGAGCCAGTGTTGATAAAAAATGTACAAAAGCAAAATGTTCAGAGATCCCAACTCCAACCCCTAGTTTGTCCTCAGTAGGAACATATACACTAAGCCACAGGTGTCAAACACAAGGCCCGCGGGCCGAATCTGGCCCTCCATTCTATTTTATGTGGCCCTGCCCCTCTCCTGCAGCTGCAGGAGATCACCAGCTCTCCTATGGTCCTCCTCCAGACCCTTACTTTCTGTTTTCAAGCAATGCATTCAGCTGCTTCCCAGCAGCAGTATAAGGAAAGTTGAGTAGGCACTGTGATGTAAGGGAGAGTCGGGGACTCAACTTCTGATGGTGGGGTGGGGGGCTCTTGACATCTAATGTAAGGGGAGGGGATGCGCTGGACATCTAATCTTACAGATACAGCCGGCCCTTTTGAGGACAATCATAATGCTGATGCGGCCCACCATGAAATTGAGTTTGACACCCCTGCTCTAAGCTATGTGGTCCTGCTGCTCAACTTGGACTCCTTTAAGTATTCCTATGGAGAATCCAGCGGGGGAGGGGGGTTGTTAAGACTTTGCATAATAGGGGTTGGAGTTAAGATTTTTTGAGGATGGCATATTCTCCACCCAGCTCTTACAAGTGATAGTATCTGGCAATTTCCATCCAAAACCAAGTTACCATTTTTGAGTGGACCTATGGTGGTCTTGGTGCAAGGATTTGTTCTAATTATTCCTGTGTAAACCTCCTATACACTACCACAAATTAGTAATCAATCTGAAGATTTTTACAGAATCTTAGAACTGTCTTGCTGTGTGTAGAAACTGGGAATCGGGTATCTGGATAGCTTTGAAAATTATTTGTTCTTAGACCCCTTTCACACTGAGGCGCTTTTCAGGTGCTTTCACGCAAAAAAAAAGCACCTGAAAAGCTCACAAAAGCCTATTTTCATTAAAATCAATAAATGCTTTCACACTGGGGAGGTGCGCTGGCAGGTAGGTGAAAAAAACGCCCCTCTCCATTGAAATGAATGGAAAATTCTTCCAAGGCGCCTGAAAAGCTCTTCAAATGCGCTCAGTGTTTTACTGGCAGTTTAGAAGCGCCTCAGTGTGAAAGAGGCCCTATTGTTCTCTGTTGAAGAGAGAAAAATCTATTTAAAGTTATTTGTGTCTAAATGGCAGCATACAATAATTCCATATTCAATAACCTTTTTAAAAAAAAAAAAAAAAACATCTATTTTCTATGGGGTCCCTGAATACGCCCAGCACATGTAACATATGAGGCATTTCCTCAAAAATAAAGTGTAGAAAAACTAGGAGCGGGTACCATCATCCTTAGAATCAGTGTTGCCAACCGTCCGTATTTTTACGGACAGTCTGTAAAAACGGGCACTTTTTTCCCTCGTTGGTAAATGTCCGTAGTTGCGGGAATGTGCCAGTAAAAATAGCCGAGATCGGTTTGGCTTGGAACTGCGCATGGAGATTGGAAGCAGGGGGTGTTAGTGGCACCGCAGAGGGTGATGGAGGCAGGGGGAGATTGGAGGCAGGGGGTGTTAGTGGCACCGCAGAGGGTGATGGAGGCAGGGGGAGATTGGAGGCAGGGGGTGTTAGTGGCAGCACCGCAGGGTGATGATGGAGGCACGGCAAAGGGGGATGGTGGCACCGCAGATGGTGGGGGATGGAGACAGGTGTTGTTTGGGGCACCGCAGAGGGGGATGGAGGCAGGGGGCCTGGGGGAGATTGGAGGCAGGCGTGAGATTGTGGCACTGCAGAGGGGGGTGAAGGCAGGGGGTGTTGGTGGCAGAGAGGGGTAAAGGAAAGGGGTGTTGGTGGCAGAGGGGTGTGAAGGAAGGGGGTGTTGGTGGCAGAGGGGTGAAGGAAGGGGGTGTTGGTGGCAGAGGGGTGAAGGAAGGGGGTGTTGGTGGCAGAGGGGGGTGAAGGCAGGGGTTTTTGGTGGCAGAGAGGGGTGAAGGAAGGGGGTGTTGGTGGCAGAGAGGGGTGAAGGAAGGGGGTGTTGGTGGCAGAGGGGGGTGAAGGCAGGGGGTGTTGGTGGCAGAGAGGGGTGAAGGAAGGGGGTGTTGTGGCAGAGGGGTGTGAAGGAAGGGGGTGTTGGTGGCAGAGGGGTGAAGGAAGGGGGTGTTGGTGGCAGAGGGGGGTGAAGGCAGGGGGTGTTGGTGGCAGAGAGGGGTGAAGGAAGGGGGTGTTGGTGGCAGAGGGGTGAAGGAAGGGGGTGTTGGTGGCAGAGGGGTGAAGGATGGGGGTGTTGGTGGCAGAGGGGGGTGAAGGCAGGGGGTGTTGGTGGCAGAGAGGGGTGAAGGAAGGGGGTGTTGGTGGCAGAGGGGGGTGAAGGCAGGGGGTGTTGGTGGCAGAGAGGGGTGAAGGAAGGGGGTGTTGTGGCAGAGAGGGGTGAAGGAAGGGGGTGTTGGTGGCAGAGAGGGGTGAAGGAAGGGGGTGTTGGTGGCAGAGGGGGGTGAAGGCAGGGGGTGTTGGTGGCAGAGAGGGGTGAAGGAAGGGGGTGTTGTGGCAGAGGGGTGTGAAGGAAGGGGGTGTTGGTGGCAGAGGGGTGAAGGAAGGGGGTGTTGGTGGCAGAGGGGTGTGAAGGCAGGGGGTGTTGGTGGCAGAGAGGGGTGAAGGAAGGGGGTGTTGTGGCAGAGGGGTGTGAAGGAAGGGGGTGTTGGTGGCAGAGGGGTGAAGGAAGGGGGTGTTGGTGGCAGAGAGGGGTGAAGGCAGGGGGTGTTGGTGGCAGAGAGGGGTGAAGGCAGGGGGTGTTGGTGGCAGAGGGGTGAAGGAAGGGGGTGTTGGTGGTAGAGGGGGGTGAAGGCAGGGGGTGTTGGTGGCAGAGAGGGGTGAAGGAAGGGGGTGTTGGTGGCAGAGGGGTGTGAAGGCAGGGGTTGAAACAAGGTAGATATAAAAATATAAATTTATTGACAAAACAATACAATGATAAAAAAAACATTCAGTACCGCAGTACAAGAGGTTATAACATATAAATACAAAAGTTCATAGAAAAAGAACGAGAGAACCCCATTGGTATATGAAGAACAAAGGAGATGTAGGTCCAGATGTGATCCTTTACATGTTTCGCGAAAAAATGTACGCTTCTTCAGGAGGAGTCGGCCCTAAAGCTCTAAAAAGAAGTACAATCTTATCATTTCATAGTCAAGAAATGTTTATGAAACAATACAAAACATAGGTACAACAATTTATGTAGTTTTGGAGTGTTAGTGTCAGGCATGGCTTACCAATAGAGTCCCAGAATGGGCAACTGCCTCTTCTGGGGCTCTATTGGTAAGCCATGCCTGACATTGAAAGAGAACTCCCAGCTAGAAATGTTTTCCTACTGTTTGTAAGGACAAGTCTGTTTTATTCTCTAAATACAATCTACTAGCAAAACTAACAGACGAAAGCTGCTAACACACAAGGTTGCTTATTTCATAAACCTAACACCACAAAGAGTTTGTCATGTGTGGCTGCCCTGATTTGAGATCATTGGGAGTCAGTAGGAACCAAGCTGTGTCTATGCCGCCCTTATCATTACATCATCATGAGTGACATATGAAGTATAGGAAGAAAAATTCCTATTAGTTCACAGCAGCAGAACTGTGTTTTTTTATTGTTCCTAATTCAGATCTACTCAGCAATGAGAAGGAGACGCCCCTCACAGCTCATAAAGTATTGAAATCTTCCACATGGGTATGACTGTTAGGCCACTCGGGACCCTATCATAGGATTTATTTTTTATTTTTATTTATCTATTTATTACAGATATTTAAATAGCGCTGTCAATTTACGCAATGCTTTACTTACTGTAGATTCCTATCAGTCCCACTCTCCACCCTCGAGGAACTTACAGTTTAAAGGGTCACTAAAGGAAAAAAAAGTAAGCTAAATAGCTTCCTTTACCTTACTGCAGTACTGGTTTCATGTCCTTATTGTTTTCTTTGATGTTGCTGTAATTCTGCTCTGATCTTCACACTTCCTGCTTGTCTGTTTCCTTATAACCACAGTACTGGGAGTTTTCTCACAGTGGTCTAAGCTGTCATTACTGTGTGTCTAAAACTTCCCAGAACCAATCAGATTCATTTTAAAAACAAAACACTGCCCTGGATTTGTTTGTTTTTGTTCTGTGTGTCTATTTCTACTTTACAGAAACATTAAGCCAGTTCAAAAGTGAAACTAACCTGCAGGCACATTATATGATTGATTTTTATCTATTTTTAATAATTGTTAAAAGGAATCAGTTAACTTTTATGTCTCTATACCCTATAAACAGTCATTTCAGCAAAAAAAATGTTTTCCTTTAGTGACCCTTTAAGGTCCCAAAAAGTTCACTACTGTCATGTTATGAAGCCAGTTTAGATGGAAATAATACTTAAAAAAGTTTGTATTTCTCAAAAAATTGTTGGCTTTGAACAAGATTGTAAAAGAAAAATTTGAAAATGGACAAAACTTCAAGCACTTAAGACTAATGGTTTCGTTAGACATGGTCTTGGCGTGGTAAATACGTGTTTTTAATAAAACTTTTGTTAATATGTCTGATCACATGGCTGGCGTTGAGCTGTTTTGTTCCAGCTTTAAAGTGCACATGTAATCCTTGCACCATCAGAATTTACCCTCCTCCCCACATTTCCTATCAGGGCAATCTTTAAGGCAGGGCAAAAGGGGAAGCTGCCCTGGGCCCTGTCATTGTTGTGGGGCCCAAAGCAGCTGCCTTATACTTGCCAACTATCCCAGTTTAACCACTTGCCCACCAAGCCTGTTTTTCAGATTCGGTGTTTACGAGACTAAAACTGTTTTTTTTGCTAGAAAACTACTTAAACCCCCCAAACATTATATATATTTTTTTCTAACACCCTAGAGAATAAAATGGCGATCATTGCAATACTTTTTGTCACACCGTATTTGCGCAGCGGTCTTACAAGCGCACTTTTTTTGGAAAAAAATCACTTTTTTGAATAAAAAAATAAGACAACAATAAATTTGGCCCAATTTTTTTATATAATGTGAAAGATAATGTTACGCCGAGTAAAATGATACCCAACATGTCACGCTTAAAAATTGCGCCCACTCGTGGCATGGCGTCAAACTTTTACCCTTAAAAATCTTGACGTTTAAAAAATTCTACAGGTTGCATTTTTTGAGATACAGAGGAGGTCTAGGGCTAGAATTATTGCTCTCGCTCTAACGATCGCAGCGATACCTCACATGTGTGGTTTGAACACCGTTTTCATATGCTGGCGCTACTCGCGTATGCGTTCACTTCTGTGCGCGAGCTCGTCGGGATGGGGCTTTTTAAAAAAAAAAATTGTTTTGTTTTCTTATTTATTTTAAATTAGTTTAGAATTTTATACACCGAAATAAATAAAAAAAAAATTATCACTTTTATTCCTATTACAAGGAATGTAAACATCCCTTGTAATAGAAAAAAGCATAACAGGTCCTCTTAAATATGAGATCTGGGGTCAAAAAGACCTCAGATCTCATATTTAGGCTTAAATGCAAAAAAAAAAAAAAGTCATTTTTCAAATCTCAGAAAAAAAAATGTTCCTTTAAGACGCTGGGCGGGACTGACATTTTGACGTCACTTCCACCCAGCAGAGCTATGGGGGACGGGTGGGGGCGATTTTTCCCTCACTCGTATCCCAACACAGCTGCCGACAGGACCCGATCGGCGGGAGGAGGGGGGGCCCTCTCCCGCCACCGATAACGGCGATCTCGCGGCAAATCCGCCGCAGAGACTGCCGTTATCGTGTACAGGACTGCCCACAGAAAAGATGGATATCTCGGTTGTGGCAGCAGCTGCTGCCGTTACCGAGATATCCATCTTTAAAAACATGACGTCTTTTTACCATGACGCCGTGGGCAAGTGGTTAAATTCCTTTGCCCCTTGAAGTTTTAGTCCTGTGCTGTGTCCTGATATCTCAGTGTGAAGTGCTGTTACTAATGCTGCCCAGCTCTGCCCTATTGTTGTGTACAGATGACTTACCTACAGACCCTGTTTTTACATGTAAATAACCGCCATTCATATGTAAATAGCTGAGCCTGGCAGCATTCATATGTATATCATGCCCCTATGCAGTGAAGAGATGATGTGCTGTAACCTCTAGCAAGCAATCAGTGAGCAGTATTACTGTACAGTAATCTCTAGCAACCAATCAACATGAAGAAATCATGTGCTGTAACCTCTAGCAACCAGTCAGTAAGTGGTAATGATATGCTGTAACCTCTGGCAACCAATCACAATCACTGCCTGATCTGATACAGTAAACTGATTTTCAGTCTAGCTGATACTTATTGTATGTCTCAGTGCACAAGGAGAGCAAAATTGCATGGGGGACCCCCAAGATTTCTTTTTGCCCAGGGTCCAATCAACATTAAAGACGACCCTGTTTCCTATTATCTGTTTTTTTTTTTTTAGCTCAATGCAAAAAACGTGATTTGCCCAAATTAGAAGACTCACTCTAAAATACAGTGGAACCTTGGTTTACAAGCATAATTCGTTCCAGGAGAATTCTCGTAATCCAAAGCACTCACATATCAAAGCGAATTTCCCCATAGAAGTCAATGGAAATGAAAATGATTTGTCTTTGACTTCAATGGCATGCAATACCGCATGTGGCCAGAAGTGGGGGCGCCAGAGAGCCTCGGAAGTGATCGGGGACAGCTCGGCTGACCTTGGAAACCCTCGGAAAGGCTGGGAAACACTCGGGAACAGAGTATTTCTGAGTTTTTCCGATTGGCTCTGCTCGGCTCCGGCACCCACGCACCTCTGGTCAAATGCGGTACTGCACACCCCATTAGCTCGCAAACCGAGTCAGAATTTGTTTTAAAAAAAGTTGCTTGTCTTTCACAATGCTCGTTAACCGCGTTACTCGTAAACCGAGGTTCCACTGTATATGGAAACCGCAAAAATGAATTTATGAAACATGTTATACTTACCTCCACTGTGCAGTTCGTTTTGCACAGAGTGGCCCCGATCCCGATCTTTTGGGGTCCCTCGGCAACTATCTGAGCTCCTCCCCACAACCGCTAACCCCCTTCATGGGAATCTCTCTCCCAAGGGGTTAGCTTGCTGGCACGCTCCCGTGATACAGACGGCGGCTCTAGCCGCCGACTGTATCACTCAGCCCCGCCCCCCACATCATTGGATGTGATTAACAGCAGCGCGAGCCAATGTCTATGCTACTATCAATCTCCAATGACGAGGTGCCTCAAGCAGGGGGAAACCAGAAACGAGCCCAGGAGTTTCCTGGCATAGGTAAGTAAAACGGGGGGCTGGGGGGCCCGAGAGTGCAAGGTGTTTTTTCACCCTAATGCATAGGATGTATTAAGGTGAAAAAACACGAAGGTTTACAACCCCTTTAATCCCCCCACAGGTTTATCTTTTGCACTTCCATCCGGCACTTTAGGGAGAAGGGGAGCACCCCGAATAAGAAGACCTTATGTCAAGAATATCTTCTCGTGAGATATGGGCTACTTAAAATCTGGGGCTGGAAGGATGATGACATCACCGTCCCCCTAGGCGCCGTGGGAGGAAGCCGAGGAACGTTAAGCATACTGTATTATCTGCCAACTCTCTCCTCCAATCCCTACACTGCCTCCCAATCGCCCAGCGAATTAAATTCAAAATACTAACCACAACATACAAAGCCATTCACAACTCCGCCCCCGAGCTACATCACCAATCTTGTCACCAAATATCACCCAACCCGACCTCTCTACTCCTCCCAAGACTTCCTACTCTTAAGCTCCCTTGTCTCCACCTCCCATGCTCGTCTCCAGGATTTCTCCAGAGCTTCTTCCATCCTCTGGAACTCGCTACCTCAACCTGTTAGGCTATCCCCTACTCTTGCTACCTTCAGGAGATCCCTGAAAACTCATCTCTTCAGGGAAGCCTATCAAGCCTCCAACTAATCTTTTACCACTTCCATCAGCTCATTCCCCGCAGTTACAACATTTTGTACCACCTGCCCAATCCTATTAGATTGTAAACTCTTCTGAGCAGGACCCTCTCAATTAAGGTGACCACATTTTTTAAATGAAATCAGGGGACATATTTTTTTTTTTACTAGTAATGGTGGCAATCAGCGACTCTCTGCCTGCCACCGTCCCCTGACAGCCTGACAAGTCTTTCTCTCCGGGCCCCGGCTACTACTGGATGGGGAGCGGAGGAAGATCACTCCGCCAGGGAAGGCAAGGAGATAGGCAGGCGGCTGGCCGAGACGTGAGCCTAGGCAGAAGAACATGCGAGTGGGGATGAATGGGCACCCCAAACTGAAGAAATATTCACTCCATTCTGACCAGCACATGATCATCAGAAAGGGGCACAGATAATGGAAAAAAATACTCCCCCTAAACTACTAGGCGTGGCAGGGCGGAGGGGGGGGGGGGTGTAATTCAGATTTATTTTTTATTTTATTCTGCACCGACTGTCTTTGAAATTGCCCCAGCCCCTGTTCAAATCCAATCCGGGGACAGACTTGGTTTGGGGACAGTGTCCTCACTCCGGGGACTGTCCCCTGAAACTGGGGACGTCTGGTCACCCTACTCCTAATCCTCTTGTATTTTATTGTATTATAACAATATTGTCTCCCTTTTATATTGTAAAGCGCTGCATAAACTGTTGGCGCTATAGTAATCCTGTATAATAATATTATCTAACCCCACATTTCATACAGCATTTTAGGTAGGGGGTTTTACTTTCAGTCGCTAGAATTTAAAATGTTTCACCCCTTTGGAAGAAGAACAATGGCCAACCCTGAATATAATATAAAATGACAATATACCTCGCCTTGTGTGACTGTCGCAGTGTTTTGACATGTATTGCTCAGCAAGGCCTGTGTTATGGGGCCCTCTGGGGCCACTTCACCGATGATGTTTATACACCTGTCTTATATTCCAAGCAACAATATCTCCAGGATAAAGCGGCTCCCCCGGGGGGCATTAAATATGGCTGCAGAAGGTGCGGCTGACAACACAGAAGTAAGCGTTATTAACAGGGAGATGTGCTAACTTTATATTTACATAATTATAGTGTTTACCTTCCCCCACTGTGTCATTATCATAGGGACTCTAAATACATTGCAAAGCATTAAAGGGAAAGTATAATGCGACTGCAGCAAGCACATATTGTGATTTATCCCTTGCAAGCGTGCTCTTCCTTATAATTGTTATTGTATTAAAGCAAACCCGGCCAGCACCGAGGGCTGTCCCTGAATTGGAGCAATGTCCCTCTGTCCCTCTTTCCTCCTCATTTGTCCCTCGTTCTGTTTGATCTTAAAGCGGTAGTAAACCCGCTGACTTTCTTTTTCTTTACACCTGTAAGGGAACAGGCATAATGAGCTAGTATTCACCGCATACTAGCTCATTATAAAATACTTACCTTAGAACGAGGCGTCGGTGTCCCTCCTGGTCCACGCCGAGGCAGCTGACATTTTCGCCTTGGCGTGCCTTCCGGGTATCGCAGCTCCAGTGCTGTGAGTGGCTGGAGCCGCAATGTCATCACTTCCGCGCATGTGCGCGGAAGACTTCTTTCTGGCAAGTTTCAGCGGCTGTCGGGCCTTAAGCCGAAAATCCCCTGTGCGCATGCGCCGCTGCATTCAGTGGCTCATTGCGAGGGGAATAACTTCTAAACCGTAAAGGTTCAGGAGATATTTTTTTTACCTATAGGTAAGCCTTTATTACCTGTAGATAAAAGTTAAAAAAAAGAACTTTACAACCACTTTAATAGATGTATATAAAATGCACTTTTTATCTATCAAAAAGTGTTTTCTAGTGCTAAACCTTTCATCTGATTTCTAAATTGCTGCATTTGTAAATTCCAAAAGCCAATATAAAGTAATAGTAGAGGTAAAAAAAATGCACTTGTGGGTTCAACCAATCTTGTTTTTTGTACAATTTTCCTTTAAGGGGCGTGGCAAGGGGAGTGTCCTATGCCTGCATACTTTTGCTGATAGGTGTCCCTCATTCCCATCTGAAAAATGTGGGAGGTATGGAAGAGCAACACACATCACAAACAAAAGATTTCCCAGCACACTTACCAGCCTGCCTGCAAAACAACCAAATTGACCCTAAGGCCGCGTACACACGATCAGACCGGTCCGATGAAACTTGTCTGAAGACCAGTTTCATCGGACAAATTCAATGTTGTGTATGGCCCATCGGACCGTTGTCCGTCAGACCAAAGTTTTAAAACCTGCTTTCCATCGGACAGATACGATGGTTAGTACACAAAAGCATCAGAACAAAAACCCGCGCATGCTCAGAATCAAGTCGATGCATGCTTGGAAGCATTGAACTTCGTTTTTTCATCACGCCGTTGTGTTCTACGTCACCGCGTTCTGGTCTGATCGGATTTTTGGTCCAATGGTGTGTACGCACATCAGACTATCAGACCACTTCAGCCTGGTCCAATGAAAACGGTCCGTCGGACAAGTTTCATCGGACCGGTCTGATCGTGTGTATGTGGCCTTACAGTTCACGTTAACCACTTCCCGACCACCTGTCGTACATATACTGTGGCAAGTGGCTCTATTGCGCAAAATCACGTACATTTATGGGATTTTGTCAATAGCCACTGGGGGGCACCGGAGCCGCGATCACACGCTGATTGGCCACAGGGAGAGCCAATCAGTGTGCCCGGCGAATGCGATGTCCGCCGGGCCTGCTGATTGGTTCCTCCTGTGGCCAATCAGCCCGTGATCGCTCCACCACAGAGACAGAATGGCGGTCTTCCGATGTAAAAAAGCAGATTGCTGTGCTGTCGGGCATGGCCACTTTGATCTAGTATTCCTGCTAATCAGTAACATGGATCACTGTGTCCATGCAGTGAGCCCCCCCCCCCCCACACACACACAGTGAAACACACAGAGGGAACACAGTTAACTCTTTGTTTGCCCCTGATTTTAACCCCATCCCTGCCAGTGTAATTTTTACAGTGTCAGTGCATATTTTTTAGCACTGATCACTAATAATGTCACTGGTTCCCAAAAAAGTGTCAGTTAGGTGTCTGATCTGTCCTCCGCAATGTCGTAGTCCTGCTAAAAAATCTTCACCATTACAAGTGAGATGTTCAAAGCTTGGGATATTGTTTTATAGCATAACCCTGCTTTAAACTTCTCCACAACTTTATCCCTCACCTGTCTGATGTGTTCCTTGGCCTTTATGATGCTGTTTGTTCACTAAGGTTCTCTAACAAACCTCTGAGGGCTTCACAGAACAGCTGTATTTATAGTGAGATTAAATTACACACAGGTGGAGTCTATTTACTAATTAGGTGACTTCTGAAGTCAATTGGTTCCACTAGATTTTAGTTAGGAGTTTCAGAGCAAAATGGGCAGAATAAAATAACGCCACACTTCTCAGATATTTATTTGTAAAAAATGTTGAAACCCATTTATCATTTTACTTCCACTTCACAATTATGTGCCTTGTGTTTGTCGATCCCATAAAATCCCAATAAAATACATTTACGTTTTTTCTTTACATGACAAAATGTGGAGAATTTCAAGGGGTATGAATACTTTTTCAAGGCACTGTAATATATACTGACAACCAACGGCTGCCTGATGCCCCAAAGGTGACTCCATCTGATAGGACGCAGTCACTGTTCGGATGATATTTTTCCACTTGGCTCAGTTGACTTTTAAATTGACTTTTGTCAAGCCGGGTGTTGCTTGCAGAGTCACTCACAGCTCAGATCGGCAGCAATTGGCCAAAATTTGAGTTGTCTATGGCCAGCCTGTGTAATGAATAATTATGTCTGCTCCTATCTGACTTATCACATCAGCATGGCTCTTATCACATAGAAGTGACTGTTTCCAGCTCCAGGCCTCTCAGGCCGCAGTTATTCCGGTTTGGCAGACGTCGGAAGGGAAGGGGTTAGCCGGGGAGCAGCTGGCTGGAGGGAAAGTATTCTATAAATTGCAGCTCTCCTTCTAAACATATCTGTTGGGAGGGCTGATCTTATATCAGACAGCACTGAGCTCTGCTCTCCATGCCTAATATGTCCAGGAACTCGTGGTATATACCTGGTATAGGCAGGGCTGTCTTAATGAGAGGGCACACCTGGGCACTGCCCAGGGGCCCCAGCAGCATGGGGGCCCCTTGCACTTTCCCCAAAGCAGGATGTAGAGGGGTCAGAGTGCTGGGGGATATCTGGGATGTAGAGGGGTCAGAGTGCTGGGGGGAATATCTGGGGTGTAGAAGGGTCAGAGTGCTGGGGGGATATCTGGGGTGTAGAGGGGTCAGAGTGCTGGGGGGAATATCTGGGGTGTAGAAGGGTCAGAGTGCTGGGGGGATATCTGGGGTGTAGAGGGGTCAGAGTGCTGGGGGGATATCTGGGGTGTAGAGGGGTCAGAGTGCTGGAGGGATATATGGGGTGTAGAGGGGTCAGAGTGCTGGGGGGATATCTGAGGTGTAGAGGGGTCAGAGTGCTGGGGGGATATCTGGGGTGTAGAGGGGTCAGAGTGCTGGAGGGATATCTGGGGTGTAGAGGGGTCAGAGTGCTGGAGGGATATCTGGGGTGTAGAGGGGTCAGAGTGCTGGGGGGATATCTGGGGTGTAAAGGGGTCAGAGTGCTGGGGGGGAAATCTGGGGTGTAGAGGGGTCAGAGTGCTGGGGGGGATATCTGGGGCGTAGAGGGGTCAGAGTGCTGGGGGGAAATCTGGGGTGTAGAGGGGTCAGAGTGCTGGGGGACATTTGGGGTGTAGAGGGGTCAGAGTGCTGGGGGGGATATCTGGGGTGTAGAGGGGTCAGAGTGCTGGGGGGATATCTGGGGTGTAGAGGGGTCAGAGTTCTGGGGGGGGGGGGGTATCTGGGTTGTAGAGGGGTCAGAGTGCTGGGGGGATATCTGGGGTGTAGAGGGGTCAGAGTGCTGGGGGATATCTGGGGTGTAGAGTGGTCAGAATGCTGGGGGAATATCTGGGATGTAGAGGGGTCAGAGTGCTGGGGGGATATCTGGGGTGTAGAGTGGTCAGAATGCTGGGGGAATATCTGGGATGTAGAGGGGTCAGAGTGCTGGGGGGATATCTGGTCTGTTTACCTGCGCTGTAGGGGCCCCAGAGCATTACTTTGGCCAGAGGCCCATGATGCTATTAAGATGGCCCTGGGTATAGGTATAGGGGCCCCGGACACAGCCGAGGCATGCTGGGAGGGAGCCACAGTTTTAAGGCTTTGCTCCCAGAAAATCGGCACCCTGAACCATGGGCAATTTTTTTTATATCTCTGAAACTCCAGTGTCATGAATTCCCCTTGAACTGTCGGTGCTGCTCCATGGCAGTCCTGAAAACCAAGCAAAGGTGGTCTCGCTCCTGCCGCTGCATTACATAAATGTGTGTTCAGATTGTCTGTGTACATTTTCCCTATATAGAAGAATCATTCGGGGTTCATCCACCTGAACTTTTATAGAAGCTGTCCAATATTATCTGAAGATTCTTGTCATAGGTGTTGCATAGCCTATTACATCAGGGTGTTAGCGGCGCATGCTGTGGTCACCCGAGTCTAGGCATGTGCATTTCGTTTCGTTCCGAATCGAAATTCGGACGAATTTTCCATTATTCGGACATTCGGATGCATACGAATTTCCGAATTGCTATATTAGCGAAAAATTTTGACCGTTTTCGGAATTCGTTCATTTTCGACCGAATTTCGAAAAAAAAATGGTCGAAATCGAATTTTTTTTTTTTTTCGAATTCCGAATCGAATACCCGCGGACTAAATTCGATCGGAATTCGAAAAAAAAAAAAAAAAAAATTATTTTCGAATTTAATTCGAAAAAAATTCTATTCGAAAAGAGACTATTTGTTTTCTAATCTGGTTGAAATATTTTCGATTTCGACCTTTTTTTCGAAATTCGGTCGAAAACGAACGAATTCGAAAAAAGGTCGAAATATTTTCGATTTCGTCCGTATTTTTCGAAATTCGGTCGAAAACGAACGAATTCCGAAAACGAATTCAACACATGTAACGAACCTAACTTAACGAAATTTATTAAATGACGAATTGAAACGAAACGAAACGAAACGAATTTTTCACTTTTGCACATGCCTACCCGAGTCCGATCACGGGTCCTGGCCCCTTACCACATGGTCAGCTTGGTTTTAGGTGTTTTTCTTCTTGTGAAAGGGACATCAGTCCCAAGAGGAAGTCCCAAGAGGAAGGAATTGCCCACAGTGCCACCTATCAATGCCCAAGAATGCCACCTATCAATGCCCAAGAGTGCCACCTATCAATGCCCAAGAGTGCCACCTATCAATGCCCACAGTGCCACCTATCAATGCTTCCTCAGTGCCACCTATCAATGCCTCCTCAGTGCCACCTTGCAGTGCTGCCTATCAGTGCCCAGTACTGCCACCCATCAGTGCCCATTACTGCCACCCATCAGGGCCCATCACTGCCACCCAGGGGCAGACTGACCATTGAGGAACTCGGGCACTTCCCGAGGGCCCCACGCCACTAGGGGGCCCCATCAGGGTTGCCAGGCTCATTAAAACCAGGGACAGTATGTAAAAATCTATGTTTTTTTACATCTGTCCCTGATGTCCAAAACCTAAATTTTTGATTTTGATGTGAAAATCCAGAGATTTTAGCTGCCCCGCCTCTGTACTGCCACCTGGTTTGGTGGCCATCTGTAAGCCCGGGGGCCCCATAATCTTCTATTGCCCGGGGGCCCCATGAGTTGTCAGTCCGCCCCTGCTACCACCCATCAGTGCCCATCACTGCCAGCTATCAGTGCCACCTATCAATGCCACCTTTTAGTGCCACTTCTCAGTGCCCACCAGTGCCACCTATCAATGCCCTTCAGTGCTGCCTTATTGGTGCCCACCAGTGCCGCCTTATCGGTGCCCACCAGTGCCGCCTTATCGGTGCCCACCAGTGCTGACTTATCTGTGCCCACCAGTGCCACCTTATCGGTGCCCACCAGTTCCTCCTTATCGGTGCCCATCAGTGCAGCCCATCGGTGCCCATCAGTGCAGCCCATCGGTGCCCGTCAGTGCAGCCCCATCAGCGTACATCAATGAAGGAGAAAAATTGGGGAGGGGTTGGGGGGAGGATGGGTATGAAATATGGTAAAGTCTATTTCTACTGGGGAGGGAAACGCTAATTGTTTTTTCTATTATGTATATGCTAATTTAAATTTATTAAAATATAAAGTTAAAAAAATGATGTATTAATGATTCCAGAGGTGCATTCTTTTGTGTATTATATATTTTCCTGGCGTTCAAAATGAATAGCTCTGCATATATACAAACGTCTCCATTCCTGTTGGCGTTTCTGCAACAGAGAAAAAAAAATGCATTACATTTTATTAGACTTCTATTTCTAAGCAAAGCCCTGAAAATGGCGTCAGGATTAATGCGTCCATTATGGACGGAGTCCGGCTTCTCATCAAAGGCCTGGGCCTAATATGTGCCTGGCTGCAGCTTGTGAATACCGCTCAAGCATCAGTGAGGCTGGAAGCCATGCCAGGACACTCAGCAGAATATTCCAAGTATAAATATTACATGGTCACCATATGCGCAATTGTTCTGCCGCCAGGACAGCTGCTGGAAATGATTACGCTGGAAGGAAGCTGAACTCCAATACATGGGGCCATATAGTATAGTCTATAACCTATACGTAACTCGTCCTACACCACCGCTTCATGTATACTTACCTGCTCTGTGTAGTTAGGGTGACCATGTGTCCCGGATTGCATTTTGCAGGTCTGTCCCGGGCACCTTCATTCCAGGACAATACAGTGTCCCAAAATGAAACTGACACAGCCACCCCCCGGGCCAATCTGATTCCCCAAAAAAGGGCGCCACATCACCGCTTTACTCACTGACAGTACTTGTCCTGGCCGGGAATGCCTAGAGGAGCTCAATCCCCGCCCTCTGCCTGTGATTGGAGAAATCATAAATCCCGCCTCTTATGTCCAATTACTGTGCTGTGATTCGTTACAGCACAAGCTGATTTTTGGGAAGGGAGGGTGTCCCTGAATGGTAGTTTGGAAATGTGGTCACCCTATGTGTAGTGGTTTTGCACAGAGCAGCCCGGATCCTCCTTTTCTCAGGTCCCATGCCGGTGCTCCAGGTTCCTCCCTCCTACCATGTGCCTCCACAGCAAGCAGCTTGCTGTGGGGGCACCCAATCAGTCCATTCACATACAAAGCTGTGATTTGGCCCCACCCCCTCAGTCTCCTGATTGCCTCACTGGCTGTGATTGACAGCAGCGAGAGTCAATGGCTCCTGCTGCTGCCAAAAGCCAATCAGAAGTGCAAGTCCCTGGAGAGCCATGGTTCTCATGGATATTGCTGAATCGAGACAGGGCTCAAGTAAGTATTAGGGGGCAAACGGGGGCTGCTGCACACAGAAGGTTTTTTACCTTCATGCATAATACATGAAGGTAAAAAAAAACTTGTGCTGTTACAACTACGTTAATGAAACTGGTGATGTCAGTTAGTATGTTCCCCCCGAGCGTTAGTGTCAGATTGTCCGCCGCACTATCACAGTCCCATTATAAGTTGCTGATTACTGCCATTAGTATTAAATATATATATATGTATATATATATTATATATACATATATATACTGTAAACCATAGTTTTTAGACGCTATAACCTTAACGCAAACCAATCAATATACACCTAATGAGATTTATCAAAGACATGTAGCAGAATTCATTTTGGCCAAAATGAATGAAGATATTTTTATTTTTTATTGGATATGTTGCAGGTTTTTATTATCTTAAAGGGGTTGTAAAGGTTTGTTTTTATCGTCTAAATAGGTTACTTTAAGCTAGTGCATTGTTAGTTCACTTACCTTTTCCCTTCTAAATATTTGTTTTCTTTGTCTGAATTTCTCACTTCCTGTTCCTCCTCAGTAAGCTTGCGCCCATCACCCATGGGGGTTAGTCAGCCAGAACTGAGGAGGAACAGGAAGTGAGAAATTTAGACAAAGAAAACAAATATAAAAAAGGAAGGAAAAGGTAAGTGAACCAACAATGCACTAGCTTAAATGAACCTATTTAGACAAAAAAAACCTTTACAACCCCTTTAATGCATTCTATGCATTAAGATATAAAACCTTCAGTGTGCAGCAGCCCCCCCCCCCTCCCCTAATACTTACCTGAGCTTCATCTCAATCCACAAGTGCCTTAGCCCTCCGGGACTCACCCTCCTGATTTTCTAAGACACAGCTGCGCCATTGGCTCCCGCTGCTGTCAATCAAAGTATGTTAGCCAATCAGGAGGTAGCAGGGGCGTGGCCAAACCACAGCTCCGTGTCTGCATGGACACACAGAGCTGTGGCTCGGATCGGGTGCCCCCATAGCAAGCTGCTTGTTGCGGGGGCACTCGACAGGAGGGAGGGGTCAAGAGAGCCGGTGAGGGACCCAGAGAAGAGGAGGATCTGGGCGGTTCTGTGCAAAACCACTGCACAGGGCAGGTAAGTATAACATGTTTGTTATTTTTAAAGAAAAAGAAAATGACTCCTGACTTTTAAGGTCGCTTGCGATAGCGGCCGCCTGAGGCCGATCCGTCAATCGTGGCCGCCATCCTCACTAAGGGAAACAGGCAGTGGAGCCTTGCGAGGAGGACAAGACCAAGGAGCACCGCGGACAAGGAAGGGGCAGATTAGGAAGATCTGCCTAGTAACAGCCATTTCTGGCAAGTATAAAAAATAAATTAAAAAAAAAAAAACATTTTATTTTTTCACATTTTTTTTTTGCCTTTTTTTTTTTTTTTTAGGGTGGACCTCCACTTTAACCTTTGACATGTTAGGTATCTATTTACTCAGGGCAACCACTTTTATACTTTACTAAACAATTGGGTAGAACAGGGGTCTCCAAACTTTCTAAACAAAGGGCCAGTGTACTGTCCTTTAGACTTTAGGAGGGCCGGACTGGGGCCATTGGGAGTAGAAAATGTCCAGTGGGAGTAAACAATACCATATCTTTGGTGTCAGTGGGAGGACCAGTGCCCCATTGTTGATGACAATAGAAGAAATTGTATCTTTTGATAGTATCAGTTGGATGAATAGTGCCCCATTGGTGGTTTTAGCAACAAGAATGATTCCCCATGTTTGGTGTCAGTGGATGGAATAGTGCCCCAAGGGCCGGATAAAGGCAAGCAAAACGGGCCGCATCTGGCCCCAGGGCCGCAGTTTGGAGACCCCTGGGGTAGAATATTGAGTTTGTGTGCCCAAAAAATAACTTTAATGTGTTTTTTACAGAAATGTTGCGTTTCCATAACTGTTCTTCTAATATCGTTACATAAACTGTTATTTTCCAGGGTGTCCGCTTTCTGAAAATATAAAATGTTTTGGGGGTTTTAACTAAACTTCAAGCCTAAAAATATTTTTTTAAACGTGTGCGTAAAAAAGTGCAAAGGGTTAAAGCTTGTATGGGATTTTAGTGATTTGGGTTTTCATCGACTTCAATTCTTGTAAATAACAGAAGAGAGAATAAAGAAAGATGTTGATGTCACCATGACCTTTGGTGACAAGAATGGAGAGCCTGAACATAAGCGCCGCTTCCTGGAAGGGGGTCATTGTCATCTAATTTTGGCCATCACATGGATGTATATATAAACGGGATTCTGTCCTCACCTCCCTGACACTAAACTCTAAATCTCCCGTATGGTTCCTGGCTTCCCTCCAGAGTCTATCGCTGTCACTCTCAGGAGGTGACACGGGAGTATTATAAGGTGTTCACAATTCTGGGCCTCTCTCACGGTCATTCAAAGGTCAAAAAGTTCCGCTGATAGCAGAGACTGAACAGAAAGAGTTTGATTTGTCACATAAGAATTCTTGGACTGAAGTTGCTTACTCTGATTTCACTGCACACTGTGAGCTTATCACAGTGTGCATTAGAAGATGCAGCAAATCATATGGAGCTTCTCTCATTTCCTAGCTGGAGGAGTCGGACATCCATCATCATCTAGCTCAGGGGTGTCAAACTCAATTTCATTGCAGGCCGCATCAGCATTATGTTTGCCCTCAAAGGGCCAGTTGTATCTGTAAGACTAGATGTCCAGAGCACCCGAACACATTAGATGTCAAGAGACTCGCCATCTGTACAGATGACAAGAGATATGCACTGGCAACGAATTCCTTCACGAAATCCATACCTCCCAACCGTCCCGGATTCTGCGAGAATTTCCTGCGATTTGAAGTATTTCCCGCGGTCCCGCGATCAGGGCTAAATTCCCGCCCCCCTCACTCAACAACTTTGTTTGCGGTGTCTAGGGCTCTGCGCCAGATCAGGTACATTTCGAGGTAGGGGGTGTGTGTTCCTAGCAGGGCCGGACTTACCATTGGGCTTGACTGGGCTCAAGCCCATGGGCCCTGCCCAATAGGGGGCCCCGGATGGCAACCCTCTGAAAAGAAAACATTTTTTTATTTTATTTAGGGGTCCGTAGGCCCCAGGGCCCCGGACGGCAACCCCCCATTTTATGTTTTTTTAATTTATATATATATATATATTTTTTTTATTATTATTATTATTATTATTATTAAAGGGCCCAGATGTCTCCAGGGCCCCAGAGGGCAACCCCCCCCCCCCTTTTTTTTTATAAAAAAAATGTTTTTTTATATATTTATATATATATTTATATATATATATATATATATATATATATATATATTATTATTATTATTATTATTATTATTAAAGGGTCCAGAGGTCTCCAGGGCCCCCAGATGGCAACCCCCCCTTTTTGTTTTTATAAAAAAAAAAAATTATATATATATATATATATATATATATATATATATATTTTTTTTTTTTTATTATTATTATTATTAAAGGGCTCAGAGGTCCCCAGGGCCCCATGTGGCAACCCCCCTTTTTTATGTATTTTTTATAAATGTTTATTTTTTAATTTTTGTTTATTTTTTTATTTTTTATTAAAAGGCCCAGAGGTCCCCAGGGCCCCGGGTGGCAACCTCCCTTTTTTATGTATTTTTTATAAATGTTTATTTTTTTAATTAAAGGGCCCAGAAGTTTCTTTTTATTAAAGGGCCCAGAGATCCCCAGGGCCCCGGATGGCTACCCCCTTTTTTATATGTATATATATATATATATATATATATTTTTTTTTTTTTATTAAAGGGCTCAGAGGTCCCCAGGGCCCCATGTGGCAACCCCCCCTTTTTTTTATAAATGTTTATTTTTAATTTTTGTTTATTTTTTTATTTTTTATTAAAAGGCCCAGAGGTCCCCAGGGCCCCGGATGGCAACCTCCCTTTTTTACGTATTTTTTATAAATGTTTATTTTTTTAATTAAAGGGCCCAGAAGTTTCTTTTTATTAAAGGGCCCAGAGATCCCCAGGGCCCATCGTGACGCGATGTATGCGACCGTCGGAAGCCTGTCAATCAAATAGGAACGCCCAGACCAGAAGACCATACCCGGAAGCGAAGGAGACGATGCATCTCTAAAACGGTAAGTACTGCTTCGATTAAAAAAAAACAAAAAACAATTCCCCTTGACAAAACGAGCCTCAATCAATGTTAAAAAACGTTTTTTGGGTGAACTACCCCTTTAAATACCACAAAAGAAAGCTCCATTTTTGGGGAAAGAAAGGACGCACATTTTGTTTGGGTACAGCATCGCACGGCTGCGCAATTACCAGTTAAAGCGACACAGTGCCAAATTGCAAAAAGTGCTCTGGTCAGACTCAGGCCCCGTACACACGGCAGAGAACCTCGACGGGCGGACCACATCGTTCCGTCCGTCGAGGTTCTCTGCCGGCTGTCAGATTCAGCGACCCGCCCGTCGGGAAAGGCAACCAGCCATTCATCCCGACGGGCCGTCGAGCAAATAGAGAACCTGCTCTCTATTTGCTCGACGGGTTTCCCGACGGGCGGGGCTCGCCGAGAGCGTACACACGGCCGAGGTTCTCGGCAGAATGCGGCTCCCAGCGAGGTTCTCGCTGGTTTCTGCCGAGAACCTCGGCTGTGTGTACGGGGCTTCAGGGAGGGGGTAAAACCTTCCGGGGCTGAAGTAATTAAAGTAGCTTGCGTGGTAATGTCCCTTTAAATAGTTAAAGGGCCCCAAAAAATGTTTGTGTGCTAAATTTAATAAACAGTTAAATAGAAAGGGGGGGGGGGGGAAACAGTTGTTGTTTTAGCAGCACTGGAAGTCTAAGGGTTAAAACAGGTGCGATCATAAGATGACAGTAACTGGATCAGCCCGCAGCTGTTCAAACTTTATGATCCCCCCCCCCCCAAAAAAAAAAAATACTTTCCCACCAATGGACTGAAGTTCCAAACATGATTTGAAATTGATCCCACCTCTCCATCCTCACCACATTCCCCTTCAGAGGAAGTACTCGCTGCCTCTCTGCCCTTCTATGAACCGTATGGCCGCCTCATTCCAGCTCTGGGACTTTACAGAACACACTATAGGGAGCACCGACCGGGCGCAGCAAGACAATTCCCATCTACCGGCGACAGACAACGCTCTGGACACACCGAGCATCTCAACTGTGAGTATTTTCTAAAGCAATGTATATATTCCTGCAAATCCATAACAACCAATTAGAAGAGCTCTCCCAATTATCTGACAACACTAAACCCAAATCTGATTGGTTAATGAATTGAACTTAGCTAAATGAGCACAAAAAATATCTATGCATGACGCAAAGAGCAAATGATGGTTAGTGGTTTGTAGTGAGCAGCTTATGCTATGTTCACCTTTCAAAAATCGCACCCTTTCCCGCAAGGCACAGAAACATGATGCCCTTTACAAAACCATTCATTCTTAACCACTTCAGCCCCGGAAGAATTGGCTGCCCAATAACCAGGCCTTTTTTTTGCGATTCTGCACTGCGTCGTTTTAACTGGCAGGGCAAAGGGGGAAGCTGCCCTGGGCTCTGTCATTGTTGAGGGGTCCAAAGAAGCTGCCTCATACTTGCCAACTATGCCAGTTTAAATTCCCTTGTCCCTTGAAGTTTTAGCCCAGGTTCACACTGGGTACGATTTGCTTCGATTTGAGATACGATTTCACATGTGAAATCGCATCTCAAATCGGCGGCATTTGCCGGCAATTGTCGGCAATGACACCGTCCTAATCGGTGCGACGCCGCAGCTGCGGCGCTGCACCGATTTCAAAAAGTAGTTCCTGTACTACTTTTTGCGATTTCGGGCCGCGATTTACATTGACATCTGTGCAAAAAAAGCACAGATGTCTCTTAAATCGCGGCCGAAATCGGCACTGCCAGCGGGAGTGAAATTGTGCGAGTTCATCTGAACTCGCACGGCTTCACTCCCGCAGCCCAGTGTTAACCAGGGCTTAGTCATGTGCTGTGTCCCAATATCTCAATGTGAAGTGCTGCTACTAATGCTGCCCAGCTCTGCCCTATTGTTGTGTACAGATGACTCACCTGCAGACCCTGTGTTTACATGTAAATAACTGTTATTCATATGTAAATAACGGGAGCATTCATATGTAAATAGGGGCGGCATTCAATTGTAAATAGCTGAAGCCTACAGCGTTCATATGTAAAAAAAAAGCCGCAATTATTATGTATATTATATCTGCAGTGAAGAGATGATGTGCTCTAACCTCTAGCAACCAATCAGTGAGCAGTATTACTGTACAGTAACCTCTGACAACCAATCAACAAGAAGAAATCATGTGCTGTAACCTCTAGCAACTAATCAGTGAGCAGAAATGGTACGATGTAACCTCTAGCAACCAGTCAGTAAGTCATAATGATATGCTGTAACCTCTAGCAACCAATCACAATCACTGTCTGATCTGATACAGTAAACTGAGTCTAGCTGATATTTATTGTATGTCCCAGAGCAGGTGGAGAGCAAAATTGCATGGGGGGGGGGGGCCAAGAAGATTTTTGCCCAGGGTCAAATCAACATTAAAGACGGCCCTGCCCACTCCTTAACAACCAGATTTTACTGTGCCCTGATTGGACAAAGCTTTGCCAATCAGGGCACAGAATGCACTGTGCAGGGTGGCTATGTCAGTTTCATTCCGGGACCATGTATTGTCCCAGAATATAGGTGCCCCCGGGACTCGGGATAGACCTGCACAATGCTGCACTGTCCTGGGCAATCCAGGACATGTGGTCACTCTATGTGCAACACAGAGATGATGCCACTGCTACATTTACAAGGTAATAACAAGCATCGACCTAAGGAAATCTGACACTTGTTTGACACTCATTTACACTGCTTGTTGGCAACTAGCATTTTCAATGTCAGCAATGTTGGTCCCAAAACTTTTCCGTTGTCACCTTAGAGTCATTTTAACCACCTTACTACCGGCCGCCGTCAATTGAAGGCGGCACGATAGCTCTCTTGTTCTGAGAGGACGTCATATGACGTCCTTGTCTTTCAGAGCCACTAGGGGGCGCGCTCCAGCCACGTTACTGGGAATCCGATGCACGTGCCTGGCAGCCGCGATGGCCGCCGGGCACCCGCAATCACCCAGTAACTGAGCAGGACTGTAGATCTCTGTGTGTAAACACAGAGATCCACTTCCTGTCAGGGAGAGGAGACCGATCTGTGTCCCTTGTACATAGGAACATAGATTGGTCACCTCCCCCAGTCACTCCCCTCCCCCTACAGCTAGAACACTCACTAGGGTACACATTTAACCCCTTGATCGCCCCCCTAGTGTTAACCCCTTCCCTCCCAGTCACATTTATACAGTAATCAGTGCATATTTATAGCACTGATCGCTGTATAAATGTGAATGGGTCCGCCATAATGTCGCAGTCCCAATAAAAAAAATTGCAGATCGCCGCCATTACTAGTAAAAAAATAAATTATAATTATGTCCCCTATTTTTTTTTTTTTTGCGCAAACCAGTCACTAAACACTTATTGCGATTTTTTTTTTTTTTTTTTTACCAAAAATATGTAGAATACATATCGGCCTAAACTAAGAATTATTATTTTTTTTTAAATTAGGATATTCATTATAGCAAAAAGTTTTTTTCAAAATTGTCACTATTTTTTTTGTTTATAGCACAAAAAATAAAAACCGTAGACGTGATCGAATACCACCAAAAGAAAGCTCTATTTGTGGGGAAAAATTTTGTTTGGGAGCCACGCCGCACGACCGCGCAATTGTCAGTTAAAGCGACTAAGTGCCGTAAGCTGAAATTTCATCTGGGCAGGAAGGGGGTATATGTGCCCAGTAAGGAAGTGGTTAAATAGTCCCTTGATTTTACAACTATGCATAAGTCTATATCACAATTTTGCATTCAGAGTTTTTGTTCACATAAAAGCTTTTGGTGAAGTTGATATCACTTTGTCCTGTGATATGAGGTTTCGGCTTTATACCGGCGCGTTCCGGGTCACAGCGATGACTAGAACGCCGGAGATTAATGAGTTACTCAGAATTTCATTAAATCAATCAACATTTTTTACTGAGTGATGTGCTCGAGTTACTTGTGCAGAGACCAGGAAATAAATATCACCAAGTGTCAAATACCGACCTGTCACTAGTAAAGGTTTCCCAGCATTATGAATTGCGATAAGGATAACCAGCGTTGCGTCTCTACTTGCTTTTTAATCACGCTCAAACTGACATTGAGAATAAATGCTCAGCTCTGGCCAAAACTTGTTTGCCGTTTTGGATAGAGTGATGAAGGGTTTGAACCGTGTCCTCATTTAGATGATGACTCCTCACTTCCTGTCTATTGGATGCGGGGCCGGCGCTACTACTAGGCAAACTAGGCAGCTGCCTGGGGCACACTTCTGCCTAGGGCACTCAGCCACTGGTGTTCCTACTCTCTTATCTCTGCAGCAAGCAACTAAGTTTCAGTATTAGCTGGCACATGCCGCTTTGTTTCGCACAAAGTGTCAGAGGTGCAGTGCCGGCAGAAGACTGTCTGTTTACCAATTCCCGAATGAATGAAAGCAAGCAAACATTCATTGATGGACACTGGTAGGCTGCATTGATGGGCACTAGTAGGCTGCATTGGTGGGTACTGGTAGGCTGCATTGATGGGCGCTAGTGAGGCTGCATTGATGTGTACTGGTGAGGCTGCATTGATGGGCGCAGGTGAGGCTGCATTGATGGGCGCTGGTAAGGCTGCATTGATGGGCAGCAGGCACCTGCCGCTTTGTTTCTCACAAAGTGTCACAGGCGCAGAAGACTGTATCTGTTTCCCGACTCCCGAATGAATAGAAGCAAGCAAACATTCATTGATGGGCACTGTTAGGCTGCATTAATGGGCACTGGTAGGCTGCATTGATGGGCGCTGGTGAGGCTGCATTGATGGGCGCTGGTAGGCTGCATTAATGGGTGCTGATGAGGCTGCATTGATGGGCACTGGTAGGGTGAGGGCGTGACAACTGCCTGCATACTTTTGCTGATAGGTGTCCCTCAATCTGATTGCAAAATGTTGGGAGGTGTGTCTCTATGGAGCCGGTTCAAGAGGAGGTCCGGTAAAAAAAAAAAAAAAATTAAAAGTCAGCAGCTGGTAACACTGTAGCTGGTGACTTTTAATAAGGACACTTCCCTGTCCTAGTCGCCAGCGATACGCCGGTGTACTTTAACAATGTTCCCGCATCGTATCTTTAGTTTGAATCCTCAAACCAAGATACGACGGCATCTGGCAGGTATACGTCCTCGTACGCCTTTCGGATCTAAGATGCAATACTTCGGCGTCCGCTGGGTGGCGTTCACGTCGTTTTCCGCGTCGGGTATGCAAATGAGCTTTTTCCGATGATCCACGAACGTACGCGCGGCCGTCGCATTCTCTTACGTCGCCTCTAGTCGGCTTTTTCCGGCGTATAGTTAAAGCTGGTATTTTGCGGCGTATAGATAGACTTGCCATGTTAATGGCCGTCGCTCCCGTGTTGAAATTTCTTCTTTTTTTTTGCGTAAGTCGTCCGTGAATAGGGATGGACGAAAGTCACGTCTACGTTAAAAAAATGACGTCGTTGCGACGTCATTTCGCGCAGAGCACGGCGGGAAATTTTAAAAACGGAGAATGCGCAGTTCAATCGGCGCGGGGACGCACTTCATTTAAATGAATCACGCCCCCTAATCGCCGATTTGAATTCCACCGCCAGAAATACACTACGCCGCCGTAACCTACGGCGCAAAATCTTTCAGGATTTGAAATTACGCCAGGTAAGGTACGGCGGCGTAGTGTATCTCTGATACGCTGCGCCGATCTATTTCAATGTGGATCTGGCCCTAAATTCTTACTTTACAGCACTTCTTTACACCTGCCTAAAACTTTTGCACAGCACTGTATTGGCTGATTGCACAGCACTGGCTGATTGCAGGGGCCGCTGTCACTTCGCAGTCTTGTAGTCATCACCAAGTTTGGCCTATTGAAATTACCCCGCGATGTTACTTGAATTTGACATCTCACATATCCGCAGACGCGAAGGCTGATGAGGTTGGGTTACAGGGCGATGGCTATTTTCAGCACTCACCCACTTATCAGGGTGTGGGAAAATTGGCCATTAACGCTGATTTAAAAAGACTTTGGAAAGATCTATAAAACCTGATTATATCTTTTCTCCCTATAAAATGAAAACCATCTCAAATATATTTTGACTAATGGGAATAAGACACTTTTACGAGGGTTAGTTCTCGTCACACGGACCATGAAAAATAGTCTGGCTAATCTTTTTTTGATAAATATACATTTAGCGTGGTATTTTAATTGATTAATGTTTTAATGGACATCAAGTTCTTAACCACTTCAGCCCTAGACCATTTGGGTGGTCAAAGACTAGGTCACTTTTTGCGATTCGGCACTGCGTCGCTTTAAGTGACAATTGCGCGGTCGTGTGACGTGGCTCCCACAAGTAGAGCTTTCTTTTGGTGGTATTTGATCACCTCTGCGTTTTTTATTTTTTGTGCTATAAACAAAAATAGAGCGACAATTTTGAAAAAAAAAAACTATATTTTTTATTTTTTGCTATAATAAATATCAACAAAAAATATCTAAAAAAAATAAAAAATTCCCCTGAGGGAAAAAAGAAATAAAAAATTATATATTTTTTGGGGATATTTATTATAGCAAAAAGTAAAAAATATAGATTTTTAGAAACTGTAGCATATCTTCTACATATTTTTGGTCAAAAAATATCGCAATAAGCGTTTATTGATTGGTTTGCGCAAAAGTTATAGCGTCTACAAAATAGGGGATAGTTTTATGGCATTTTTAAATAATTATTTTTTACTAGTATTGGCGGCAAACAGTGATTTTTTTCGTGACTGTGACATTATGGCGGACACATCAGACATTTTTGATGCTATTTTGGGACCATTGTCATTTATACAGCGATCAGTGCTATAAAAATGCACTGATTACTGTGTAAATGACACTGGCAGGAAAGGGGCTAACCACTAGGGGCAAGGAAGGGGTTTAGTGTGTTCTAGGGAGTGATTCTAACTGTGAGGGGGCTGGGCTACCACACGACATTGATCACTCCGCCCGATCACAGGGAGCAGTAGATCAGTGTCCTTTTACAAAGGCAGAACAGGGAAATGTCTTGTTTACACAGGCATCTCCCTGTTCTGCAGTTACGTGACACGATCCCGGGACACCGGCGGACATTGAGTCCGCGGGTTCCGCGGGCACGGTCATGGAGCTTGCGGCAGGGCCGTGACCACACAGCCGGCGGCATTCACGCCCCCGGCGGCATACGCACACCTGAGCCAAATTCAAAGCAACGTATCTGTACGTTGCTTTAACCAGTCGTGCCATTCTGCCGACGTATGTCTACTGGCGGTGGTCGGCAAGCAGTTAAAGAAGAATTCCAGGTATGGATATTTTATATATTGCTACGTTGGTCTAGCTTGGACTAAGGTATCTACGCATATCATACCTGTCTGATGTCCCTGATAGCTGGAAATCACTGTACTCTAGACCAGCCATTCTCAACCAGGGTTCCTTGGAACCCTAGGGTTCCTCCAGAGGTGGCTAGGGGTTCCTTGAGCTGTGACTGATTTACCTCCTATTTGATGGTGCTTACATAGTTCTGAGCCAATGCCACTTGGAGAAGCCAGTGGTATGACACCAATGATCTTTATAGCTCTCTGTAAGGGTGTCATGCTTACCACCACTGTAAAAAAATGGCATTCTTTTCACTGACCACCAAAGTAAGGGGCATTGTTCCCACTGACCCCCAATGATAGGTTTTATCAGGGGTTCCCTGAGACATGAAAATTATTTTAAGGGTTCCCCTGGGGTAAAAAATGTTGAGAAAGGCTGCTATAGACACTACTACCCAAGTGATCTCCACATGCTTCCGGGTCCTGTGCTAGTTTTACCAGAATGAGCGCTCCCGTCTCATAACTTGCTTCTGAGCATGCGTGTTTTTTCCCCATCGTTAAAGCCCACACACGAACTTAAAAAAACGACGCGAAACGATGCCCATTTTTCACGTCAAGAAAAATGCTCTGGAGCCTACACACGATTGTTTTTAATGACATTTAAAAAAAAAAACGGTCGTGTGTATGCGGCATTATACTTTAGGCAGGGGTGTATTTAGGTTTTGTGCTGCCCTAGGCCTGGTGAAACTCGCGCAACCCCTACTTTATATATGACGCACCCCTTCCCTTTTAAGACCCGTCCTGTCATTTTCATGGGATGAGGAAAGAGGGACAGGGTGGGATGAGGACAGGGGGACAGGGTGGGATAAGGACAGGGTGGGATGAGGATAGAGGGACAGGGTGGGATGAGGACAGAGGGACAGGGAGGGATGAGGACAGAGGGACAGGGTGGGATGAGGACAGAGTGGGATGAGGACAGAGGGACAGGGTGGGATGAGGACAGGGGGACAGGGTGGGATGAGCACAGGAGGACAGGGTGGGATGAGCACAGGAGGACAGGGTGGGATGAGCACAGGGGGGCAGGGTGGGATGAGCACAGGGGGGCAGGGTGCGCTTTTTTGCCGCCCCCCCCACAAAGTGCCGCCCTAGGCCTGGGCCTTGTCGGCCTAGGCCATAATACATCTCTGACTTTAGGGACCATTCCAAATGAAAGGTACTGGGACTTCTTGGAAATTAGCAAGTGAGGCAGTCAGATGTTGGAAATGCATGGCAGAGCTCCCACCCAAAATGTATTTCAAAGTGTTGCTTGGAGGAATTTCTAATGACCCTGGTGAACAGTTTATTGCCCCTTGCATGGTACTACCCAACGAAGGTGCTAAGTTTAGCTCTGCGGCTTTACATACAATTCGGTTGTAATAATATAATTCCTTACACATTAATGTGCAATGTGCCTCTTCCTCAGAGTGATGGTAATTACAGAATTAACGGTCTCTATTTTGTCACAATAAAGTCCTCCGGGGTAAACCTATGCCCCGACTTTAATCCTCGACATGAACTTGTATTAAACAAGACTCATCTACATCATTCATGGATTTGCGGGACCGCTGAGCTCTTGGATTACATGTAATATTTCCGATTAACCCAGCAAAATGCAGCCAGCTTTCAGTAATTTAAAGATAAAAGTACAATCTGCACGGTCCTATCTCCTAACATATGGAAGAAGTCTTAAAGGGCAAGAATAAAGTGTGATGGTGAGCCATAAGGTACAAGTAACTGTCTATTCTGTTAAAAAAAAAAAGTAACTAGTTGTCTATGGAATTTCCCCCGGCTCACCCTTCAAATGCAAGAAAGACTTTAATTGGCTGCTAGGGTGGCGGCAGAATCTTCTAAAGCAACGGTTTTTTTTTTCTGTAATATTTTTAAAAATGGAATCAAACTCAAAAAGTGAAGATTTGGCAAGGTATAGATTTTGAAAAATATGTAGAAATGTTAATTGTAACCAAGCAACATCCTAGAACACAGGTGTCAAACACTAGGCCCTGGGCCAAATCCGGCCCTCAAGGCCATTTCATGTGCCCCTCACACCTCTTCTGTAGCTGCAGGAGAGCTCCAGCCTTCCTCTGGTCCTCCTCCAGACCCTTACTTTCAGTTTTCAAGCAATGCATCCAGCTTCTTCCCAGCGGCAGCATAAGGAAATGGGGTGCACTGTGATGTAAGGGGGAGAGTGGGGGAGAGGATGCGCTGGACCTCTAATCTTACAGAGGCAACCGGCCCTTTTGAGGGCAGTTATAATGCTGATGTGGCCCACAATGCAATTGAGTTTGTCACCCCTGCCCTAGAAGATCTACCTTTTTGTCTGAAAATTCTCTTGATAAATATCAGTGCACTACCTAGCATGCCTAGGCACTTTTGTTCCTACAACCCCATAACTGTCTAACTGCAGTGCAACATTTAAGGTCCTGCCTATGACTGCTAGTTCCAGGAGATTTGGAATGAGATTTTTTGTGGTCATTACTGTGCTGCACACTGTTCTGATTAATGGAGGCTCTGCTATGAGGAAGCAGATTTACTGCTACAGGGTGGCTGCTCTGTGCAAAATCCCATATATATATATAATATATACATATACGTGATTCTGCACTTCTGGGTAGGGGGCACGTATGCTAGGGTGACCAGACATCCCTGGTTTCCAAGATTGTCCCTGGTTTTGTCCCCGGATTGGACTTAAACAGGGCCTGGGGCAATTTCAAAGACAGTCAGTCCAGAATTAAAAAAAAAAACTGAATTACACAACCTCCACTTCTACTGGCATGATGATGGCATGGTGATCATGTGCTGGTCGGAGCGGAGGGAATATTTCTTCCATTTCAGGTGCATGCCTATTCAGCTCGGCTCGCATATTCTTCTGCCTTGGCTCAAGTCCCGGCCAGCCGCCTGCCTGCTTATCTCCTTGCCTTCTCTGGCGGAAGTGATCTTCTCTGCTCCCCACCCAGTAGTAGCCGAGAGTAAGACTTGACAGACTGTGAGGCGGGCGACGGGCAGAGAGTCACTGATTGCCACCATTACTTGTAAAAAAAAATGTCCCTGGATTTCATTTAAAAAATCTGGTCACCTTAACGTACACGTGCCGCCGGTGTGCCACTTTTGCTGTGATTTGTCACAGCAGAAGCCGATCAGGGAGTGACGGCCAACAGATGTCCGCCGGCACCCGCAGATCGTTGGGAAAACACACAAAATGGGGCTCTGCCTATGTAAACAAGGCGGAGCTTCCTCCTGACAGGGGGGGGGGAGTGATGAATTTTCTTCCTTTAGTAAATGCACCACACATAGTACACACAAACACTGGCTAGGCACACATTTAACCCCTTGATTGCCCTAGATGTTTAACTCCTTCCCAACCAGTATCATTAATAAGTACAGTGACTGTGCATATTTTTAGCATTGATCACTGTATTAGTGTGCCCCCCCCCCCCCTCCACACACACACACATAGAATGTCAGTCTTTACATCTCCTTTAACTATTTCATTTGCCAAGCATCCATTTCTGTAAATCCTAAGTAATGAAGGAAAAGATTTTAGAAGCTGAGTACATCTGGAAAATCCCTCTCCGCTCCTTATCCTGCAGAATCAGAAAGCCTCCTGCTGTATAACTGGATGCCCGCCAGGGCACAGGGGCTAGGCAGGTCAGCTTGAGATCACTGCCTTCTCCATTAGCACTATCCTCGCTCAAACATCTGAGCCTCCCTGTGCCAGAAGGAAATGCCAAACTTCTCCACAGGCCTGGCACATCTCTGACTTGTCAGAGACCTGAGGACAGGTTGAAAGGGTCCTCGAGGACAAGAGGGGAGGGCATCCACAGACAGACATGGTAATGATCAACTCACAGAATATCAGATGAGGCAATGTAAGTGGATGTACAGACTAATGTGTACTAAATGTTGTGTGTGTTTCAGGGGCAAGCAGCCTGCTTAGAGGCAAATACATCTTTCAATATGTCTTCTAAAGATCTGGACAAGGAGAATTCTGCAGAATATTGCCAAGGTAGGTCATCAGAGCCCTTGGAGGCGATACATTGGCTATGGGGGGGATTTATTTTGTTTGCATTTGACCCAGCTCAGGTTTTCATGGGGTCGGGGCATCTTTGAAAACCTTTAGTGCCTGAGATGCCTCATGGGGATCACAGTCCCTTTTTTGTTCCCTGTAAAAGAGGCCCAAGAGTATATCTGCCTCTTCATGGGTGCACTTAAAGTGGCGTCATAGAGGGGATGATCATGTGCTGAATATGAGGAGGGAAGAAAAGGTTGGTAGAGGGAACCCTTGTCATGACCATGCATAGATGCTAAGATTAAATTTAGCAGCGTCATTATGTGTCGGGTAACTCAACAGTAACTTTATGATTAGTTTGCCAACCTTAATATTTTTTTTTAACTGTTTTTAAGGAAATATAGGACTTCTTGTTTGGTACGCTTTTCAATAAATGCCTTGTTGTTTTTTTATCATCAGCCGGCAAATTGACAAAAAAAAAAAAAAACGTAATTCTGGTTATTATACACATAGCCGTTTATTTATTTTATTTTTAACTCTTGATTAATTTATAAAAAAAAAAAAAAAAAAAGAATTGCACTGTGACAGCTGTAGCCTGTTCTATCTCTCTATGAGACACAATGAAAGCTAAAGCTGGTGGGTCTGTTTGTAAACAAATCCAATATGATCTTCATGATAGGGGATTAACATGATTAGACACTTAGGGCCAGATTCAGAAAGCATTTACGCCAGTGTATCTCGAGATACGCTGCGTAAATACTAAGAATAATCTTTTTTTGCTATTCAGAAAAGAAGATATGCCGGCTTTCTTCTAAGATACGACGGCTTACACCGTTGTATCTTAAGTTGCATATTTACACTGGCCACTAGGTGGCGCTTCGCGTAAATTATGCAAATGAGCTACTTACGCAGATTCACGAGCGACGGCGCGTCGTAGTTTATGTCGTTTGTGTTAGCATTATAGCGGCGTAAGGTTACCCCTGCTATAGCAGGCGCAGCCAATGTTAATTATGGACGTCGGGACCGCGTCGAATTGAACGTCGGTTACGTCGTTTGCGTAAATCGTTCGGGAATGGGGCTCGACGTTAGTCACGTTCACGTTGTTTACATTGAGAAAAAAGCGACGTGATTTCGCGCATGCGCACTGGGAACGTCCACGGACGGCGCATGCGCCGTCCAAAAAAAACGTCACTTACATGGGGTCATGATTCATTTGCATGAATCACGCCCCTATCTTCCAAATTTGAATTGCGTGGCCTTCCGCCGCCACAGATACACTACGCCGCCGTAACTTTCGGCATATATAGTTTCCGAATAAGGAACCTGCCACTGAAAGTTACGGCAGCGTAGTTTATCTGAATCTGGCCCTTATAGAGTACTTGGGTCTAAGGTCCCCAAACCAAAGAGCCAGGAAGGGAGGGAGGGCCAGTTAGGACTATTGCGGTACCGATACAAGGGTAAAAAATAAGGATAAGGCTTTAAAACAATTGGTAAATTTTATTCAAAACACAGAGAAAACAATTGCAAGAATAAAATTGTGACAACCATCCAACAGCACCAAAACAGAAATCCCCAAAAAGGGAAAACATTGCGATGGGTAGAAGGTTATGATAGTCCTAACTGGCCCTCCCTCCCTTCCTGGCTCTTTGGTTTGGGGACCTTAGACTCAAGTACTCTATATTTCAATCTCAAGGATGATGGTACCTCCCACTTAAACACCAATACATTTTACCCCTGAGACTCTCATATTATGATTAGACACTTGCCACCAAACGACATACTGGTTTGAGTGGTCATCTGTGCAGGGATGGACTGGTCATTGGGACTACAGGGAGTTTCCCGGTGGGCCGATGGCTCTGTGGGCCGGCTTCAGTGACAGCGGACCGCCGCCCCCTCCGCTCCTGTCTCTCCCTTTCCGCAGCGCTCACCTCCTCTCCCTTCCCACAGCACTTACCTGGGGGGAAGAAAGAAGCAGGGGGAGGACCGGAGGAGCAGGGGGGACCACAGCGGAGCATGGGGGGTGGGACAGACAGCTGACTCAACAGCTATGGCCTCAGAGTTTCTCACTTCTGCCTAATCTTGTCCCATAAGGGGGACGAACTGATTCTTTGCCTCGGGTGAAATAAGGTCTAGCTTCCCCACTGGTACTGCCTATAAGACTACCAGTACCAGCCGTCCTACTCTAATAAAGTAGAACGGCTAGTGGCTAGTGAAGGGGGTGAGAGGGCTTGGGTGGCCGGGGGAGGGGGTGCGGGAGTTGTCCGGTCACCATGGGAGAGACCTGTCAAAGTGGGCCAGTCTGGATGAAGTCCAGGGCCAAATTTTTGTCCCAGTACAGCCCTGCATCTGAGGGTCAGGGCTGCAGCTGGAATAATGACTTTGGTATCTTTTTTTAGAGCCAGTGATGCTCTACAACAAGGTTTCCCCAACCTGTGGCCCTCCAGATGTTGTGAGACTACAAATCCCATGAGGCAATGCCCCCCCGCACCTCTAAGGGGCCCCAGGACCCCGGATGACATCCCCCTTTCTTTTTTTTCTGTTCGTCAGCACCCAAAGGCCCCCCGACCTTAATTCTCAGCGGCAATACCCCCCCCCCAGCTTCTGAATACGCGCCCCCCCCCCAATTCTCAACTTGTGACAAACCCCCCCAGCTACTCAATTTGCAGCGGCAGCACCCCCCCTCCGGTTCTCTGGTCCAGGGGCCCCATGCTTGAAATTGTGTAAGGGGCCCCAAAACTCCTGATGGCGGCCCGTGCACAAGTAACCTTATGAGAACATTTTTGTAGAAATGAATGGTCTGACAACAGGGTCTCCTAAGAGTATACTTTTTTTCAATGTATATTCCATGTATGTGAATCCTTACAGAAGGATACCACCCGGCACAAATGGGTGAACTGCTGAACAGGAGGTACCAAGTCATGAACAAGGTCGGATGGGGCTATTTCTCCACAGTGTGGCTATGCCGAGACTTGCAGTAAGTTGTACTTCTTACATTTTCTATTCAGTTTGATAGCCATCATTGCATACTGTAAATTTGGTCATATTACCTTTGTAGGCAGCAGACAGATAGGCAAGACACTCTAATGCTGACCGGTCCAACCAAAATAAATACAAACAATCCAAAACACATTTTCGGTGCTGTGTAAAAAAAAACTATAAAAAAAAAAATTGTACGACTGATTACTTCTCTGAAAATGTTTCCTTTCCAGGATGAAGAAGTGTGTTGCGGTGAAGATTTCAAAAAGCGGGAAAAAGTTTAATGAAGCCGCCATGGATGAAATTGCGCTGCTTAACTGTGTAATAATGTAACAAGGGCAGTTTGTGGGGTTCCAAGGGTAAAATGACTGCTGCAATTCAGATCTTTTTCTGTTTAGCTTTTTTGGGGGGCTTTTTTTTAAGTACTCAATCAACGTCTTTAAAGTGGACTTCCGCTTGATTAAAAAACTAATTAAGAGTAGGCATCTACAAATACTGTAGCTGCTGACTTTTAATATAAGGACACTTACCTATCCGATGTTGGCACCTGAAACCGACCTGTTCTTCGGCTCCAGGTGCAGGCGCCGGTGTTCTAACAATATGGTTCCCCTATCGGATAGGGTCCGAGCTGGAGTGCGCAGGCGCAATCCGAGCCAACGGAAATCTACGAGGCTAAACAGCTGTTCATCAGCTGTAGACGGAGCTGGAGCATGCGCAATAAACACGGCGCTCGCTTCCAATGCTAGGGGCTGGTTATACTCGCTCGCTCTATACAGCAAGGGGCGGATGGTTTTCTGAAAGAGGCGGATATGGCTATAAGTTGCCGCATGATGGCCAGTGCTTTATGATGGCCAGTGCTTTTTTGAAAGGGGCTGCACAATATCACATCCGCCCCTTTGAGAAAATCACTGGCCATCATAAAGCACTGGCCATCATGTGGCATCTTATAGCCATATCCGCCCCTTGCTGTATTGAGACCGAAGCATTTATAACCATATCTGCCCCTTTGAGAAAAGTATCTGCCCCTTTGAGAAATGTATCTGCCCCTTGCTGTATAGAGTGAGCAGAGAGCGGTGGTTATAACAAGCCCCGAGCATCGGGAGCGAGCGCCGTGTTCATTGTGCATGCTCTGTCTACAGCTGACGAACAGTTGTTCAGGCTCGGAGATTTCCATGGCCTCTGACTGCGCAAGTGCATTCGAGGCTGGACCCTAGGGAAACCATCGTGACAAAACACCGGCATCATTACTAAAGGAAACAGGAAGTGAAGCCTTGCGGCTTCACAGCCTGTTTCCTACTGCGCATGCGCGAGTCACGCTGTGCTTTCTGAATGGTCCCTGCTGTCTTTTGGGACTGTCTCTCAGAAGGCAGCGGGAGGAGGGACATTACTTAGTTCATCGCACAATGTGCGCCGATCTTTCCCCGGGAAGTGGGAGCAGATACCTGGATTTGACAGGTATCTGCTTCCCCCTCCCCCTGAGAAGTGCCAAATGTGGCACAGGATGAGGGGAGGAATCCGATCAGTGGAAGTTCCATTTATGGGTTGAACTCCGCTTAAATTCATTAAAAAGATCTCTGATTGTAATGTGCCAACTAATTTACATACCATTTAAAAAAAGACTAAATAAATCAAACGCACAGTGTGTTTGCAGACACCAGATCGCATGGTACTGAAGTACTGTGCGATTTGGTGTGGTACGTATCTTAAAAGTAGTGCTTGCACTAGTCTTTGTGTATTTCAGTGCGATTTGCAGCCCATTCATGAATGGGCTGCCTAATCACGCTGCAGGGGAACACACAGGAATCTAGTGTGAACCAGCCCTTAAATAAGAACTTCAGTGCCCCTACTGTTGGATCCCCCCCAACCTTACTGGTACTGCCATCATTGATGGTCCAGCGCATTCGTTGATCTACCGAAGTTCTGTACCCGTCCTTCAGGACCTGGCAGATCCTGCAGCAGATCCACACAAACATGGCTGCACAAATGTGGTGCGATTAACAAGGTAGAGGATTTTCTGTTTGCTGCACGCAAGTGTTGATTCTTCAGTATTTGTAAAAAATGAAGTCCTGTACCTTACTAATGTGCACAGACACACACGGGCGCACACAGGCATGCACAGATGTGCCCGATACTGAAGGGCGTCAAAGTCCTTCAGCACATCTGCACATACATGTTTCGGGCGCAATTTCATAAAGAGGCTGCAGCTGCTGATGAATATTTTCTGACAGCGGCAGGTTAGGTTTAGCCTGCTGGCTGAATGAAAACAACCCGTCTATGGCCGACTTTATGCATCTTAGTGAATTGGCATAATGATGGCTTTTGCTCCTTTACACCCGGATGGATCCCCCTCTACGTGGCACACCTCTGTATGCATGTTTGTACAGTTGTTTGCTTGAATGATGGAGTGTAGCTTGTTGCTATAACCAAGCTGGTATCTTTTGATTGCAGGTAAACGGGGCGCGCAAAAAGGATTCGCAAGGAGAAAACGTCATACGATTTCTGCAGGACTTCAAACTGATTGGAGAAAACGGCCTCCATATCCTAATACTAAAAAAGACAACTGATTCTGTTTAGTGGTATCTGATTCTAAAGATGACCTGGCAGGTTTATTCAATGAAGTGGTACCAAGGGTAAGGCCCGTTCACACCAGCTCCAGTATAATGCTCTTATGCTGGTGACATTGGTAGGGTTGGTGTGGTGCATTGTGATGTTGCCTTTTTTTCAACTTTATTGAAATGTCACAAAATGACATTTAAAGTGTTACTAAACCCAGTAATATGAAAATAGTTCATTAGCCCGATTTCCCCCAGTGCCCACAGCTTATAAATCGTAATTTTACATTATATTGCCACTATATACCCTTTTGGATGATCTGTATACCACGGTCAGTGATAAACTGATGTTCCTCCAGTGTTGAGAGTTCAAGTAGGGGGAGATTTCAACTACAGCCAGTATACACACCCACATGTGTGATGTCAATATCACAAAAGACACAACTGAGCATGTGCAGGTCGGCTACCCTGCCGGTGTCAGTTGGCTTTCCCCAGATTGATAGTGCAGGGAGGGGGAGGATCTGCGCATACAGGATAAAACAGCATTTTTACACAATGCAGAACAGGGCCGATCCTAGGGTCATAGGCGCCTGGGTGCAGAAATATTTCTGGCGCCCCCACATGGGCGTTGCCATTTTACTAACTCCTCCTCTTTACATCTCATTATACATCACATATGTTGATGGACTAGGCGCAGGAATGGGCAGGGGCTGTGTATCCTATGCAATCTATCATGCCATAAAACATCTAGAGCAGGGGCAGTCCAGAGCAATTTGTAAAGGGATGCTGGGGATGCTATCCCCCAGCACACTGAACACTGTGACTCACCTCGATTCTCTTTCTGTGCAGCCTGAGATAGAGATAGGAGTGGGCAGCATTCCAACTGGAGTTGGTGGAGACAGTGCGGGATCCAAGATTTCCAGTGTTAGGAATTCATTCCTGCACATCAGCACTCAGCAGCCATTAAAAACTAGAACTCTCATGTCAGGAAGAGGAGCGGACCCTCCCCCGAGCACTGCCAGGCTGGACGGGCTGCCCTATGCTCACACATTAGTTCTGGACGGACCCATACCTATGCTCAGAACACTAGTTCTGGACAGACACAAACAAGGAGAGAAGGAGGGAGGGGAGAACTCTGGCACTTTGGCGCCCCCACCTCTGCAGACGCCTGGGTGCAATGCACCCTGTGCACTCTGCCTAGGATCGGCCCTGATGCAGAAGATTAACCCCTTAAGTTCCACAGTGAATATAACAAGCATACTTTACTGCATATACAGACTGATTTTACTGTTGTGGGTTTAGTAACACTTTAACTCTATACACTGCAGCATGTTCCGACGCACTGCGTTGCATTGACATGTGGTGACATGCTTGCTTTTTTTTAAATACATTCCACAACACAGCACATGCATGGTGTGAACAGGGCATCTAGAGAACAGTTGTTTAGTATGTGCCCCTGGGTTGAGCCTGTGTTGATGCCAATCAATGCTGCCCAATGCACCTGGTGTTATTGAGCCCCAATGATAGGTTGCACTAGCAAAAAAGGGGTTACTGCAGTACCATTTAATAAGCATAGATGTAGCTTGATCTTTAGATCCATTGACTGCTGTGCTGCTTGTATCCACAATGGTATTTATAATGTGCTCTTTGCTGGCCTCTGCAGGAGAGCTGATACCATAACATGTAGGATCAGACAGCTGCTTTAGGGTACTGTTAACCAATCAGATTAAATCTGTAAATGCAGATTAAGAAAATAATAATAAAAAAATAAAAAAACATTTGATTGTTTTTCCCTGACAATGCAGTTACTTTTTGTTGTTCCCATAGAAGCTCTATGGACCAACATAGAAGCTAAGCTGGTATTTTACCAATGCAGCATTAGCATCCAGAGCTTGCTTTCCACTGTGGATGTTCTCTGCAAGGAAATGCTTTCCCACTATTTACCTGAATTTCTCAGAAAGAAAAGCCCGTAGCAAGAAAAGAAATGCCATAGGCGGAGGGCTGGCATGACGATGGGAACAGGGCACTGGAGTAAGGGGTGTTAGGATTGGAGGAAGGAGGTGGGAGGGGAGAGAGGTCGTATAAATTAGTTAGTCCCGCCCACTTCTGTAACACAGTTCCCTTGGAAAGTTAGTGCCAACATGTCCAGGGTGGAGGAGCTGCTAGCAGAGCTGAGGGCCGAGGCCTCAGCAAGAGGGCAGGACTGGGTTCAGCAGAACCTTGCGCCGCTGATGGGGACACAGCCTGAGGTTCCCCAGGTTAGGGGGAGGGAGTCAGCGCGAGCTAGGCAGTCTAGGCCGCCTGAGCGCTTCTCTCCTGACCTCTCCCCCGGAGCTAGACGCCGCACCGGGAATCCCGCTCCTCGGGCCCCTTCGGGTCCTCCCGCGAAGCGGAGGAACGCCGCCGGCGGGGGGGACACTGGAAGGAATCCCCAGCATGGGCGCAGCTCCACGGGCGGCCGGTCCGGGAGCTCCGGATCGGCAGCTACGCCCGTTCGTTGGCTGGAACCGGAGCGCGCGGGCCCCTCCTCCCACGTGGGGGGGCCTCGGCGGACAAGATCGCAGGTGGCGGGATCTGGGCCTACCACCGCGGCCGGGTGTCAGCACCAGATGGAGGGGGAGTCCGGGAGTTCGGCGGCGCTGCAGGCGGGAGACGGCAGGGCGGGAGACAGCCCCCCCGGTCCGGGGAAAGCATCCAGGAAATCCACTCACGGGTCTGTGGGCCTGAGGCGCAGGCAGGCGGCGACAGGACCCGCGGCATCCAGGGCCCCATCCCCTGGAGGGCTTTCGTCCGAAGAGGAGCAGGCCGTGGACCGATCGGAAGGGGAATTGTCCGGATCGGATGAGGATCGGAGGTCACCGGAGCGAGCGGCAGCGAGGGATGCAGGACGGTCGGCTGATGGGTCTCATCCTAGGCAGCCCGGTGAGTCCATTTTAAATTTACCTTCTAATGACATGGATGGGGTTGGGGCTGCTAGGAGTAGTTATGCTGGTGTGTGTGGGCAGCGCGGTTTGGTTTTGGGGGCCCCCGGTGGGGAGGAGGCTGGGTTTCAAGGGTTTTTAGCTGGGATTAAGGACTTGGTGAGACGTTTTGAACAAGGGGGGCCTGGGGATTGTCCGGCGGCTGCTTGGGTGCCACCGGCTGGGGGAGACAGTGTGAGGACTGCGGCGATTGTAGCTCCTGTGGTTGCGGCATCTGTTCACGCCCCTGTGGTAGCTCCTGTGGTTGCGGCATCTGTTCACGCCCCTGTGGTGGAGGGGGCCGCTGCGGTGGGGCAGGATTCCCAAAAAAGTGAAAGGCAGGATCTGGTTAGGTTGGCAGACGCAGCAAAATGTGAGGTGTACGTTTGCTTTGAGGGCCCGTTAGGTACCCATCTGAAGGCAGAGGTTCGCGAAAGGATCGGCAAGGGTGAGTATGTGGAAATCTTTTCCTTGTTACCACTGGAAAAGTTTAACCTGGATAGGGTTAAGCCGGATGACTCCAAAAAGGAGGATGAGGAGAAGCGTAGGTATCGGCTGATTCCGCGTACGTTCACAAACTGGCTGCAGGCTTTCGGTATTTTGGCTAGTTTGATTTGTACAAAAAAGCCAGAATGTGGGGCCGCGCTGTTTGGGTACCAGGACTCCATTGGGGAGGCTTATAGGATATACGGGGGCACCGCGTGGCTCCGTTACGATGAACAATTTAGGCAGCGTATGGCGGTGCGTCCGGAACTGCGTTGGGACCACAAGGATATAAATTTGTGGGTGCGTTTGATGATATCCGCCAAGGCCCCGAACCAGTTTTTTCAGGGGGGGGCCGGCGGATCGTCTTCCCCTGGACAGCCGGCCAGTAGAACAAAGGGGGTTTGTTGGCAGTTTAATTCCGGGAGTTGCAAGTTTGGATCCTCTTGCCGTTTCAAGCACGAGTGCTCGGGATGCGGGGGATCCCATGCTTCAGCCCGTTGCTTCAAGCAAGGAAAAGGGCGTCAGGGTGACCCTTCTAACAAAAGGGAGGACTCCAGTGATGGTGGGAAGGATGCGCCCGTTTCTAAATAGGTACCCGGACAGGCAGGCGGCGAGGTTATTGGAACGGGGTTTCTCGGACGGGTTTCATATTCCGTGTTCATTGCAGTCGGTCCCGCCTGTCCCCCGCAATTTGCGTTCGGCATTACGCCACCCAGAGGTTGTTTCTGAGAAATTGTTCAAGGAAGTTTCCTTGGGTCGCATGGCCGGCCCCTTTGTGGAGGCTCCCCTCCCGGATTTGGTGGTGTCCCCGTTGGGGGTGGTACCAAAAAAGGAGCCCAATAAGTTTAGGCTGATTCACCACCTTTCTTTCCCAAAAGGGGGGTCGGTGAATGAGGCTATTGACAAGGACACGTGCATAGGCATGTGCAAAAGTGAAAAATTCGTTTCGTTTCGTTTCGTTTCAATTCGTCATTTAATAAATTTCGTTAAGTTAGGTTCGTTACATGTGTTGAATTCGTTTTCGGAATTCGTTCGTTTTCGACCGAATTTCGAAAAATACGGTCGAAATCGAAAATATTTCGACCGTTTTTCGAATTCGTTCGTTTTCGACCGAATTTCGAAAAAATCGGTCGAAATCGAAAATATTTCAACCAGATTAGAAAACAAATAGTCTCTTTTCTAATAGATTTTTTTTCGAATTAAATTCGAAAATATATATTTTTTTTTTTTTTTTTTTCGAATTCCGATCGAATTTAGTCCGCGGGTATTCGATTCGGAATTCGAAAAAAAAAATCGATTTTGACCTTTTTTTTTTTTTTTTTTTCGAAATTCGGTCGAAAATGAACGAATTCGGAAAACGGTCGAAATTTTTCGTTATTATAGCAATTCGGAAATTCGTATGCATCCGAATGTCCGAATAATGGAAAATTCGTCCGAATTTCGATTCGGAACGAAACGAAATGCACATGCCTACACGTGCACGGTTAATTACACGTCTTTTGACGCGGCAATTCATTGGGTGCGTTTTTACGGTCGCGGGGCTCTGATGGCGAAAGCGGATGTGGAAGCGGCCTTTAGACTCCTGCCTGTCCACCCTGACAGTTTCAGGTTCTTGGGATGCATGTGGGGGGGGGAATTCTTTGTGGACCAGTGCCTGCCCATGGGTTGTTCGGTTTCATGCTCCCTTTTCGAAACGTTTAGTTCTTTTTTAGAATGGGTGGTTCGAGATGTCTCCGGGGTTAATTCCGTTATACACTACCTGGATGACTTCCTTTGCGTGGGACCGGCGGGATCCAGGCTTAGTGCAGTTCTGTTGGGCACTTTGCAACACATCGCGGACAGGTTTGGTGTTCCGCTGGCACCTGACAAGACGGAAGGTCCTACGACTACCATTACATTTCTGGGGATCACGATTGATTCCGAGGCCATGGAATGCCGCCTGCCGGACGGCAAGGTTGCAGATCTGAAGGAAGTGATTCGAGGTGTGTTGGACATGCGTAAGGTTCAATTGAGGCCGCTGCAATCTTTGCTGGGGAAGCTCAATTTTGCTTGTCGCATCATACCCATGGGTAGGGCCTTTTGCCGACGGCTGTCGGCGAGTACGGCGGGGGTGGGCTCACCTCATCATTTCGTTCGCTTGGGCAAGATCCACAGGTCGGATCTTCGGGTGTGGCACACATTCTTGGAGTCCTTTAACGGCAGGGCTCTGTGGATGACCGGGCCGGTCAGCAATTTCGATTTGGAGTTGTTTACCGACGCTGCTGGTTCCACGGGTTTTGGAGCATTCTTCCGGGGCAAGTGGAGCGCAGGTCCGTGGCCGCAAAGTTGGGTGGACGCGGGGTTTACGAAGAATCTGGCGCTGTTGGAATTATTTCCGGTGGTACTGGCAATTGAGCTATGGGGCGAGGGCTTCCGGGATCGGAAGGTTCGCTTTCATTGCGACAATTTGGGGGTGGTGCAGGCGATCAACAAATCATCCGCTTCTTCCCCCCCGGTGGTGCGTTTGCTCCAACACCTAGTGCTGCGGTGCATGCAATTGAATGCGTTCATTTATGCTGTGCATTTGCCCGGTGTTGAAAACGTCATTGCTGACGCTTTGTCTCGATTCCAGTGGGACCGGTTTCGGGTGTTGGCGCCGGAAGCGGAGCAACAGGGGTTACCGTGTCCCGAATGGCTGTGGAGGATCGCCTTGGAGTAGTTTGCGGATGGATCCGTAGGTCGGTGAGTGAGTCGACCTGGGCTGCCTACAGCAAGGTGTGGCTGGAGTGGACGGAATTTGGGCGCGAGGTTGGGATAGATGGCAATGGGACGGACTCGCGTTTACTGGTGTTGTATTTTGTGTCACGGGAGATGGAAAATGGGGTTTCAGCTGCTGCTTTGGGTAAAAAGATGGCCGGCCTGGCCTTCTTATTCAAATGGCAAGGTTTACCGGATTTCACCAAGGACTTCTGGGTACGGCAAGCGTTAAAAGGGTACCGTAGGTCGGTCCGGTGCAAGGATTCCAGGCGCCCGGTGTCGTTTGGAGTCCTTCAGGGCTTGTTGGCCATTTTACCAGGGGTTTGTTCTTCATCCTATGAAGTGGCGTTATTTCGGGCTGCCTTCACGTTGGCTTTCTTTGGGGCGTTCAGGATAGGCGAGTTGGTCAGCCCTTCGAAACGAGTGCACGGCGGATTTGAACGGACCGAGGTGAGTTGCCAGGCAGACAAGGTGGTGTTGTGGTTGCGCAGATCCAAGACGGACCAGCGCGGCAGAGGTAAGGCTATTAGGATTTACGCGCTCCCAGGGTCTGAGCTTTGCCCAGTCCGGGCTGTGGGTAGTTTCTTGGAGGTGCGCCCCAATGCGGACGGATCATTTTTGATACATGGGGACTGTTTGCCGTTGTCAAGGTTTCAGTTTATAGCGGTTTTTAGGCAGTGTTTGCGGGGTATGGGGTTACCCGAAAAGGAGTATTCATCTCATTCGTTCAGGATAGGGGCTGCCACGGAAGCAGCTCGCAGTGGGATGGATGATGAGTCTGTGAAGCGCATTGGGAGGTGGGAATCTAACCGATTTCGCATTTATGTTCGCCCTCAGTTAATGGTGACTGTTTGAGGGCTGGGGGGGGGGGGTTTGAATGCAATGGTTCTAAGAAGGTGGCAGTTGTATACCTGGCAGTTTGGGTTACGGTAGAGTGTTCTTTCTCTTTTCTTTCAGATGCGGATCCGGCCCTGGTTTGGATACTCGGGCACTCTTATGTTTTTTTGGGGCGGAAAGAGGGCTGAGGCTAGGCCTGAGGGTCGGCAATTGGGCTTCCCTAGGCAGGAAGCCCGAGTTCGCTGGGTGGGTGTGCCGGGCATGCTATGGAGCCGAATGGTACCAGAAGTGCACCGTTATGCACGGCTGGACCGCCCGCCTGACGTTCTGGTTTTGCACGTAGGCGGGAATGACTTGGGTCGTAGATCCATGTTAGATTTGACTAAAGATATCAAGTTTGACATCTTGCGGCTGCGCGTGGCCTTCCCGGACATGGTTATAGTCTGGTCTGACATGGTGTCGCGCTCTTCTTGGCGCTTGGCCAGGTCTTGGGAGGGGATGAATAGAGCTAGGAGGAAGGTGAATAGGGACATCGGCAGGTTCATGGAGAAGAACGGAGGTTTAGTGATTCGCCATCGGGATTTGGAGGAGGAGACATGGAGGTACCTTCGGGCAGACGGGGTGCATTTAAATGATGTGGGCATAGACATGTGGGCCTTGGGGATTGAAGACGGCATACGGAGAGCTCTTAGGGTGTGGAGGGTCGCCCACCTGTAAAGGTTTTTACAGGGGGGCGCTGTGGCGGGTGTCTGGTCGTTGCAGGAGAAGGAGGAACCTTGGAAACATGGGTCAGGACTCGTCGTTGGTATGGGTCCTGAGGTTTTGGGCTTTCAGTTAGCGAAGGTTAGCTAAAAGCAGGTGAAATGGGTGCACTGCGGTCAGCATCGTCTCTGAGCCAGCATGTCGGCTTGAGGCCTAAACAATGGACTGGGAGGACCGCAGTGCAGAATGTTTTTTATGGAAGCGGTAATAAAAGGTTTTTTCTCCTGCAAAAATGGCCGACACAGGGACTGATGGGTTTTGATATTGTTTTTGAGAACTGTTTTTTGGGTTATTGTTAAAGTTAATATATTTAATAAAGGAGGCTGCTACGGCCATGTTTACTCCACACCCCGGTATGGTCTGAGTTAATTTGAATAGAAAAGGGGGGGAAAAGGGTTTAAGGTACACGGAAGGGATTTATGTTATACAGCAGTCAAGAAAAGCCCGTAGCAAGAAAAGAAATGCCATAGGCGGAGGGCTGGCATGACGATGGGAACAGGGCACTGGAGTAAGGGGTGTTAGGATTGGAGGAAGGAGGTGGGAGGGGAGAGAGGTCGTATAAATTAGTTAGTCCCGCCCACTTCTGTAACACAGTTCCCTTGGAAAGTTCCCGCCCACCCTCCCTTAAGATAAGTGTGGTAAGTGTGAGGATGTGTAGGGTTTGTCGTTTCTTTCTTTGTTTTTGTCTTCCCAAAATATGCAGATTATGACGTTGCCAAAGTCGTGGCAGTGGCGGGTGTCTGGTCGTTGCAGGAGAAGGAGGAACCTTGGAAACATGGGTCAGGACTCGTCGTTGGTATGGGTCCTGAGGTTTTGGGCTTTCAGTTAGCGAAGGTTAGCTAAAAGCAGGTGAAATGGGTGCACTGCGGTCAGCATCGTCTCTGAGCCAGCATGTCGGCTTGAGGCCTAAACAATGGACTGGGAGGACCGCAGTGCAGAATGTTTTTTATGGAAGCGGTAATAAAAGGTTTTTTCTCCTGCAAAAATGGCCGACACAGGGACTGATGGGTTTTGATATTGTTTTTGAGAACTGTTTTTTGGGTTATTGTTAAAGTTAATATATTTAATAAAGGAGGCTGCTACGGCCATGTTTACTCCACACCCCGGTATGGTCTGAGTTAATTTGAATAGAAAAGGGGGGGAAAAGGGTTTAAGGTACACGGAAGGGATTTATGTTATACAGCAGTCACGTTTCAATCCACAAAAACATACTGCTAGCTACTACTTCCTCCACCTAGTGTGTATGACTGCGGTCATAAATAGACTAATACCCTGCAGTGGTAGGGAGGGATCCAATGTGTTTAGTGTTCTTGGCGTAAGGTTCCATGGCGTAAGTTAATGTTATACAACTGATCAATTAATACCAAGTCATGCTGGTCCTTTCTATAAATAGGTGAAATTTAATGTATGTATCACTGTCTTGCACAGCACACTGGTTTGCTTTTAAAACAAAACTCCAGGTGTCAGTGAACATTAAATTATTTGTGCGGACCAAGCTGGTCCAAAAAGACTACAGTAAAACCTTGGATTGCGGTTAACGAGCGTTTCGCAATACGAGCATTTTTTTATTTAAATCCTGACTCAGTTTGCGAGTGTTGTCTTGCAAAACAAGCAGGATTCAAGCCAAATCGGTGTGCAATACCAGAGGTGCGGGGGCACCGCAGCCAAGCAGAGCCGATTGGAGCCGTTCGGAAATACTCTAAAAAACGTGGAAATACTCCGTTCCCGAGCCTTACCAAGGTTTTCCGAGTTCAGCCGAGCTGTCCCGAGCCGAGGCTTTCCGGCGCCCCCCCCCCCCCACCTCTGGCCACATGTGGTATTGCGTGTCATTGAAATCAATGCGGAACAAATTATTTTCGTTTTCCATTGACTTCTATGGGGAAACTCGGAACGGACTATGCTCGTAATCCAAGGTTCCACTGTATTTACTTCATTACAGCGGCTGTGTCCTACTGCATATGCTCGAGTCTCGCGCCGACTTGTGAATGGGCGGCTGCTCTCTGGGAACACACAGAGTTCCCATAAAGCAGCGCGACCCATTCACTAGAAGAAGAAGACAGACCGCGGCTACGGAAGAGGCAGGTTACGGACTTCCGCATTGCAACAGGTATTTCGGGTGAGTATAATTTTTTATTGTTTCTAATTGTTTGGGGATTTTTGGGCTAAAAAAAAATTCCTGGGTAGAACTCCACTTTAAGTAAGTTTATGATTTTGTGTTGGGCTACAGACCCTTGCATTTAACAATGCTGGAGGGAAAAGTAAGTGAACCCATAGACTAATTTCTTCAATGAAAGCTAATTGGAGTCAGTAGTTTGCACAGCTGGAATCCATTTAATGAAATTAATTTGGAGGTGTAGTTTAGAGCTACGTTGATAAAACTTTTTAAGATTGCTGTGTACAAGAAGCATCAGCTGACGTGAACCATGCCTTGCAAAAAGAAGCTTTCTGAAAACATACGATGAAGAGTAGTTCATGGCAAATTACTGCAGAAAAACAGTTCATAGGGGATCCGCTCGCTCGTTAACAAGTGATTGTGGCGATGTTGGCGAAATCACTTGTAAAATGTGTGCTCCCGTCCGTCCGTCCCCCCTCCCCTACATACCATTTCTCTGCTGTCTCTGTCTTCGGGACTCCCCCTAGCCACCGAGTCTGTCTCCTGTCCCTGCCAGCGATGTGCACAGTGAGTGGGGAGAGCTGTGCTCCTCCCATCTCAGATGTGACAGGAGTTCTAGCACAGTGCTAGGACTCCTGTTTTGGAGGTGACAGGGTCAAAAAAGAGAGTCTGTCACCTCCAATTGCTATCACACAGGTTATTGTTTTCTCCTGTGTGATAGCAATAAAGTTAAGTGAAAAAAATCTGATAAAATAAATAAAATAAGAAGAAACAATAATTAAATACAAATAAAAAAAAGTTATTAAAAAGTAAAGAATAATAAAAATAATATTAAAAATAATAATAATAATGCATAATAATGCAAGTCTTATATAGCGCTGTCTTACCCTAACTTGCCAGGCAAGCTATGAAGCCAGGCGAGCTTCTTGCCAGGCAAGCTTCTGAAGCCACAGCCGAAGCTGTAGCTCATCGGGTCTCGAGGCGCTTATGTAGTAACATAGTCACTATTACCCAAATCAATGGTACTCATTTTACCGACCTCGGAAGGATTGAAGGCTGAGTGGACCCCGCCGGGATCGAACCTGTGACCCTGAGGGCTCAGGTGATCACAGATTGCTGCAACAGAGCATTAGCCTGCTGAGCCATCTTACCAGATTAAATAAGAAAATTATACAAAAATAAAATAAAGTAAACGACAATAAAAATAAAAAAGTGATTAAAAATATTTGAGCCATGCCACCCCTGCCATCAGGTTGCCATTCTCTGTTGATTTAGTGGGGAGAGGGTGGTTCAGTTGGCCGGGAGGGGGTACATTGCAGAACCTGGCCTTGGGGCGACAGGGAGAGCAAATCCGGCCCTGCCAACATGTTTCACCCTGCCCTAGCTTAGAGGCACTACGGTAAGGTGACCAGATTTTTAAAATGAAATCCGGGGACATGTTTTTTTTTTACTAGTAATCAGTGAATCTCTGCCTGTCAAGTCTTACTCTCCGGGCCCTCCGGATACTACTGGGTGGAGAATGGAGGAAGGTCACTCTGCCAGGGAAGGCAAGGAGATAGACAGGCTGCTGACCAGGACTTAAACCAAGGCAGAAGAACATGCGAACGGGAGCTGAATGGGCATGCACCCGAAACTGAAGAAATATTCCCTCCACTTTGACCAGCACATGATCATCAGAAAGAGGCATGATAATGAAAAAAAAATACACCCCCTTAAGCTAGTAGGAGTGGCACCCTGTATTTCAGTTTTTGTTATTCTGCACTGACTCTCTTTGAAATTCCCCTAGCCCCTGTTCAACTCCAATCTGGGGACAAAACCGGGGACAGACTTGGGCTGGGGACAGTGTCCTCATTCCGGGGACTGTCCCCGGGAACAGGGGATGTCTGGTCACCCTACACTATGGAGGCTATGGGCTTTCAGGGGACACTGTGGGTCACCCTGGAAGATTGGGGGGCATGATGGGAGCTGGGAGGCACTGTGGGAGGTTAAGCGATCTGCAGCTACTTGGAGGCGCTGAAGAAGGGAGGCCAAGGCCCAGTGCTTGAAAACCAATGATCTAGATTAAATGACTTATATGTAAGATGTCATTACTAATTTCTCCTGAATATTGAAGTCCACTGGCATCTGCTGATCCAATGTAGTTCGTATTTTGGACACTTGAGCAAGGATGCAGTTTAGAAACGCTGATGTTGTTCGTCCAAGTTAGTAACTCAAAAGCCGGAAGACAGCGATGCAGCAAGCATTTTCAGATGGAGATCAGTAATGGTGGCCTTCATATAAGCATCCTTCATAAAGATTGTCCATATTATTTCTCTGTGGCATTGGATTGTAAGCTCCTCAGCAAGAAAGGGGCTGATATAAATGGCTCAATATGCAGGATATATTGACAATAAACATCAATATCATTAATAATGAGTCCTTAACTAAGGTGTCCACATGTATGCCTTGTGTTTGAGTTGCTAGGACCATCTCTCCTACACTTGATGAGGAACTATGGACCTAAGGGGCTACCACTGAGCTGTGTAAAAAGAATTATACAACAGGTATTCCTTTGTACATATTTATTACCAGGGCTTATTACATTGTATATTGAAAGGGGTGTCTCATTGTAACTCCCTTCCTTTATCTGCATGCAGATCTGCCAAACCCCCAACTGAATACAAATACACAACACATTTTTCAGATATTTATTTGTAAAAAAAAAAAATGAAAAACATTTATAATTTTACTTCCACTGTACAATTTTGTGCCAATTTATTTTGGTCTATTACATAAAATCCCTATAAAATACATTTACATTTTTGGTTGTAATGTGAAAAATTTCAAGGGGTATGAATACTTTTTCAAGGCACTGTATAAGGGGCAATTCACACCATTTGCAGTGACTGGCATGTTCCTGCACCTGATCAATGTTAGTCACTGCAAAGGGCACATAGAACATTATCCTATGTGCTCCATTCATCATGATACAATGCTGGTGTGGCCATCTTCATGGGGCTTATAGCTATACATCCAGGACCTATAGAAGTCCTGGGTTGGCCTACCTTTTATTTCTTTCAATAAAAATAACAGGAATAAACTGTATTTGTTTTACTAAAATGTATAACATATTCTAAAAAAAAAAAATTGTTTTCTAAGGTGCTCCAAGGTCTGGGATTTTTACATACGAAATGTCGTATCATCCACACGGACATCAAACCAGAAAACATACTGGTGTGCGTGAATGAGGACAATCTACAGCGGTACATGGAAGAGGCTACCATCTGGAATCAAAACAGAATCGGCAAAGGTATATCCCTTAGGGCTCTTTTAGAAGGGCGGCCGTAAAAGCAGGCAGCTGAGCCGCGGTTTTACTGGTCCCAGAGATGCCCGCCCAAACTGTCAAATACAGCTCAGACAGGGCTGTACATATGCTGCGACCACAATGCTTTGCAGCCCACGGCATTTTCAATAAAGGGTGAATAGTGTGACAAGCGGCACCGATTACAGCATGGCAGTGCTACATTACAGGGTTAAATCAGGCGAAATAGAGGCAATTGCCCTAGACATGGAATCAGTGCCGATCCTATGGTCACCGGCGCCTGGGTGCAGAAATATTTCTGGCGCCCCTGCATGGGCGTTGTCTTTTTACTAACTCCTCCCCTTTACATCTCATTAAACACCACATCTGTAGATGGACTAGGTGCAGGGGCTGTGTATCCTATGCAATCTATCATGCCATAAAACATCTAGAGCAGGGGCAGCCCAGAGCATGTGTAAAGGGATGCTGGGGATGCCATCCCCCAGCACACAGCACACTGAACACTGTGACTCACCTCGATTCTCTCTCTGGGCAGCCGGAAATAGAGATGGGAAGGGGAGGCATTCCAACTGGAGTTGGTGGAGACCAAGACTCCCAATGTTAGGAATTCATTCCTGCACATCAGCACTCAGCAGCCACTGAAAACTAGATACCTTGTTTCAGGAAGAGGAGCGGCCCCTCCCCCGAGCACTGCCAGGCTGGACGGGCTGCCCTATGCTCACACATCAGTTCTGGACGGGCACACAGCTATGCTCAGAACACTAGTTCTGGATGGACACAGACTAGGAGAGAAGGAGGGAGGGGAGAACTCTGACACTTTGGCACCCCCACCTCTGCAGGCTCCTGGGTGCAATGCACCCTGTGCACCCTGCCTAGGATCAGCCCTGCACGGAATGCTTTTCAAAGGGTACTGCAGTCCACTGTGGTTGTGAAAAAGAGTCCCTATGAGCCAGTCATTGCAGTTCTAATGTCATCTGGTAATGTGTAGTTTTAAATGACTTTTTTCCTTTAGAAATTACATTTATAAACAAGGGAAACATGCGCTACTTTACAGGCATACTATAGACACCCCCCCCCCCCCCCCGGTATGAAATTTAAAGGAATATTTCACTTTTATTGTTTCACTTTAAGCATTATTAAAATCACTGCTCCCGAAAAAACAGCCATTTTGAAAACCTTTTTTGTGCATTGATACATTTCCTCTGGGGCAGGACCCAGGTCCTCAAACACTTTTTATGACAATAACTGTATTGAGTGCAGAGTTCAGAAGTGCGCTATGTAGAGGGTGCAGTGTTCAGGGAGGCTCTATGTACATAGTGCAGGGTTTAGGGGTATGCACCCCCAATGGGGTTCTGCTATATCACGTCTGCAAAACTTAGTGCAAGGGCCACATGACAAGGTCTGGAGGGCCAGATTCGACCCATGGGCCGTGTGTTTGACATGTGAGTGAGTGAGTGAGAAACTTATATAGCGCAACACATGCAAACTGAATCGCCTCTGGGCATAGACATAGATGAACCTATATTTAGAGTTATCTTTAAAAATTTGGACTTGCGTCACATTTTCATCATTTTACAAATTAAGAATGTTGCCTATTGACCGTGCCCTGTACTGCATAAACCACTTAATTTATTTGTACCATTTCAGGGGTTGATGCAAACTTCCTAACTCACCTGTTTGAAACTGGAAATGTGGACATGCTGGGTGTCAAAATAGCTGACTTGGGAAGTGCATGCTGGACAGTAAGTATTCCCAATCATAGGGAGTATTGTACATAGTTACAACGGTCCAGCTTCGATCATTGTCACTGTGGGGTAGATTCACATACATCGGCGAATATTTATGCCGCCGTAGCGTATATCTCTTTTACGCTACGCTGGCGCATCGCGGAGAGGCAAGCATGGAATTCACAAAGCAAATGCTCCCAACGTTACGCCGGTGTAGCGTATAGTCGTAAGCGTAAGGCAGCGTAAGTGGAAGTGCGCTGGAAGTGGGCGTGATACATTTAAATGAAGCGTGACCCCATGCAAATGATGGGCTGAGATTCAGACAAGTACTTAAAATGAACTGCGCATGCGTCGTACCTTGGACGCATCCCAGTGCGCATGCTCACAATCACGTCAAAACAACTGGCTAAGATACGTCGAATTACTGCCACGACGTGAATGTAACCTACGCCCAGCCCTATTCACGTACAACGTAAACTACGTAAAATTAGACGGCGTCGGATGAAGTCAGTTTTTAGGCGTATCTTAGTTCTGTGGGCACGGCGCACAGATACGACGGCGCATATTTACACTTACGTGGCGTATCTTGAGATACGTCGGCGTAAGTGCTTTGTGAATCCAGGCCTATGTATATACCTTACCTGCCCAATGCACCTGAAAGCTGGAAATTGCAGTAGACACCGCTACTCCAGTGATCTCCACTTGCTTCCAAGGTTCCGTGCTGAGGAGCTTCCCTGCTGCATTCTGAACACAGAAGGTTGGCGCCATTCAGAGAACACTTTGCTCTTTAGAACATCCATTGTAAAGGTGTCCCTATTGGAAAAATAAGTCAACAGTCTTATCTCAAGACAATGTGGGGCTTAAGGCTGGCCAAAGAAGGAGCGATTTCCTGCAACCATGGGTTGGAGAAGCCACCCCCGCCGGGAGAATACAGGGATTTTTGCTATCAGCTATAACAGCCACTAGTAATAAGCCCATGTAAAATATGACAGGCTGGTTGTACCAAAGTTGATCGATTACTTAAAGCGGAGTTCCTACTAAAATAAAAAAAACATTTTTTTTCTTTTAACAGTCAAACTTTAATTGAGGTGTCTTAAACTATCATAAAATATCAAAAAAAATGCCACAGTTCAAGTATCATAAATAAGCACATTATAGATATTGAAGTGCAGAATCTGTATAAACTTTACAGAAATATAGTTCCAAAACATTAATGTCAGGAAATTTTTTTTTGTATTATTATTTTCCAGTATAAGCCTTTTTCTGAAGAGATCCAGACGCAGCAGTACCGAGCACTGGAGGTCCTTCTGGGCTCTGGATACAGCACCCCAGCTGACATATGGAGCACTGCATGCATGGTATGTACTGCAATCATTCTGGGACAATATTTGCCAGCTGCAGAGTGTTATAATTCAGTAGTTATATGGATAGAATAGATAGATAGACAGACAGACAGACAGACAGACAGACAGGCAGATACGATAGATAGATAGATAGATAGATAGATAGATAGATAGATAGATAGATAGATAGATAGATAGATAGATAGATAGATAGATAGATAGACAGACGGACGGACGGACGGACGGACGGACGGACGGACGGACGGACGGACGGACGGACAGACAGATAGATAGCGAGAATAAGGTATAGTTTCACAGTGCCTCTGGGTGGGACTATAGTTCCTATTCACAGGACTATGTACCGTACGGCTTACCTCTCTAAAGCTGGTCATAAATGGATTTCCTATTTTTTTTGTTCATTCAGCCAGCCAATGACCGCATTCCTCCATCCACACAAGTGAGCTCGATAGAGGAATCCTCACCACTGAGACACTGTAATCTGATAGTGGGACTCTCTGCTAATAGAATACACTGGTCAGCACTAGCCCGTTCAACAGAAGTCCTCTAGTTAGGGTTTCCAACTACTATAAATATAAATTATTTACTTTTTTTGCTACTATAATGCTTAACAGTGTAATATGTTAATGGCAAGGTAACTGTTATTATGTATATTGCTATATACAGTGAATGACAAGGATCTCTTCTTTCCATAGGCATATGAAATGGCCACATCCTATTACCTTTTTGAGCCACAAGCTGGAGAGAACTTCACAAGGAATGATGGTATGGATGTAATGAATAGTCTGTAAAGGTCATATTATGGAATGAATGCAATGAGCAGTTTGTACAGGACAGGTCATATTAAGGAAGTAGCGGCTTTCCCTAAAATTACCGAACTAACCTTTCTGATGAACCAGTAGCTTGTTTTATCCGGAAAACTAGAGTTTGTACACAGGGTCCAGTTGCCCTCATGGGCTTAGGTCCCTTGTTCATTCCTTTGGTGCTGTGCCGTTTCTTAGCAATAAAGTTAGACTCTCACAATTAAGGAACTTTGGGTGGCAAATAAGAGTCCGGTCCAGGCAGGGGTCAAAACAAATGGCAAGCAAGAGAGTAGTCAGGTACAGGCAGGGACCAAGAAAGGTAGCAAGCAAGAGTAGTCGGGTCCAGGCAGGGGTGAAGACAGGTGGCAAGAAAGAGAGTAGTTGGGTCCAGGCAGGGGTGAAGACAGGTGGTAAGAGAGTAGTTGGGTCCAAAACAAAAATCTCTCCGTCGCTCTGGTGTTTCGCTAGACATGGATAGTGCCGTCCAGTCTTAAAGGCAAGGTCTATGGTCTTGCAGCCCTCCTCAAAACAATGGGTGTTCATATGGCTAAAAAGAAAAAGAAAGAAAAGAGGGTGCACCGACCTAGTGTATTACCGTATTAATACAGTAATGCACTAGGTTGGTGCGCCCTTCTTTCTTTCTTTTTAGTAGTTAGGTCCAGGCAGGGTTGAAGACAGGTGGCAAGCAAGAGAGTAGTCAGGTCCAGGCAGGGGTGAAAACAGGAGGCAAGCAAGAAAGTAGTCAGGTCCAGGCAGGGGTCAAGACAGGAGGCAAGCAAGAAAGTAGTCAGGTACAGGCAGAGGTCAAGACAGGTGGCAAGCAAGAGAGTAGTCAGGGCACAGCAGGGGTCAAGACAGATAGCAAGCAAGAGAGTAGTCAGGTCCAGGCAGGGGTCGAGACAGGTGGCAAGCAAGAGAGTAGTCAGGGCCCGGCAGGGGTTAAGACAGATGGCAAGCAAGAGAGTAGTAAGTTCTAGGCAGGGGTCAAGACAGGTTGCAAGCAAGAGAGTAGTCTGGATAGGCCAGGTCATCAACAAATAGGCAACTGGAAGTTACTTTTTTTTTGCTCTCGGGTAGTTTCTATAAGATACAGAACCAACCACTTCAAAGGCTGGATTTTAAATACGCCCCTGGTCAGAGGACATGCCCAGTGTCGTTATTGGAAACTATGGAAGTCCTGCAAGACCCATCATTGATCCAGCAAATACTGCAACAGCTCTTATGACATTTTTGTCACCCAGCAATATAGGTTTTCTAAAGAAGGCTCTTTTCTGTTCAGAGTACCTCTGGCCAAGTTTAAAACCCAACTCTGCCTAACTGAAAATGATTCCTTGCAGTGGGTCTGGAACTGCTGCTTGTGCTCTCAGCCAAATTGTCAAGCCATCAAATGGTTGGCATCATACCTGATCACATGTGCAGCACCATGGCAACTACAGATCAAGCAGAGGCTGTAAAGCAAGATCGTAACCCATGTTTAAAACATCCATTTTGCCGCGTTTAAATGCCGCGCTTAGCCGCGTTTGCGCTTAGACACGTTTCAATAATGAATTTTTTTTTTTAAATGTGGAAATCTTCTGCGTCTGAGCCCATTTTTTTGCTTTCAAAGAAACAAACGCAGCTGCCTAAAAACGGCAATAAACAAGACTGTGTACATGGTCACATAGGATAACATTGAATGAGTTTAGGGGCAGTTGAAATAAACGTCCATCTGCCTCTGAACGTACGTTTAGCAGCGTCCCATGTACATAGGGCCTAAGGTGACACAAGGCGAAGAACTAAAGTGTCAGGCCCCGTACACACGTACGAGAACCTCAACGGGCCAAACACATCGTTCCGCCCGTCGAGGTTCTCGCCCGGCCGTCGAAATCGTCGACCAAGCCGTCGGGAAAGGCGCCGAGCCATGGTTCTCGATGGGCCATCGAGCAAAAAGAGAACCTGCTCTCTATTTTGGCTCGACGGCTTTCTCCACGAGATGCTCGGCGAAAAGGTACACACGACCGAGAACCTCGGCAGAATATGGATCCCTGCGAGCTTCTCGCTGGATTCTGCCGAGGTTCTCGGTCGTGTGTACGGGGCCTTACTCTCAATAAAGCTTCACATTCATAAACAAAATCCCAAACAATATTTACCGGTATCTCTGTAAATTCCCCTACAGACATTCCATGCATAGTATAGAAATGTTGGCTAATATCCACTTTTATATTTTTGTTTAGATCACATTGCCTGTATGATTGAGCTGCTTGGGCGCATACCTCCAAAAATCGCCTTTTCTGGGAAAAACTCATCAACCTTTTTTAATAAGCAAGGTAAATGCATGGTGGAAATCAAGTCAAGTCCAATGATAATTCAAGCATTTTCACTTAGGTAGGATCTCGGTAGAGCCTTCAGATACTGTAAACACAAATTAAAGTATGTCAGGGCAGAGGAAAAAAAACATATTCAGTCCATTTCTGCAACATATTACATTTCACTGTGTTTTATCCCTTTAAAAATGCTGTCAATCTGTCAGAAATCCACCGTGCTCCTAATGTACAGCTGTTTTGGGCTGACCACACTGCACTCTGCTGCACTGAAACCAAAAGTAGTGTTGTCATCCCTGCCTGCAGGACTATAGAACTCAATATTGTGGAGGATTTGCAACATGTGTGCCAGCAATTGTACATTGCGATTTGTCGTAAGAGTGTCACAGTTTCTGCACCTTATAAACTAATAGCGAACACATTAGATCAGTGAACGTTGACGTAGAGAAGTGATTGTTGACGTTGACACACATACACCTACCTCCTGGAGAGTGTTCTTCATCTGGCCAACTGTTGTGAAGGGTGTTTTCTTACCCAGGGAATGAATTCTTCGGTCATTCACCAGAGTTGTTTTCCGTGGTCTTCTGGGTCTTTTGGTGTTGCTGAGCTCACCGGTGCGTTCTTTCTTTTTAAGGATGTTCCAAACTGTTGATTTGGCCACACCTAATGTTTTTGCTATCTCTCTGATGAGTTTGTTTTGTTTTTTCAGCCTAATGGTGGCATGCTTCACTGATAGAGACAGCTCTTTGGATCTCATATTGAGAGTTGACAGCAACAGTATCCAAATGCAATTAGCACACTTGAAATGAACTCTGGACCTTTTATCTGCTCCTTGTAAATGGGATAATGAGGGCATAGCACACACCTGGCCATGGAACAGCTGAGCAGCCAATTGTCCCATTACTTTTGGTCCCTTAAAAAGTGGGAGGAACATATACAAACGGTTGTAATTCCTACACTGTTCACCTGATTTGGATGTAAATACCCTCAAATTAAAGCTGAAAGTCTGCAGTTAAAGGAACACTAAAGAAATGTTTTTTTTTTGTAAAATAACAAACATGTTATACTTACCTCCACTGTGCAGCTCATTTTAGACAGAGTGTCCCTGAACCCTGTCTTCTGGGGTCCCTCGGCGGCTCTCTCGGCTCCTCCTCGCAAGAGCTTTCCACCTTCATGCGAGTGAGCTCTTTAAGCTTTAAAGCACATCTTGTTTGTTCAAATCCATTGTGGTGGTGTATAGAGCCAAAAAGATTAGAATTGTGTCGATGTCCCAATATTTATGGACCTGACTGTATATATATTTATATGTGTTCTCTCCTTGTTTATTTATCTTTAAATATGACTATCCTACTGGACAGGTTACCTCCTCCGTATCCAGTACCTGTACCCCTGCGGCCTTTATGACACTCTGGTGAGCCGGCACAAGTGGCAGAAGAACGAGGCCCTCATATTTGCCAGCTTCCTCCTACCCATGTTGGATTATTCTCCAGAAAAGCGAGCCATGGCGGAGAAATGTCTTCAGCACCCTTGGTTACAATGCTGATACCTGGGTGTTCCTGTTTATGTTTTTATTTTTGTACTTTGTATAATTTGATTAAATATTCAACAAGCTCCTGGTGTGTTTCTTGGTAATGACTGGTTAATGTCAGGACCTACAAAATCATTTTGATTTTCCTACTTTTTTTTACAACTGAACTCCAGGTACAGCGCTTTTAAACTGTATTCATACCCCTTGAAATTTTCGACATAGAGACACCATTGGAAAATACCCCAGACCTGGACTGGAATTGAAAAAAAAAAAAAACCCGGACTGTATTTAAAAAAACTGGACTGGAGTTGGGAAAAAAAAAACCCGGACTGTATTTAAAAAAAAAAAAAAACGGCTGGATTTAAAGAAAACACTGGACTGGAGTTAAACAGTCCTGTTTTTTTTTCAACTACAGTCCAGTGTTTTTTAAAAATCCAGTCCAGTTTTTTTTCAAATCCAGTCCAGTTCTTTTTAAATTCCAGCCCAGGTTGTTTTTTTTTCAACTCGTCCAGTTTTCTTTAAATCTCAGCCCAGGTTGTTTTTTTTTTCAACTCGTCCAGTTTTCTTTAAATCCCAGTTCGGGGTTTTTGTTTTTTCAACTCCAGTCCATTTTTTTTTAATCCAGTCCAGGTTTTTTTTTTTTTTTAAATCCAGTCCTGTTTTTTTTTTTAAACCAGGACTGGATTTAAAAAAAAAAAAACTGGACTGGATTAAAAAAAAAAAAATGGACTGGATTTAAAAAAAACAACCTGGGCTGGGATTTAAAGAAAACTGGACGAGTTGAAAAAAAACCCGGACTGGATATGAAAAAAAAACTGGACAGGAGTTGGAAAAAAAAACGGCTGGATTTAAAAATAAAAACTGGACTGGAGTTGAAAAAAAAAAACGGACTGAATTTAAAAAAACTCTGGACTGGATTTTTTTTTTAAAAACTGTGCTGGAGTTGAAAAAAAAACCTGGACTGGATTTAAAAAAAAAAAACTGGACTGGAGTTGAAAAAAAACGGCTGGATTAAAAAAAAAAAAAAAAAACTGGATTGGAGTTGGAAAAAAAAACGGACTGGATTTAAAAAAACACTGGACTGGAGTTGAAAAAAAACCCTGGCTGTATTGAAAAAAAACTGGACTGGAGTTGAAAAGTAGCACATCTTTCTCATGTTTATAACAGTGTCACAGCAAAAATAACAATTCTAAAGGAAAAACTGTCATTTAAAACCAGAGGCGGGTCTAGGCTTTGTGAGGCCTTAGGCAAATCTTTTTTTTTTTGTAAATCTGTTTATTGAATTTTAAAACATTCAACAAAATAAACAACATACATTGGTCACGACAAGAATTGACTGGGGTACATACAGAAATATGGTAAGAGGCAAACAGTTACATGAAACACGGTGGGGAGCTCATGATATATTCACAGTTGTAGATTTCTATTCTTCAGCAGGGAATAGAGGATTAGGTAGGGTTGTGGGTCTTCGGCTGTGGGGGGATCCGCCAGCCATTTTGGACCAAACCTTGTCGTATTTTTGAGGGCAACCCCTATTAGCATAGCAATCTTTGTAAAGAGGCAGGCTGTTGTTGACCAATTGTTTCCACAGGGAGATAGGAGGAAGAGTAGGCTTACGCCAGCTAAGGGCTATGGCCCTGCGGGCATAAAAGAGAAGTAACCCGACCAGGGTGGGACCTGCCACAGTGGGAATTATTTGTTCTATCAGGCCCAATATACATATTGCTATGGAGGGTTGCAGCGATATAGTGGTGATCTGCGTAATGATCCGTAATATCTCTTTCCAGTAATCGACAAAGACTGAGCGGGTCCAAAAAATATGGGTACTGTACCACAACGCCAACACCCTGGGGGGGAGATGGGATTCATTTTGTGTAACATGTGCGGGGTAAAATATGCGCGGTGAACCATCTTGAATTGTATTAGTCGGTCTCTCAGGGAGACCAGGGATCTGAAAGGGAAGTCCTAATCGTCGTTGTCAAAGTCAGGAATGTCGAGTAGCCATTTGTTTCTGAGTTTTTCCAGAGTAGGCAGGGAGGTCATTATTAAGTGAGAGTACAGTCACAAGGTGGGTTTATCTGCACATCCTGACCTGAGGAGGGTCTCCAATGAGGACTGAACGATCTGGAGTGGAGAATTGACGATCAAAGGCATGGGAAAGCTGTAAATATCTAAAAAAATAGCTCTGCGGGATGTTGAAGTCCGATATCAGTTTGGGGAGTGGGGCCAGAGATTGATTGGAGATTACTTGGGCCTCTGTTTTAACACCGAATTTGGTCCAAGCACGGGGTTCGGGCAATTTGTAAATGTGCTCAAGGGTGGGGTTCAACCACAAGGGGGCAGCTGAAGAGAGTGTGTTTTTAGGGTAACTTTCAATTCTAAGTCCCACCCCCATGCACGAAGCATGGTGCGCATGGAGGGGGTCAATGGGTATGGGGCCTTGGGGCTGCAAAAAAGTAAAAATTTCAGCGCTTCCAACAAATTCACTACCGCCGCCTCAACCAAGGTGGCGGGGTTTGTCGTATCGGGAGTAAGCCACGAGGCCGCTGTAACTAGTTGGGTGGCCAGGAAATATTTATATAGGTCAGGGCACGCCAGTCCTCCCTGGGAGGACATGCGTATTAGCGTTGACCATCCATACCTGGGGGACTGGGTCCCCCAGATAAAGGAGGAGAAGAGGCTATGTAGCGGGTGAAAAAGGATTTGGGAATCCATTGCGGAGATTGGGGGAATAAGTAAATACATTTGGCAGGATTTTAATTTTTATGAGATTTATCTGACTCAACCGTGTCTCCTGAACCACTGGGGACAGATTCAGGGGCAAAAAATCTGAAGCCTGCCTCAAGATCACCACCCCAAGGTATTTGAAGCTCTCAACCCATTTTAGTGGTATATCAGAGGGGGCGGTGCTGCGGGCTGCGGGGTCTATAGGGAACAAAAGAGACTTAGACCAGTTAACCTTGAGGCCCGTGACAGCGGAGGAGTTCAGGATCTGCAGTGCCCCTGTGAGCGAAAAGAAGGAGGTTGTCTGCATACAGGGCAACCCTCTCCTCCAGCTAGCCAACGCGCAGGCCCCTGATGTGCAGAGAGGTGCGTAGGGCCTCCGCCAGCCGTTCTATTTCAATTGGCGAAAAGGACCAGAGAGAGAGGGCAACCCTGCCGAGTGCCTCTGGACAGGGGGCAGGGCCGTGACAGACGCCCCCCCAGCCTGACAGCCGACGTAGGATGCTTATTATCTTATCTTTAACCATGCGATAAATATCACAGAGAACCCTATTCTATAATCCAGTCCGGGTTTTTTTTTCAAGTCCAGTTTTTTTTTTCAAATCCAGTCCGGGTTTTTTTTTTAAAACTCCAGTCCAGTTTTTTTTCAAATCCAGTCCGTTTTTTTTTTTTAACTCTAGCCCAGTTTTATTTCAATCCAGTCAGGGTTTTTTTTTAACTCCAGTCCAGTTTTTTTTTACTCCAGCCCGGGTTTTTTTTCAACTCCAGTCTAGTTTTTTTTAAATCCTGTCCAGGTTTTTTTTTTCAACGCCAGTGCAGTTTTTTTTTCAACTCCAGTCCAGTTTTTTTTTAATCCAGTCCATTTTTTTCAACTCCAGTCCAGTTTTTTTTATATCCAGTACGTGTTTTTTTTTCAACTGCAGTCCATTTTTTTTTTATCCAGTCCGGGTTTTTTTGCAACTCCAGTCCAGTTTTTTTTTAAATCCAGTCCGGGTTTTTTTTCAACTCCAGTGCAGTTTTTTTTTAAATCCAGTCCGGGTTTTTTTTCAACTCCAGTCCAGTTTTTTTTAAATCCAGTCCGGGTTTTTTTTTCAACTCCAGTCCATTTTTTTTAAATCCAGTCCGGGTTTTTTTTTTAAATCCAGTCCATTTTTTTTCAAATCCAGTCCGGTTTTTTTTTCAACTCCAGTCCAGTTTTTTTTTAAATCCAGTCCGGGTTTTTTTTAAAAAAAACCCGGACTGGATTTAAAAAAAACTGGACTGGAGTTGAAAAAAAACCCGGACTGGATTTTTTTTTTTTAAACTGGACTGGAGTTGGGAAAAAAACCTGGACTGGATTTAAAAAAAAATGGACTGGAGTTTAAAAAAAAAAACAAAAACCCGGACTGGATTTAAAAAAAAACTGGACTGGAGTTGGAAAAAAACCCGGACTGGATTTTTTTTTTAAACTGGACTGGATTTAAAAAAAATGGACTGGAGTTGAAAAAAAAAACACCGGACTGGATTTTTTTTAAAAACTGCACTGGAGTTGAAAAAAAACCCGGACTGGTTTTAAAAAAAATGGACTGGAGTTGAAAAAAAAAACCTACACTGAATTTAAAAAAAACACTGGACTGGAGTTGAAAAAAAACTGGACTGGAGTTGAAAAGTAGCACATCTTTCTCATGTTTATAACAGTGCCACAGCAAAATGGCAATTCTAAAGGAAAAAATGTAATTTAAAACCAGAAGCGGCTCTAGTCTTTGTGAGGCCTTAGGCAAATCTTCAGATATGAGGCCTCAATCACGCCCAAAATGCAAAAAAAATTCAAGCGATAGAAATGAATTGTATAAATTACATATATTAACCACTTCAGACCCGCGCTATAGCCGAATGACGGCTACAGCGCGGGTCTGAATATCCAACATGCCGTCAAAGACGGCCGCCCGTTTGGGAGTTCCCAGCACGCGCTCCAGAGCGCGCTGCGGGGAAGCCCTGTGTTGGCCGTGTCCCTCGGACACAGCCAATCACAGAGTGGCCGTTTGCGATGCGATCTGTGCGGCGAATGAGAGATGAACTCATAGATCATCTCTCATTGCCGTTTTACACAGAGACATCGTCCTGTCTCTGGAGAGGAGGAGAACGATCTGTGTTCCTTGTACATAGGGACACAGATCGGTCACCCCCCAGTCACCCCCCCTCCCCCCACAGTTAGAACACACCTAGGATACATTTAACCCCTTCCTCACCCCCTAGTGTTAACCCCTTCAATGCCAGTCACATTTATACAATAATTAGTGCATATTTATAGCACTGATCGCAGTATAAATGTGAATGGCGCCAAAAATGTGTCAAAAGTGTCCGATGTGTCCGCCATAACGTCGCAGTACCAATAAAAATCGCAGCTCGCCACTATTTCTAGTAAAAAAAAATGATAAAAAATAATAATTCTGTTCCCTATTTTGTAAGCGCTATAACTTTTGCGCAAACCAGTCACTTATTGCGATTTATTGAGTTGAGAAAAAAAATGTTTTTTTTTTTTTTTTTTAAATTGGGATATTTATTATAGCAACAAGTTAAAAAGTATTGTATTTTTTTTTTCAAAATTGTCACTCTTTTTTGTTTATAGCGCAAAAATAAAAACCGCACAGGCGATCAAATACCACCAAAAGAAAGCTCTACTTGTGGGGAAAAAGGACGTCAATTTTGTTTGGAAAACACGTCGCACAACCGCGCAATTGTCAGTTAAATCGACGCAGTGCCGGAAGCTGAAATTTCACCTGGGCAGGAGGGGGGTATATGTGCCCAGTAAGCAAGTGGTTAAGAGTCTTAAATCCTACGAACTTTGAATTTACAGTGTCTAGAATTATCTCTAACCAATTACTCTTTAATCAAATATCATTAAAAAATATATATATATTATCACTGATTGGTTGCTAGAGGTTACTGTCCAATATTACTACGTTCCAGTCTGTTTTTTTTTAACTCCAGTCCAGTTTTTTTTAAATCCAGTCCCGGATTTTTTTCAACTCCAGTCCAGTTTTTTGTTTTTTTAATCCAGTTCGGGTTTTTTTTTCAACTCAACTCCAGTCCTGTTTTTTTAATACTAAATATTGACTGATATCAGTGTGCAGTGCGAAAGCAATGATTTCTCACAACGCACAGATTTCAGTCACTTATTTTGCACTGCATGCTGCTTTCAGTCACTGATTTTTAGGCACTGATTTCACACTGCACACTGATTTTGCACTGCACACTGATTTCAGTGACTGATTTCTCACTGCACATTGATTTCAGTCACTGATTTAACACTACACACTGATTTTAGTGACTGATATTGCACTGAACACTGATTTAAGTTACTGATTTTGCACGGCACACTTTCAGCTACTAATGTATCACTGTGCACAGATTCCAGAGACTGATTTCTCACTGCACACTGATATCAGTGACTGCTTTTGTACTGCACACTGATTAGTCACTGATTTTACACTGCACTAATTTCAGTCACTGATTTTGTACTGCACACTAATTTTAGTGATTGACTGAAATCAGTGTGCGGTGTGAAACCATTGACTGTCAGTGTGCAGTGCGAAAACATTTCTCACTAGTCCTTGATTTCAATCACCGATTTTGCACTGCACACTGATTTCAGTCATTGATTTTGCACTGAATTTGGTCACTGATTTTGCACGGTATGCTGATTTTGGTTACTAATTTTGCACAGCACACAGATTTCATTGACTGATTTCAGTCACTGATTTTGCACGGTATGCTGATTTTGGTTACTAATTTTGCACAGCACAATGATTTCATTGACTGATTTCACACTGCACTCTGATTTCAGTCTGATTTCACACTGGGCACTGATTTCAGTCACTTATTTTGCACTGTATGCTGATTTCAGTCACTTTTTTCGCACTGTGCATTGATTTCAGTGACTGATTTTGAACTGCACACTGATTGCAGTCTGATCTCTCACTGCACACCGATTTCAGTCACTGATTTAACACTATACACTGATTTAAGTGACACAGATTAATACCTGATTTTACACCTCACTGCTTTCAGTCACCAATTTTACACGGTACACTGATTTCAGTGACAGATTTAAATCAGTGTGCAGATTTCAGTGACAGACTGAAATCAGTGTGCAGTGCAAAATCAGTGACTGAAATCAGTGTGCAGTGAGAAATCAGTCTGTGAAATCTGTGCACAGTGCAATATTAGTGACTGAAATCAGTGTGCAGTGAGAAATCAGTGACAGATATCATGTTCAGTGCGTAAACAATGATTTCTCACTACACACAGATTTCAGTGACTGATTTCTCTCAGCATGCCTTGTAACCCTCTCTATACAGAAGGGTGTGAGAAGTTCTTGGCTCTGGAGGTTGTCATTGGACTGAAGGAGGCCGGGGACCTCATTACCAGACCCATGGCTACAGGACAGGCAAAACAAACAATTGCTTGGGGCCCCGAGCTGGCCTGGGGCCCCCAACTTCCTCTTCCCAGGCTGTATCGTGGCTGAGCTCTTCTTCCTTCCTCCTGGAGTCCTGTCAGTCCAGCCGAGAACACAGGAAACTGAATCTCCTGTACTGCGCGGTACACTATCTGATAGGGGACTGGGGACCCATAATGATAGAACACCGGACTGACAGAAGGAAGAGAAGCTCAGCCACGCTACAGCGGCAGCCTACAGGGAAGAAGGGGAGGTGAGAATAGAAAAACATAGGGACTAGGGAGGGGGGGGGGAGTAAGAACATGGGTGTAAAAAATGTGTGAATCGCTAACGTAAGCTTTGCGTGTAGAGGGGGGTGTGCTTGGGGGCCCCCATTTTGCTTGGGGCCCCCAAATTCCTTCAGACGGCCCTGCTCTCACAACATTAAACATCGCCACTGATATTTATAAGTAGGTTTGCTAAAGATTCATATGATATGTCACTGAAATATTCTGTTTCCACTATTCTCTATAGACAGGCATTCCACTTTGTTCCATTATACTCTCTATGGTAAGGTGACCAGATTTTTAAAATTAAATCCGGGGACATATTTTTTCTGTACTTTTTCTGGCAACAATCAGCGACTCTCTGCCCGTCGCCGCCCGCCTCACAGCATCTCAAGTCTTACTCTTTGGGCCCTGGCTAGTACTAGATGGGGAGCGGAGGAAGATCACGTCGCCAGGGAAGGCAAGGAGATAGGCAGGTGGCTGGCCAGGATTTGAACCAAGGCAGAAGAACATGTGAGCGGAGCTGAATGGGCATGCGCCCGAAACTGAAGAAATATTCCCTCCGCACCAACCAGCACATGATCATTAGAAAGGGGCACAGGTAATGGGAAAAATACACCCCCCTATGCTAGTAGGCACGGCGGAGCGGGGGTGTGTAATTTAATTTGTTTTATTTTAATTCTGCACTGATTGTCTTCAAAATCGCCCCTGCCCCTATTACATATAATCTGGGGACAAAACCAGGGACAGACTTGGTCCGGGGACAGTGTCCTCAATCAGGGGACTGTCCCCTGAAACTGGGGATGTCTGGTCACCCTACTCTATGGACATTCCATTCTGTCCTCCAGAACTTCTTCCCGGACATATAACTCCAGAGCTGAGGCTGCTCACTCCTCCCGCCACCAGAGGGCGCCGATCACACAGCTCACCCTTTCCCTTGTACAGGAACGGAAGTCTCTATCACTATCCGGTCACATGATCTCAGTTTTCATCGGCGAGTGAGCGCGCTCCCGCTTGCTGATATTATCCGAGAGCTCGTGCACGGTAGAACACCGGGAGGCTTTGTGTGAAGAGAGGCGGCTGTACTGTCACCCGGGAGGAGGAAGGAGAGCGGAACGTCACACAGCGGGGTACTGGAGATTATCCCGGGGGGGAGATACCCCCCATGGTGTCAGTAGCTGCGGGGAATTTCTTGTGGTGTCACGGATTGGAGGGGGTGCAGAGGGCTGTCCTGTGGTGTCGCGGGGGGTGCAGAGGAGTATCCTGTGGGGGGATACAGGGGGGTATCTTGTGGTGTCGTGGGGGGAGGGGGGGCTGTAGAGGGGTATCCTGTGACGTTGCGGGGGGAGGGTACAGAAGGGTATCCTGTGGTGTCGTGCCGTGGGGGGAGGGTGCAGAAGGGTATCCTGTGGCGTCGCAGGGGGGTGCAGAGGAGTATACTGTGGTGCTGCGTGGGGGAGGGGGCAGAGGGGTATCCTGTGGGGGTGCAGAGGGGTATCCAGTGGTGTCGCCGGAGGGAGGAGGCTGCAGAGGGGTATCCCGTAGCGGGAGGGTTGCAGAGGTCGTCGCAGGGGGTTTAGAGGATTATCCCTTGGCATTGCGCGAGGGAGGGGTATCCCGTGGCGTTGCATGGGGTGCAGAGGAGTATCGTGTGGCGTTGTGTGGGGGAATGGTGCAGGGGAGGGGCGCAGAGGGGTATCCTGTGCCGTTGCATGGTGTGCAGAGGAGTATCCCGTGGTGTTGCGTGGGGAAGGGTGCAGAGGGGTATCCCGTGCCGTTGCAGGGGGTGCAGAGGAGTATCCTGTTGCATGGGGAGGGGTGCAGAGGGGTATCCTGTAGCGTTGGGTGGGGAAGGGGGCGGAGGAGTATCCTGTGCTGTTGCAGGGGGTGCAGAGGAGTATCCCGTGGCGTCGCGGGAGGGAAGGGTGCAGAGGAGTATCCCGTGGCATCGCGGGAGGGAAGGGTGCAGAGGGATATCCCGTGCTGTTGCAGGGGGTGCAGAGGAGTATCCCGTGCTGTTGCAGGGGGTGCAGGGGAGTATCCCGTGGCGTCGTGGGAGGGAAGGGTGCAGAGGGATATCCCGTGGGGTCGCGGGAGGGACGGGTGCAGAGGGGTATCCCGTGGGGTCGCGGGAGGGACGGGTGCAGAGGGGTATCCCGTGGGGTCGCGGGAGGGACGGGTGCAGAGGGGTATCCCGTGGGGTCGCGGGAGGGACGGGTGCAGAGGGGTATCCCGTGGGGTCGCGGGAGGGACGGGTGCAGAGGGGTATCCCGTGGGGTCGCGGGAGGGACGGGTGCAGAGGGGTATCCCGTGGGGTCGCGGGAGGGACGGGTGCAGAGGGGTATCCCGTGGGGTCGCGGGAGGGACGGGTGCAGAGGGGTATCCCGTGGGGTCGCGGGAGGGAAGGGTGCAGCGGGGTATCCCGTGGCGTCGCGGGAGGGAAGGGTGCAGCGGGGTATCCCGTGGCGTCGCGGGAGGGAAGGGTGCAGCGGGGTATCCCGTGGGGTCGCGGGAGGGAAGGGTGCAGAGGGGTATCCCGTGGCGTCGTGAGGGGGGGGAGACTGCAGAGCGGAATCCTGTAGCCGGAGCCAGATCCTGTAGTTTTGCGGGGGTGATATTTGGATACTTGTTCCTGACGCTCTTTGGGGGGAGGGCACACTGGTTATAATGGGGTGTGGCCAAAATATCCGCTTTTTAGGGGGTGTGACTTTAACACACAGATTTGGCATACACACAGTGCAGTGTGACCCCACCACCACCACTGGCTGGTTTGGTAATCTGATGGGGGTTGAAGGGCCGGGGATGTCCTGGAACACAATAGGCAGGCCATAATAGAATGTCAGCTCTGGGGCCCAGTTATAGATCGGTGTACATGGACTGACACGTGTTTTCTCACTCGTAGTGTAATGGAGGCTCACGAAGAAGCTGTGTCTGAGGCTCCCCAGGAGGCGATGGAAGTCAATCCAGAATATCTGAAACAGCTGAGAGATCTGGATATTCCAGAAGAAGAGGCGAAGAAGGTAAAATCTCACATCACTGCTTTCTTCTGATAGGCTCTCTCAGCAGACCAAGGGCAAAGAAACCCCTGCCAATTGGCTGAGACAACCCTATAAAACACCGAGTCTGGATATACTAAGCCCTTGTCAATATAATGCTACAGGTAACAATGCCACCTAGTGACAGAAGGGAGAGGTGCATCAAACCCAGATTTAGGAAAAGGTCAGGGGATCTCCCTTATCAGCCAGGCTGTATCACTTGGCTCCGCCCCCTCGGCATGCCGCGTCACTGGATGTGATTGACAGCAGCACCAGCCAATGGCTGCGCTGCTCTCAATCCCATCCGCTCTAGCCAATCAGCGGTGAAGAGGATTTCGGGACCGCACGGAACTTTCGAGGGGTCATGTAAGTATAACGGGGAGGGGGGTGTTATGCAATGTTTTTTCACCTTAATGCATAGAGAGATGAATTTTTTTTTTTAATTTACAACGCCTTTCAATTACATCACAATTTTTATTATTTCAATTTTTTTTTTTTTTCCTCCTCTGTCAGAAATCTTGCAAGGAACACTTGGTTGTGGCCAGTTTATGGTGAAATTATGTTATTCACGATTATGGCCCCAAATGTGCTCACTGGAACATTCAGAAGTTTAGAAATCCTGTTACTGATGGCCAGTATGCTGATTTTTTTTTTATTTCTTTTTTCATTTAATTTGTGACTGAATTTAGGCTTTCAGGCCGGGGTTCACACCTTTGCAAATTGAGTGCGGCATAAACTGCTTCCAATTCGCAGAACAAGTCTATAAACATTGTTTTCAATGAGGCTGGTTCACATATGTGTGATGCATTCGCACTGCGCATTGCTGAAAAAACCTGTGCGTTTTCTAGGCATTGCGGTGCGGCTCAGGTGCAAATTCAGCCCATTATCTTCTATGGACACGCATCTGATTCGCAGATGTGTTTATTTCTCTTCAGGATTTCTCTCATTCACCTCAATACACTTCCCCCCTCCCCCTCCCCTCTCCCAGGTCTCCAAATTCGAATTTTTAAAACAAAGCGGATCTGCTGAACAGTTCTCTTATCTCTCTGCGGAGATAAGAGAGCTGAAATTCGCACCGCACAAGTGTGAATCCGGCCTAAGGGTATCTGTTTTGTGCACGGGCTTGAGTAAGGCACGCCATAGACGTGTGCACGATTTCCCCATCGACAGACAGTTCTTACAGGGCAATCCCTCCTGCCGAGACATTGTATTCTTCCAACGGGGGAAGACCGAGATTATCACTAGCAGCTAGAGCAGCTGCTGGTGATAATAGCAGGTAAAATCTGTCAGGCTGGTTGTACCCAACTTGGTACATTCAGCCTGCCCAAACACTGTTTGAATGTTGGTTGGTTTTTGCTGAACTGGCCAAAATTTGAACCATCTATGGCTTGCCTTAGGAATTCAGTGACTGCCCAGGATCTGCTTTCTCCCTTTGATTGACTCCTTTGTCTGCATGAAAGTGTAACAAAGCACGATGAAACCTGAGAAGACCATGACGCGTGCAACAAAGAGGCGACAAGGAGATACAAAAAAATCACTCAGTACCTTTGGACCTCCATAGAAGTCATCCGGAATCAGAAACAGATTGCCAATATTGATAGGATTACCAAGTACATGACCAGGGTCCATGGTGTGCATCCGAAGGAGATCACAAGGCAGCTTAGTCTTGCAGTTAAGGATGGACTGATAGTGGAGACACTAACAGTGGGGTGCAAGGTGTCAAAAGCTGGAATTGAACAGGAGGGTTACTGGTTACCAGGGGATGAAATCTGGGTGTGGAGTCTGGTCATACACTATGTGTGAGCTGATTGGAGGAAAGGCATACACCTCCTACTCCACATAGGCAGAGGAACGAAGAAACTTGCAGACCTGTGATGTGAATAGACAAGCTCCTTGTTTTATTATTTTATTTTTTTGCATGCTAGTCTCATATCGAGACTAAAATGACAAAATTCTCGTACGACAGAATAAAAAATCAGAAGTGAAGAAGTTCCAGTATCTAACCTCATGGGTAGCCATTATAAACAAGCAAGGGAGTCTCACTACTCCCAGATACATGTTTTATTTCATTTTTTGTAATGTAAAGTGACCTGAGAGCCCTTTGTAAAGACTGCTTGTGGATAGGTGCGATTAGAAGTATACACCGAATCCCAGGAAAGTGTTGAAACCACCAACATTCATCCACAACTATCTTCTGAGTGTCCTGATCTTCTGTCTGTTGTGTTCATTTTCTGGATAAACAGTAATTGTTGGCTTTTTTTTTTGTTAGGCTCTTATTCTGACCGGGAACATCTCTGCTGAGGAGGCTGCCATGTTTTACTTTGAAAGCTTAGAAAACCACAATCTGGTAATTCATCCTTCTTTTTTTTTTTTTTTTTTCTAACAGACTAGAAGATGCAGACTAGAATACTGCAATCGCTGAGCAGCAAATGATATCACCGGTGATGTATTTCAGTTATCTTGCAAACCTGGCCTGTTAGGCCCCTTTCACATTAGCGGACCGTTCGTCCGCTCATTACAAGTCCGTTTACGGACATCATCCGCTAACGGATCTGCTCTCATAGGGGGCCCATTACAAGTCCGTTTACGGACTTGTAATGGGCCCCCTATGAGAGCAGATCCGTTAGCGGATGATGCATTGGCCAACGTCCGCATCCGTTTTTTCGGATGTAAGTATGTCCTATTTTTCTTCCGTCCGGCGGATCGGATCGGATGCAAACGGACAGACGGTCCGTTTCCATCCGATTCCCCATAGGGGATAGCGGAGGAGAGACAGGGCGGTCCCTGCACAGTGTGCGGGGACCGCCCTGTCCGCCCGACAGCTCAGCGGAGACCCCCCCGCTGAGCCGACGGACACATGGAGCGGACTGAAAAACGGACCGCTCCGTGTGAAAGAGGCCTTAGTGGGCCCTGAGGACACGGTTGATGACCACTGCATTAGGGGGAAACAGACCCTTTTGAATAGTCGCTGCTCCTCAAAGAATGGAGACTATGCAGAAGAAGGCATTTATTCACCCTTGCTGGCAGATGTCTGTAAAATGCTTGAGGTAAAATCTAAGGCAGCTCCTGCTGTGTCCTTAGGTATACAGCGGTGTGCTTTATGTATTTAGTTATGTGCACTGAGGAAGCAATATGTATCTTACAAAACTGGTACTGAGTAAATATATCAGACAGAAGAGGTCAGTGCAGTGGTTTTGGCTAGTAGCCGCAGGAAAGCAAAAGGTGAAATTCAACTGTTTACTTGTATCCTGACCATTCTTTCATCCCCCCCCTTTTTTTTTTTCCCCAGTATGCAGATGAAGATGAAATGTTTTACAAAATGGTCTTTGTGGTGAACATGGAGCTCCCTATGGGGGTAGGGAAGGTAGGTTTATTTTCTTAATTTACTAAATAATAGAACACGATCAGGTTACATTGTGTGTGTGTGTGTGTGTGTGTGTGTGTGTGTTTTTTTCTTGCATTAGAACTTGTGGATAAAGTGAAATTATAGAACATACTGGAGAGCTTGTATATAAGCATTGTAAAAAAAAAAAAAAAAAAAACTCTTGTCTGCATTGAAAGCATAGGGGGAAAAAAATATATTGCATTTGAAGAGGACCTCTGAGTTTAACAAGTCTGCTGGAAAATGTTCCTATTATGACAGAATATGCAGCAATGTTGTTATTGATGATATTATTAAAAAATTTCATTACAAAGCAGTTTCTAAGCTTCATTCATTGACTTCCTGACAGCCAATCTTCAGTCCCCTAGGGTGCCATTGAAATTACTACATGCCAACATACTTGACATGTAACCACGCTGGAGAGGTGGGAATGGGCCTTAAAGAAAGCAGCTGGGCCTCAACTTTTTTAGTTTGTCACAAGGGGAGAGGCTTCAAGGGCTGATTTGTGTTGGAGACTAATGCCTGGCCCATTCAGGGCCCCTGAACCTCTGTTTGCCAGTGCTCTCCTGACACTCTCCACTGCTGGGGCACTATAGATATTAGTTTGTCTAGTTTCACGTGCTAGGGGAAAGGTGACACCAGTTCTCAGTCATGTGATGGTGCTTGGGTCTAGCAATTGGCTGCTAAGCCTGAGCACCATCATGGAGAGGTGGTTACATGCTTAACTAAATCCATTCCAGGGGAACGATCCACCTACTGTGAAACCAAGGTGAAGGTACTGGTACAGCTCATCTGCAGATACACAGGAAAAAGAAGTCTGGAGTTCGCTGCACTTCCACCTTTTATTGTATCATCTTACAATACAGACCATGTGGGTCACAGTAAACATTAACACGTTTTGCGATACTTGCCACTTGCTCATGACTGGTTAGGAGTAGGCGCTAACTGTAGCAAGAAATGTGTATTGTACCCAATAGGGCTGTCCGATACCGATACTCGTGCAAATGCTCCGATGCTTCACCTGATACCTGGACAGTCAGGGTGATCAGTGCGGTGGGGGAGTTACAAGCACCGATCACCACTGTGTTTACAATGTTTCAGTTTATGAATGAAGAGGAGCCGCTGTCTTCTCTCTATTCATTTTCAGTGCAGCGGAGGCTGCTGAGAAAGGGACCCCCTGCTGCCACCAAGCTAGCGTTTAACTTGAAACCCCGCTGGGAGAGGGAGGTGGGACCCCTGGAGGATGAGGAGTGGGAGGAGGCGTTAGAGACATGCAAGTTGGTATCCCCCAGATTCTCGGATCGACTTTCCCAGATTTATATAATTCACAGAGCATTTATATAATTGGCCAGATATAAGCGTGACCGATCCACTTTGTGTTCGATGTGTAGCCAGGAAACGGGATCGTTCTTTCATCTTCTCTGGACTTGTCTGAAAATTCAAGACCTTTGGAGACAAATTGTAACGTTCCTACATGATGTAATGGGCTCTCCCGTAGCACTTGACCCAAAACAATGTATTCTCTGTAAATTCCTGAGAGTATAGACAAATATACCAAGATATTCCTACACAAAACTTTTCTCAGTTAGAAAAGTTATTGCCGGGAAATGGATGTGGTCTGTACCTCCTAGCTTCTTGGAATGGCAGGCAGAAGTGAATGGGACCTTGCCTCTCAAAAAATGTATATATGTTAATAGAGGATGTCCGTCCAAATATGATAAAATTTGGGACCGCTGGTTGAGGGAGGCAGAGACTTGTAGTTAGTACTGGAATGGTCCTGGGTCGCTGGCTTGCAGACCCCTTGAGAAATATGCCTCTGTGTCTACCCATAATCTTGTATGCATATTGCGTTGTAAGTTTACTCACTACATGCTGTGACTATTGTGAATGTATCGACTGATGCCCTCGACTCCCCCTTCTTATTTCTTTCTTTGTGTGAATGTATGTAACGGTGCATTACTCTGTATGCACCTTTTTTACTCAAAAACCTTTTGTTCAGTGAAAAAAAAAGGACTGGGGAATCTGTGTCCCTTTCCCTGTCTCAAAGGGGAGATGTCAGCCGTCTGTTAAGACCCCTGCTATCTTACCAAAGCCCCCCCAACAGGTCTGATGGGGAAAAAATAAATAAGCCATTGCAATAAATAGTAAAAAAAAATGAATTATAAAAATTAAATAAACACACTGACGCTGTCCATTTCCCCCCACCCCCTTTAAAAAAAAAAAATTGTAAAAAAAATTATAATTGTAAAAAAAAAAGTGTCACATGAGATTTAAAAAAAGTATTGGTAATCGGTATCGGCGAGTACTTGATAAAAAGTATCGGTACTTGTACTCGGTCCTAAAAAAAGTGGTATCGGGACGACCCTAGTACCCAATACTGTTTTTTTTTCCTGAGGTAACATGCTTGCCCTTACCTGGAAGCACAAAATCTTGTCACCGGCTGCAATATAGGAGAGGTGAGGGAGCACTGGCAAGGCAAGTATATGCATGGCCCCAGGATTTGCATGACTGTCATCCTTGAACCATCATCTCCATCCAGGAAGTAGGTGTTGTCCCTGGATGTTGGCTGAATCAAGGCAACACAAACCTTCCAAGATTGTCTGGTGTGACCCTGATGTTGTGCAAAAGTTGGCCATCAAATCTATACCAGTGGAAGACTTGATGTTTTGTTTGGTGTGTATTGGTAGAGTAAGTTTGTATGTGTTTTTTTTTTTTTTGGGAGGGTGTGTGTGATCAGCACATGGCCAATCGGCACTGTCCAGGCAACAGGGTCAGGGGTCCTGCAGCCTCATAGGACAGTCAGAGTAGAATAAAAACTTCTCCTGCAAGCTTTAGGCCTCTTTCACACGGAGCGGTCCGTTTTTCGGTCCGCTCCGTGTGTGTTCGTCGGCTCAGCGGGGGGTCCCGCTCAGCTGTCGGCGGACAGGGCGGTCCCCACACACTGTGCAGGGACCGCCCTGTCTCTCCTCCGCTATCCCCTATGGGGAATCGGATGGAAACGGACAGTCTGTCCGTTTGCATCCGATCCATCGGACGGAAGAAAAATAGACGCGGATCTTAGGCGGACGTTAGCGGATGCATCATCCGCTAACGGATCTGCTCCCATAGGGACACATTACAAGTCCGTAAACGGGCTTGTAATTAGCGGACCGTTCGTCCGCTCATGTGAAAGGGGCCTAAACCTGCTGATAAGAAAAGGTATTTAGCATTTTATATTTACTAAAATAATTGCATTTCCATGTTCTGTAGGAGACCAGATATAGGGAATGCAGTGTCCTGGGTTTAGTAACACTTTTAGGTATACTTGGCCGACAAATCTATATGTGTATATCTTTCATATAGTGATAGTCACTTTAGTAGTTCGCTTCAGCAGTCACCGTCTCCATGCAATAAAACCAGTGTGGATTTACTAAAACTGGAGAGTGCAGCTGTGCATGCTATCAGATCGGCTTCTAACTTCAACTTGTTCAATAAAGCTGTGGCAATAAAACCTGAGAGTTGATTGGCTTCTATGACGAGCTGCACCATATTGTGCACTCTCCATGTTAGTAAATCTCCCCCAGTGTGTAGCAGATGCTTTGACACATTTGGGTCTGGTTTGCTGTGCGGTGATGGATGTGTTGATACCGTGTCCATCTAGGATTTCACACGTAGTGCAGGAATTGTTCACCTCCATTTCATCCACCGTCACATCTAAAAGATGCAGCTGTCCTTTTCTTCAAAGAAGATGATTGTTGCCTCTGGGCAGACACTGATAGATGAGGGATATAGGTTGTGTTACATGTGAGCTGTACAGATCTTTTGACAGTGTGGAATGGAGTCTTTCTGTGGTTTAATCCAGACGTTCTCTCTCTCAGGTTGCAGCACAGGTTGGGCATGCAGCAATCGGCTTATATCAACTTCTCTTAAAGGATTCTAAGACCAAGGAGATGGCTGATAGATGGGATGTGTTTGGGTAAGTCTGAATATTTAAGAGGTTAATAGTTTTTTTTTTTTTTTTTATCTGCAGCAATCTTACACACGAATGGTTAAATGGAAACCAGTCAACATTTGGCCCGTGTGTATGGCAGCCGGTCCCACCGAAACCAGCCGTTCTGCCAGCTTTTTTCGAAGTTTCATGGCGGAAAGAGATCTGCCGACCGGCTTCCAGTCGGCAATCTCAACCAATAGTTGAGAGCGCTAACTGGAGTGTTCTAGTTGGCGGGGGAGGCATTTCCCTGTCAGAACACAAGAGCACAGCAGGGGAGATTGTAGTACTAACATTGTATTGTTAGTACAGCGGCCCCAACCTGAGCTGTCGGTATTTGTTTTGTTTTCATAAAAAAAAAAATAGTATTGATAACCAGGCTTTACACCTTAATAGTGTCCTTTTACTTTTTTGCATAATTTCTCTGTAGTTAACATTCTTAAAGGAGTTGTAATCCCTCACGGTTTTTCACCTTGATGCAAAAAAACAAGCCTGTCATACTTGTCTCCACTTTGCAGCTCATTTTGCACAGAGTGGCCCCGAACATCCTTTTCTGAGATCCCACAGCGGATCTTGCGGCTCCTCCTCTGTATTGGATACCCCCCTAGGAGAAGCGTTGTCCCAAGGGGGTTACCTTGTGGGCGTGCTTCTAAGTTATTCATTTGACGACCATAGATGCAGGGTGTATGACTCGGCCCCGCCCCCGACACATGCATCATTGGATTTGATGGACAGCAGCGGAAGACAATGGCTGCACTGCTAGCAATCTATCCAATCAGAGCCGGGACTCCGTGGAGAGGAGGACAGCAGAGACGCGCCAAGGAGATAGAGGGGCTCGGGTATGAAAAACGGGGGGGGGGGGGTCGGGGGCCAGTGGCTACCAGGTGTTTTTTTTTTCCTTAATGCATAGGATGCATTAAAGCAAAAATACACAAGCCTTTACAACCCCTATTGATTAAATTACAGTGCAATAATGTGTTTATTTTATATCTCTGCCTGAAGTCCAGCTGTTAAGTGGTTGTAAAGGCACAAGGCTTTTTACCTTCATGCATGAAGGTAAAAAAAAAAATCCTGTCTGTAGCAGACTCCCAATTTTAAAGTTTTTAAAGGGAAACGATTGTAAAGGATAGAAAACTGAATTTAATTTGTGCTTCAATGTATAGGGAGAACAAACGTTTGTTTCTTTTTGTTGATTATGCATTTTGATTTTTCTACAGGGCTAAGAAGGTTGTCCTTCAAGGTGCAAATGCAGCTCACCTAATGCAGCTACAGGCTCTGGCAATAAGTTTGGATCTTCCAACTTACCTGGTGCAGGATGCTGGTAGGACTCAGGTAGGCGCATTGACAAACTTAATATAGAATACTGTATAAACATCATTATAGTTAGTGACTTTCAAGTCTTGACTCTCCCCCCTCCCCCCCCCCCCAAACCAGGAAATCTGAAGGGTAGACCAGGAAATGAGGCTAGTGAGGCGTTTGAACGGGGAAGGATAATTAGCCCGGTACTGGGAATCCTAAGATGGGGTAAGGTGAATACCGAGGTATGGAAAGGAGGGTGACCATGAGAAAGTATATTTGGTTCAAACACCCTGAAGCTGGTGCGGGAAAAGCAAAAGATTCAGAGCTTTGATCTTATTCTTATTGACATGGAATTGCGAGGAAGCGCCAAAGTCAGAACGAAGAGCAAAGAGGCTCAGCAAGGAAATATGAGATGAAGAGACATCTATAAAGATATCGGTGAACAATATAACTTTGCTCTCCTGCAATCTCAAGACCTCTGATGCAAGGTTGGATCTTTAAAGCTGCCACTAAGGGCTGATTAACACTTGCTTCTACTTCCACACATTATAAAGCGCCTTCCGTTTCAACATGCTTTTTTGAAGCTTGGCAGATGGCCCTGTGTGTGTGTGTGTGTGTTGATATCTCATACCTGCAATACCTCCAAAACAAAGAAAAGCTAAAGCTGAGTAAAAGCCCCTCAAAAGCTGCAGGTGCTGAAAGAGAGCTTTGTCATAGACTTCTATGGAGGCTTTGAAGACTCTTTTGAAGCATCATGAAAGCAACATGAGGTATAATTTTTTTAAGCAAAGCAAACACAAACCCTGAACAGGACGCTAAGCTAACTATTTTATTTAGTGACTGGGGCTTTGATTGGCATTCAAAGTGTTTTTAAAAATGCGTGTCCTATGCAACATTTTGAAGCCAGTGTAAAGGAGCCCTAAAATGAAATTGGAGGGAAGACGAGGCATCCCTGCCTGTTTCCCCTATGGACGGGAAAGAGGTCGAAGGTATAGCTAGCGTATTAAAGGAAGGCAGATGGGCATAAAGAGCGGGGATCCAGGAAAGGAACTCGTCCTTAAAGCAGAGATCCGGGATTTTTTTTTAAAGCCAGCAGCTATCTATAAAATCTATGGGGGAACGTGGGTTAGGCTCTTCACCTGTCCCTCTGTGAGAGAGGGTGAAGGTAAAGGAAAGGGGGGGGGGGGGTTACAGTGGAAAGATGGACAGTCGCCTGTTGGTTTCAGTATAGACCAATGAGGAAATAAGTAATATATTTGAATAGACTGAATAGAAAGGGACTGACCAGAAGATTTAAAATGTATTAAAATAGGAAGGGGTTAGGATGAATGTATATATTTTCTTCTTAAGAATTGTAATTATGATCTTGGTACTTGTCGTCTTTTTTTTTCCCTATGTATATTGTGGAAAAACAAATAAACATATAATTAAAAAAAAAAAGCCAGTCGCAACACATACTGCAGCTGCTGGCTTTTAATGGACACTTGCCTGTCCTGGAGTCCAGTGATGTCGGCAGTTGGGTTCCCGGTGTGAAGCTGGAAGGCTACACTGCCGCCGCCATTGCGGGTAAGGGAACCCGGCAGTGTAGCATTTCAGCTTCATGCCGGAAACCCTACTGCACATGGGTGAGGCCCCGCTCCTCTTTCCTATTAGCCCGGCGGTCAGGGAAGGAGGAGGCAGCCCCCGCGGTGACGTCACGGCCCCGGCCGGACTCCCTGAAGTGGCAAAGGATGCCTGTCGAAGACAGGTATTCTGTCCCTTCTTCCCACTGAAAGGTGCCAATTGTGGCGCTGGAGGGGGGAAATCAGACGATCTAAAGTTCCACTTGTGTGTGGAGCTCCGCTTTAAATCCTTACCGCCGAAGAGCGTAAATGTGTATATAGTCCTAGGAAATGGTATAGAAAGAGTGGTGAATGTCGAGTTAAAAAACATGGTGGGATTAGAGCGAGTCTTGGCTAAATGTATGAGCTGTAGTGTTGTGTGGTGTTTTTTTATTTTTTTCAATTATCCTTCCCCCCCCCCCCTTTTTTTTTTTTTCTGTACAAACACATGGAGGTGACTGTCTCCCCACTGACTCTTTTTTTTTATGGGTCTGTTCCCTTTCAGATTGCAGCTGGCTCACACACCGTCCTCGGCATCATGGGCGAAGAGGAGAACGTGAATAAAGTATCTGGAAAATTGAAATTACTGAACTGAAGGCTAGCAACGTAAGCAGGAGAAATCCATGTGCTGGCATTAGAGGGAAGGCCATCACGATGTTCTCAGAAACTTCCTTCTTAGCGCAAAGAAGCGGGAGATAGCGTCAGGACCAGTCTTGTTTCAGCAGGCGATGTTTTACCTACACCACCTCTTGCACAATGGAAATGTAATGGCGATGGGAGTAGATACATGAACCTGCCAATAAGAACTAGTGGAAGAGCGCAGCGGTCAGTGTTAGTATTTATCGGAAACAGCAAGCCTCATTCATCAAAGCATCTAAAGATAGAGCTGTTTATGTTCACCCCGTAGAATAGGATCCAATCAAAATATCAGTTTCATCCTTTTTTATTTTATTTTTCACAGATCAGCAGTTTTGTTACCCTGGTGAATTGCAGTTTGCTGATCTGGCAGATTTATGAAGCACCACTGTCTGTCTAAATCTGGAATGTGGTTTGCCATTACAATGGAAGACTGCAAATCCGTTTACCCATCCTTTGTTTTCTGGTTTACGTTTAAAGCTGGTCAGGGGTAACCTAGACCGCTTACATTTTCCGCATGTTAATGGATTTTAGACATGATATGTGAGTGTCTCTAAAGCTTCTGGCTTGTGTTTTTAAAACAAAGCTGTCTTATAGTGGACTCTAATCTTTACGGATCAGTAAACTAGAAATTCAAGGAGCTTTGTGGGAAATAAAACTGCTAATTCTGTTCACAAACATTCATGTAAAAGTTTCCAAAACTGCATGAATTGTGTGCTGCTAGTATGTTTGCTATGTATGTTGAACCTAATATTCCGTTACCAGCCAACCACAGGCTAAAACAGAATAATAATATATCTAAAGCTAAAACAATTTTCCAATGCAGATAGAGTAAGGAATGGTTAAACCCCCCAAAATGTTTTATGGTTCTAAAGGGATAGCATCAAGTTAGTTAATACATTGCAAAGGATCATGGGTTTCAGTGAGTAAGAAAACAAACCTATCCCAGAAAGTAGACCAGGGATATGCAATTAGCGGACCTCCAGCTGTTGCAGAAGTCCCATGAGGCATAGCAAGACTCTGACAGCCACAAGCATGACACCCAGAGGCATAATGGTACTTGTAGTTTTGCAAAAGCTGGAGGTCTGCTAATTGCATATCCCAGCAAGTAGACGATTATCAGTGTAATAGGCATAAGACTGTAAATATACCACATACAGATTTTATTTCAAGGCTACATTAAAATGGCAAATAAAGTACACATCTAAAATATATATAAAAAAACATAAACAAATATATGTATATAAGATTACAACCAATCAGGTGTTTCTATGTCATTTGAAGTTGGTATACGTGTTTCGCCGGTTCTCCTGCTTCTTCAGGACCAACAAGGATTATTTAACAGATAAATAGTTGCAGAATCAGTTCTAAAAGTAAAAGGTGAATATATACATCAGAGCTCGACAAAATCCGGTCGCAATTGTGACGAGAAATTGTGACCCCCACGTTCGCCGGTAATTGAGGCCGCGGCCTACAAGGCCGCAAAGCTGTGGCCTCAATTACCAGCCGTCGCGGGCCCGCCACGATCGGTGGGGGGGCACAGGATGCTGTGTCTCCGTGCTCGCGGCAGGCCCACGATGGCCGGTTATTGAGGCCCAAGCATACTTCTGTGACCTGGCGCCATCTGTTGGTGGCCGTTGTCATTACAAGTAAAACAGCAGTTCTTAAAGTGTTTTTTCACTGGCATCTCCTTCCCTCTAATTAGAACCCCCAAATATATATATATATATATACACACATATATACACACACACACACCCTAGAGAATAAAACAGCTATCGTTGCAATACTTTCTGTCACACCGTATTTGCGCAGCGGTCTTACAAGCGCACTTTTTTGGGGGGAAAAATTACACTTTTTTTATTAAATAATACAACAGTAAAGTTTTTTTTTATTTTATTTTTTTAATTGTGAAAGATAACGTTACGGTGAGTAAATTGATACCCAACATGTCACGCTTTAAAATTGCGTCCTCTCGTGGAATGGCGTCAAACTTTTACCCTTTAAAATAGGCAACGTTTAAAAAAATTCTACAGGTTGCATGTTTTGAGTTACAGAGGAGGTCTAGGGCTAGAATTATTGCTCTCACTCTAACGATCGCGGCGATACCTCACGTGTGGTTTGAATACCGTTTACATATGCGGTATGTGTTCGCTTCTGCGCGCGAGCTTGGCAGGCGCGTTTTCTGGCTCCTAACTTTTTTAGCTGGCTCCTAAATTCCAAGCAAATTTGTCAAACCCTGATATACATTACCCTGGCCATCCTTGATGAAATGGGCTGATCTAGACCAACTATGCTCAGGCAAGGAACAGCCAATCATAGGGGAGCTGGAGATGGTATGGGGAGTGATCTAGGTGGAGGAGCTGTGTATGGCTGTGGTGGACACACTCCCTGCTCATGCAGGAGACTGATTATTAGCCTGTCAGTCACGGGGTGGTGACACAAATTTTTGGGATGTTTTTTTCTCCAATGTAAGATAAGGGGAATGATTTTAAATGACTGGATACTCCTTCATTGGCCAGACTAGGGACAGATGATTTAGTCTGCTTTACAGTGTGAGGTAGCCTGGTCATTTTATTTTTGATTATTCGGGTTTACGACCACTTTAATCCACCTGCCAACTTGTTATCAATTTGGAGCAGTTTTTAGGCATTTTTCCACATCACCCCTTGAACTTCAAAGGCGCCTCAGTAAAAAAAAAAAAGGCTGCTTTTATAGTCAAACCACATGTTACAAAGTAAGCATAGGGAAGGGTCATTATGGAATGTACCAAGGCCTAGGTTGAGAGGTGGTAGAAGCAACAGGATGGCATTGGTCTGGGCTAAACTAGCAACATTTTACATATAAAAAATTTTTTTTGTTTTTTATAACCACTTGAGACCGCCCAGCAGTAGCTCTGTGCTGAATCATGTGTGTGTGTGTGTGTATATATACGTGATCCTGCAGGGGGCGCACATGCTCTGCCAGATGGCCACTTCTGTGATTCCAAGCATAAGCCGATCTGCAGGTGCCAAGCACTCGATGTCCGCCAGTACCCACCAATTGTCGAGCCGAGACTCGGAACGAAGCCCTTCCTATGTAAACAAGGCAGAGGTCCGTTCTGACCAGAGGGGAAGGGATGCATTCAAAGCAGGAACTAAAATCAATCTCTTCCAATAGTAAAAGCCCCTCACACTGTTTACTCAAAAACACTGGTTAGGCACACATTTAACCTTTCGATCGCCCCTGATGTTTAACCCCTTCCCAGCCAGTGTCCGTACAGTGACGGTGCATATCTTCAGCACTGATCACTGTATTGGTGTCACTGGTTCTTGCAAAGTGTCAGATTTGCTGCTGCAATATCGCAGTCCCGCTATAAGTTGCTGATTACTGCCATTACTAGTATAACAATTCCAGTATATATCCCATAGATTGTAAACCCTAGAACATTTGCGTAAACCATTTTTTATCAAAAATATGTAGCAGAATAATAAATACGACAATGCAATTGTCAGTTAAATTAACGCAGTGCCGTATCACAAAAAGTGGCCTGGTCATTTAAGTAGGGCTGCAACTAACGATTATTTTCATAATCGATTAGTTGGCCAATTATTGTTTCGATTAATCGACTAATCGGATAATCTTAAAAAAAAGTGTGGTGTACAATTTAGTTAATATGTAAATAAAAAAAGGCAATTTATTCTTAAATATCCATATGCAGTGGTAAATATAAATAGCCAACTGCAGTAATTGCAATGCCTTCTATTACCTCCACATTCTCTGGGTTCAGATGCTGATCTTCCCTGCACAGAGTCTTTAAAATTTTTTTTTTTAAGCATACTTGTTACACTTGCCTGCTCTGTGTAATGGTTTTGCACAGAGCAGCTCAGATCCTCCACTTGCTAGAGTGCCTCACTAGCAATATGCAAAGCATAGTATAGAGTGCCCGCTATAGCAAGGTAAAAAAAACAACTTCTGCCTTTAGAACCACTCACTTCCTGCCCACGACTACATGTCCCATGAGGCATTGCTCCTCACACTTTCACATTCACAAATTCTCAGGCACTTAGTGACATGTATGGATGGTGTACTGAGCTGTATGTTTGCTGCACTGTATTTCCTGATATGTAAACAAATAATGTATGCTATATGCAGGCCAACTAATCAACTGGTCGATTAATCGATTATGACAATATTTCAATTTTCATAATTGATTAGTTGTCGATTAATCGTTTTGGCCCTACATTTAAGGGAGGTAATCTTCCGGAGGGCAAGTGGTGAAATCCGTCCCATTGGATAGGTTTCCCCTCACTTCCTGCCCTGTAGACACAACAGGAAATGATAGGAAATTTCGGAAAGAAGTGTCCCTGTTGGAGATCATGGCAGCTCCCACTTTTGAATGTCCTGATAACGGTGGTCTCCAGAACAAATAGAGGAAAGCTTCCTAACGGGGGCGCAGACAGCAATATAAATCTGACAGGGGTCCTCATCCTTTCTTACTCTCCATTATGTAAAAAAATAAAAATAACAAATTGTTCTGGCTTTAGATACATTTTTTAAAAGTGTCAGTTGTCGTGTTGCATTATGTAATGAATATTATCAAAAGGTCATTTTGTATGAATTAAGTTGTAGTTTTATTTAATGCCCTTCAAAAAGAACCATTGAAAAACGTGGCACATCTGTATGTGAAGATTTTCATCTCTCTGTCATTGTATATCTTGTAGTTTTCTGGTCACATTCCATAGGACTTCAGTGATGTGAAGACGATTCATTCCAGTGGTTTCTTCTGGTCAGTTGAATGTGACAAGCTGCTGTTACCTAATGAGCATTTGTAATGTGATTCTCTACTTTGTAAGGTCCATTTACACATTGCTTTTTAGTGTTCTGTATCTTTATGGTAAAATCAACTTGGAGCAAGCAGAATCCCACTGCACTAAAATGTCTCGTTGTTTGTATTCTCTCCCTACTAGAGGAGAAGCGTTGTCTTAGTCTTTTTCTCTTCCCGTCCTGAGATTGGTTATTAGGAATGTAAATTTTTTCATTGCTTTTTTTTTTTGGGCTAAATCAGTACTTGACCAGTCAAAATGTTTTGCATACCCTAATTTTTTTTTTTAAAGCACCCACATTGCAAAATTATTGTATATACTCGAGTATAAGCCGACCCGAATATAAGCTGAGGCATCTAATTTTACCACAAAAAAATGGGAAAACGTATTGACTCGAGAACAAGCCTAGGGTGTCCATGCCTCACTGTGTCCATGCCTCACTGTGTCCATGCCTCACTGTGTCCATGCCTCACTGTGTCCATGCCTCACTGTGTCCATGCCTCACTGTGTCCATGCCTCGGCTAACGTTTAATATGGGAGTCTATGGAAGGGGTGCCTGGCTTTGAAAAATTGGTGGACCCCCAGACAACACTCTTTGCTCAATTGTAGAGGAGAAATGGGGCTACAGGGGACCTACGACCGGCTGGTACCCATTCACCGGAGAAATTACCATTTAACATGGGAGTCTATGGAAGGGGTGTCCGGCTTTGAAAAATCGGTGCTCCCCGGCCGTAGGTCCTGCGGACAACAAACTTTGCACACTTGTAGAGGAAGAGTGTGGCTGCATGTGTACCCAGTACCAGGTCCCCAAAGTCTGGGAGATCAGGCGCAAAAAGGTGACTCGAGTATAAGCCAAGGGGGGCATTTTCAGCACACAAAAAAATGTGCTGAAAACGCGGCTTATACTCGAGTATATACCGTATGACGTGCATTTATAATTGTTTTGCACTGGAGCCTGTAAAGAATTACAACCATGACTGTGCTCCAATGAGAACTAGAAGCCCCTCTTCTACAGTGGCAGGTGAAACTTTTAGTTGTTCCTTGCACAGATTTGTGACATAAATACAGGATGCTGCGGAGAGAAGGACCTTGTGATTCAAGTAACAGGGCAACTGTTTGAGAGTGGGAGGGGGGGGTCTGCAGGATGGCAATATGTTTCGTGTTCCACCCTAAAAATGAGTGTAATGATGCATGGTCTTGAAGGTGAAATTGGCTATTAAAGTGGTAGTAAAGACCTGAGCTACCCGCCGGCACCAGCTGTGATTGGGTCTCCGCTATGGTAACCCGGAAGCGATGACCTCTCTCCTGCTTTACCCAGATGTCAACTGTGCCATTATTTGAAAACAAAATATTCAAAAATCCTAATCTTACTGTTTTGAATGGTTTCAGGGGGCAGAGGAGTGACCCCAGATCTCTCCATAAAGAGTACCTGTCCAGTGCCATTGCTGTCACGAAGGATGTTTACATGAAAGTGATAAAAAAAATTAAAGCTACAGTGTAAAAATGAAAAAAATTATAATTAAAGTTTTCCCACCCCCCCAAAGGCAAAAGCATTCGTCCGTCCCACGCATGTGAGCTCTCGTTGCCAATGTCAGATCATGGGTAGTATTTCTGGCACTAGACCTCTGTAAATCTAAAGTGTTAACCTTTAAAGACTTTTAATGCATCGCCTATGGATAGTAAGATTTACGTAGTTTGTCGCCGTTGCATGGGGCATGCACAATTTTAAAGCGTAACATGTCTGGGATCTGTTTGCTTGCCGTAAGAGCATCTTTTAGACTACAGAAAAATTGGGTTATGTATTGTGCTTTTTCTTTTTTTTTGCATTATTAGAATAGATCATGTTTGGGGGTTTTAAGTAATTTTCTTGCAAAAAAAGATTGTTCCATGTAAAGTGCCAGAAAAAGCCTGGTCTTGAAGTGGTTAAGTGTACCTACAGGTAAGCTTATTATCAGGCTTATCTGTAGGTACAAAAAACATGCACTGTTTAGGTGGAGGATATCACATTGGTATTGGCCAATGGTGTCACCCACTTATGTGCATTCATAGATGCCACCACGGCTCCTGCGCACATTTGCAGAAGTGACGTCACCGCGGCCCCGGCCATCCAAACAAACCAGATTAAGATGGAAGCGTCAGAGGAGACTTCACAGCACTGTGCTGCAGGGAGGGCTCCATTTGCATGCAAGTCTGTCTTTATGTGCTAGTATGCAGTGCATACTAGCACATTCTAGGACAATTCTGCAGGGGGCCCATGTTTTTTACTACCAGTTTAAGCTTCAACAGCACAATGTTTAAAATGAGGCTGGGTTCACACTATACTACACGACAGGAGTACTAATTTCATCCTACTTTGCTCTGCGACATCTGTCCTACATTGGTCCTACATCCATCCTACTTTCATGAATAGGATACTACTTTGATCCGACTTTGTGATAGTCTGACTTCTTTTTGACCAATCAAAACAATCCCAGAGTGAGATAAATTCCTTTTACTACTGCTGTAATCACATGTCGGATGTCAAAAGTCGGATGGTTAGGACAAGGCTCCTACTTTGGTCCGACTTCAATGATATTCAATGGGCTGAAGTAGGATCAATGTAGGACCAAAGTAGTACAGGGAGCATTTTCAAAGTCGGACCGACTTGTGTAGGACCAGTTAAAGCGGAGGTTCACCCTCAAAATGAACTTTTTTGCTAACCCATCTGCAGCCTTAATAAAGGCTTGTAGTGTTGTCATTTTTTTTTAAAATGTATACACTTACCTGTCTTCAGCCGCACTTCCGGGTCTTCTTCCTTGCGGGGAGTGGGCGTGTCGCTCCTTTTCCCCGACGGGGAGCTCTGCGCAATGTCTCCTGGGAGTGAGTGATGATCCTCCCAGGAGACGATTGACATGCGGGTAAAGCGCGTCATCGCCTTCCGAAAATATCCGATGGGGACTCGGCTCTTTACTGGGCTATATGGCGCCTGCGCCTGCCGTGTAGAGCTGACTGCGCAGGCGCCGTAAAGTGCAGAGTCCCCGTCGGATATTTTCGGAAGGCGATGACGCGCTTTACCCGCACGTCAATCATTTATGCGACGCCTACTCCCCGGGGGTGATTGAGAACCCAGAAGTCAGGTGAAAACAAGAAAAAAACGTAAGTACAGCCCAAAAAAAAAAAAAAAATCCAGAAAATCCAGCATACTGTTGATGTCAGCAGTATGCTGGATATAACAGTATATAGAGATTTAAGGGTGAACCTCCGCTTTAAGACGATTCTCATAGGGAAACATTGATTTTCACACGTCATGCGGCATGAGCTCCCAATGTCGGAGCGTTTATCGGACATGAGCTCCCAATGTCGGAGCGTTTATCGGACATGAGCTCCCAATGTAGGAGCGTTTGTAGGACAAGTGTGAACCCAGCCTAAGTGCTACAGGTAAAAATCATGTAATAATAAACATTCTGTTGGAAATAAAGAGCATTATTTCCATGATTATTAAATGAATAAGAAACCCCTAGGGATCTGATATTTCTTTTATCTGGTCATCTATGGTGCCTAAGTGGCTTCCTGGCGAGGTGGATCTTGCCCATTGGCTAATGAAAGTGTCTATCACAGGAGTTCCCTCTTGGTCCTTTCTTTTTATAATTTTGTGTGTGGGGGAAAAATCTATTTCTTGGGACTGGGTAGTTACTTTGTTACGTGTTGTGCTGTCAATAAAATAATGTCCCATCTTGTTTAGCATTGGCTCTGTTTATTTTCATTGACATCCTGAGTTAGTGCCGGTTCACACTGGGGCGGCACGACTTTGGGGGCGACTCGGCAAGGCGATCTCAAGGCGACTTCAGAGGCAACTTGCAAAATAACTTCTGTATTGAAGTCAATGCAAGTCGCCCCCAAAGTCGTACAGGAACCTTTTTCTAAGTCGGAGTGACTTGAGTTGCTTCTATTAGAACGGTTCCATTGAACAGAGTGGAGTGTGACTTGTCAGGCGGCTGCCGAGTCGCCCAGTGTGAACCGGCTCTTAAAGTATATGTAAAGCTGTTGATCTCTCATTTTCTAATTAAGAGCGGGATCTTCCATATACAGCACCTTGAAAAAGTATTCATACCCCTTGAAATGTTCCACCTTTTGTCATGTTACAACCAAAAGTGTAAACGGATTTTATGTGATAGACCAGGGATAGGCAAACTCGGCCCTCTAGCTGTGGTGAAACTACAAGTCCCATGAGACATTACAAGACCCTGACAACCACAGGCATGACTCCTAGAGGCAGGATGGGATTTGTAGTTTCACCACAGCTGGAGTGCCGAGGTTACCTACCCCTGTGATAGACCAACACAAAATGGCACATCATTTTGAAGTGGAAGAAAAATTTGAAAGGGTTGTCAACATTTTTACAAATGTTTCTTTTGAAGTGTAAACAATCCCTAAGGGTAAATCAAAAAATCTAACTTTCATATGCAAGCGTTGTTAAGCCTCGTCGTACACAGGATCGGATTTTCTGCAGGCAAAGCACCTGACTTTTGTTTGAAGGGCATTGGCCAGGAACTTGTCTTGCATACAAACTGCAGAGTTGTCGACCAATAAACATGAACGTAGTGATGTACTATGTGGTTTTTCAGCTCTTTAGTGCCCTCCTTTGGGCACCTTCTGCTAATGCCGTGTTTGGTGAGCATTGCTTTTGAGCATGCGTGTTTGGACTTGTGTACACACGATCGGAAAATCTGACAACAGACCGTTGTCCGCTGAGAATTTTAAAGCCTGCCATCCAACATTTGTCTGTGGAAAATCCGACAACAATTTGCCAATGGAGCGTAAAAAAGGTTGTAATTTAGGTTAACAGCCTGTCGTCGCACAATTCCCCTCGGAAAATCCGATCGTGTGTACGAGGCTTTAGTATCTCTGTCCTGGAATCTGTGTCTTCTAGTCCTTGTACAGCAGGGCTCGGGTGTGAGAGGTAGAGGCAGCTTGAGAAGCCAATCAGTTCATGTGCTGGCAAGTTTACTGATAGGAGGAGAGCTGAGAGATTTACTTCAGAGTTTTGCTACTTTTCATTTCACTGTCCAGTCACAGGCTGGAATGGGTTCAGGAAGTGAGATGAAGGACAATACTATGACTGCTAAGGACATTAATGCCTCGTTTTCATGGAAGGGTTCGGGTCGGTACAGTTTGGAGCGCTTAGAATGGCCTGGTCTATTCTTGTGAGCGTTTCCACTGCAATTCGGACCGCCAGAGGCCATTCAGGGTTTAGAAAAAATGCCTAGGGTGTCCACCAATCAGTGGAATGTATTGTAGCTCCGCCCTAACTGAACCGTTCCATTTTCTATGGCCCCACATCTGAAGCAGGACCCAGAATGGTACGGTTCGCTTTTATGGCACACTTTCATAATGGAAACACCCAAAATAGCGTACCGGAGCGATCCGCTCAGTGGAAACGAGGCATTAGTGGCAGACAATACTATGGGGAAGATCCCTGGACTGAAGGTGACGATCTGGAGGTTTTTGCTTTAAAAATCCTTACAAATCCCTCAAACCATTTATCTGAATTAAAGGGGTTGTAAAGGTACAATTTGTTTTTCCTGAATATCTTCCTTTACTTTAGTGCAGTCCTCGTTCACTTACCTCATCCTTCCATTTTGCTTTTTAATGTCCTTATTTCTTCTGAGAAATCCTCACTTCCTGTTCTTCTGTCTGTAACTCCACACAGTAATGCGAGGCTTTCTCCCTGGTGTGGAGTGTTGTGCTCGCCCCCCCTCCCTTGGACTACAGGAGAGTCAGGACACCCACTAACACACAGCTCCTTTATCTGCAACGCAGAGAGCGTCCTGACTCTCCTGTAGTCCAAGGGAGGGGGCGAGCACGACACTCCACACCAGGGAGAAAGCCTTGCATTACTGTGGTGAGTTACAGACAGAGGAACAGGAAGTGAGGATTTTTCAGAAGAAATAAGGACATTTAAAAGCAAAATGGAAGGATGAGGTAAGTGAATGAGGACTGCACTAAGGTAAAGGAAGCTATTCAGGAAAAACAAATTGTACCTTTACAACCCCTTTTTAATGCATGTTTCGATGTGTTCAGACGCACTTGCACACTTCCAAGAGTGTGGCCTCTAAATGTCTGTGTTAGAGCTGCACAATTAATTGTTAAAAAAATAACAATCTTAATTCAACCCCCCCTCACGATCTTAATCTGGCATTTCCATGATTCATTTGTGTAACAAGTGCAAGGCCGTTCTCTGCTTACTCAGCTGTAAAAAAAAAAAAAAACACCTGGCAAATGTTTATCAACATTTCTTAACGCTGAGATAAAAAAAAATGGGGGTTATTTACCAAAGTGCAGTTGCTGTACATCTGAGGGGGACATGCAAGGAAAAAAATACAGCATTTTAGCCTCACATGATTGGATAAGAAAATCAGCAGAGCTTCCCCTCGTTTCAGCTCCACCCCTCAGATTTACAGCAACTGCACTTGTAGTTTGCACTGTTAGTGCAAAGTGGATTTGCCTTTTGTAAATAACCCCCCCCCCCCCATGTATCATTTGGTTCTTTTAGGTCAGGGGTCTCCAAACTACGGCTCTCCAGTTCAGGAACTACAATTCCCGTCATGTCTGTGACTGTCAGAGTTTTACATAGTCTCATGGGAAGTGTAGTTCCACAACAGCTGGAGAGTCTTGGTTTGGAGATCCCTGTTTTAGATCAAATGGATTAACTTCGGTCTGTAAATGAGGTCAGTTTAACCACTTATAGGGGAGTTCCACCCAAAAGTGGAACTTCCGCTTTAAGGCCTCCTCCCCAGCTCCTGTTTCTGAAACTGAACTTTTTGGGGGGGGGGGGGGCAGGTACCTGATCTTGACAGGTACCTGTTCCCACTTCAAAAGACACGAACCATCGCATCAAAACGCATTGGAGAAGTACAATGGTATATAGAACAGTAAGCAGTGTCATTATATGAGATTTTAATACTGAATAAAAGACATCAGGATGTTTGTTTTCCCAGAAGATGACATGACTGCATTTGACTAAATGTAGATTATTGTACATACCGTAAATAAATAAGACATGAAAATAAGCCCTAGTGTTTTTTTTGTAGCCCAAATGAATATAAAACCCGGTCTTATTTTTGGGGAAACGCGGGATGTGCACGCAATTGCTATCACAACAAGCCCATTCCTTCAAAAACCTTTTATTTAAAAAAAAATATTTCATTCTCCAATATGCCCACCAGAGGGAGCCCTTATCTCTCTATCAGGATTACTGTTCTGCTTCCTGTTCTGATCCTTCTCAGTCCCTGTCACAAGACTATGAGGTCATTGTTCAGCTGCAGGAGGAGGGGACAGCTTCAGCACACCTACTGCATAAGAGTTTTCAAGCATTCCTTAGAGGTTTGCTCTTAGCACGTTTAAATGCAAACTGCAGAAATGAAAATTGATCTTCGTAACGCAGGGTGGGGGCATAGAGTACATTCTAGGGTGTGCATAGAAAAGGGAGCTTGGGCAGGTAAGCCATGCTGTTTAATTTTTTTTTTAGCTTTCCCCTGGAGTGTTTTCCTAAACTGTTGAGGGTGTAACACTGCCCGCGTCATGTCAAAAAAATAATCTTTTGGTTTTACATTTTTTAATAAAAAAAATGACTCTTAACAGTATAAACCCAAATCTTTCTTTATGCGCATACAAGTTATATATCATAACCTATATATAGCAATACAATTTATCTTAGACAGCGCTTGCTTTTACAAACTCTGTGCTATATAAAATCACAATATCATACTGTGTCTAACAATAATGGTGCAAACCTACATACACTTATAGTGCTACAATGATTAACCACTTAAGGACCGGAAGGATTTGCCCCCTTAGGGCTCTTCCACACGGACGGACCGTTTAGGTCTGCCTGCCAGTTTTTTAGGTGGACCTGAACGGGCACTCCGGGCTCCTCTATGGAGCCATGGATGTCAGCGGTGACATGCCCGCTGACATCCGATCCGCCAAAGTGTGACAGAGGAAAAACATACTTTTCCATCCGTCTGGCGGATTGGATCGGATTACCACACGGACAGACGGTCCGTGTTCATCCGATCCCCCCCATAGGGGAGAGCAGACAAAAGACAGGGCAGTCCCTGCACAGTGTGCGGGGACCGCCCTGTCATCCGCCGGCTCAGCAGGGATCAACGGCCAGCCACTGTGCCATCATGTGCAGCCACTGTGCCCATCAAACGCAGCCACTGTGCCCATCAAACGCAGCCACTGTGCCATCAATTACCACCACTGTGCGTATCAAACGCAGGCACTGTGCTCATCAAACGCAGCCACTGTGCCATCAAATGCAGCTACTGTACCCATCAATTGTTGCCACTGTTCCCATCAATTTCTGCCAGTGTGCCCATCATGATTTGCATGAATCTATATATGGTAATAGAGCGGTGGCAGGAGGGAGGGGGTGGCGCCCGTGCGCCCCTTATGGACGCACCACCAGTGAATCTGAGGTCTCTCAGTGTTTGCTAATTGCAAGCAGCTTTCATACTAAACCTACCCAAACCCCTTATGCCACGTACACACGATCGGACATTCCGACAACAAAACCGTGGATTTTTTTCCGACGGAATGTTGGCTCAAACTCCTCTTGCATACACACGGTCACACAAATGTTGTCGGAAATTCCTAACGTCAAGAACGTGGTGACGTACAACACGTACGACGAGCCGAGAAAAATGAAGTTCAATAGCCAGTGCGGCTCTTCTGTCTGATTCCGAGAATGCGTGGATTTTTTTGCGTCAGAAAAGCATACACACGATCGGGCGTGAACCAGATCTCAAACATTTGTTGTCAGAAATTCCGACAGCAAATGTCCGATGGTGCCTACACATGGTCGGAATAGCCGACCAAAAGCTCACATCGGATATTTGTTGTCAGAAATTCCGATCGTGTGTACGCGGCGTTAGTCTACAAACAGCGAAGCATCACAGGCCCAGTGGGAAGTGCCCCAACCACAACCTCTAGGTACCACCTGCAGGACAGACATCCTCTTTGGGGAATGGCCACCCTGAACTCACAATGCATCCCTATGTGAAGTAATCTAAGACACTGACACAGAGGAAAGCAATGATGTCAGCAAAACAGGATGTAGGTTTTTTTTTTTTTTTCTAAACCCAGCAGGGCTACAAAATGTCTGAATCAATGCACAAAGAAGAGGCCCGGCCACGTCAACAGCAAATCACATATTTCACAGTGCGTGCATTCCTTTCTATTTAAGGATGACTCTGCACAAGCTTTGCCTTACCCAGCTGCCTGGAAAAAGAGTTTCTTCCCGAAGCCACAAGCTTCTGAAAAAATGATAAGCACTTTAACCCTTCGTCCGGCACCAGGGGGTGTCCCTGACACTTCACCGCTCTCCTGCTACCTCCAGAAAATCTGTTTCTCCTAACAATTCAACGCTATAGATTAAAATGAAAAAAAAGTTACATTTTATGCACTTAAATGGGCCTGATTCACACTAGTGCGACTTCTGATGTGACTTGAATCGCATGACGAGGGAAATCCTCATTGTTTTCAATGAAGCCTGTCCTAATTAATGCAACTCAGAATGGTGCGACTTTGGAAAAGGTTCCTGCACTACCTTTGGCCCAGTGTGGCCTGGCCCCATAGAAAATTAAAAATTACACCACGTAATTGCATTGTAAATTGCGTCAAAGTCGCACTGCAGTAGTGTGAACTGAGCCTTAAAGTGTAAGGCCTTGTACACACGAGTGAATAAATCCGCTGAACATGGTCCGACGGACCATTTCAGCCGAAAAATCCGCTCGTGTGTAGGGGGCAAACGGACCGTTCTGGACGGATTCCTCCGGCGGAAAATTTCCAAAGCATGCTTTGGAATTTTTCCGCCGGAGAGCTGTCCGTCAGATATGTCCGCTGGTTAGTACGGCAAACCAGCGGACATATCTGCCCGCACATGCGTCGTATCCTGTGAATGGATCCGACGCATGCGCGCGGAAGTGTTTACTTCCTGGTGCGGTGACGTGGCGGTCACGTGGCGGCGTCAACGTCACCGCCGCGTCACCGCGCTGTCCGATTTGATCCGATGGTGTGTACAGCCATCGGATCAAAGCAATCGGACCGTTCCCATCGGATCTATTCCCTTGTGTGTACAAGGCCTTCGACCCCATACACACTATTATCCCCCCCCCCCCCCCCCCCCCCCCGGCTTTTCGGGTAGTGAATCCATTCTTCACTCTCATTGACACCAAGAGATTTTCTACTCCCACTGGCCACAGTCCGGGCCCCTCAAGGTCTGAAGGACAGTAAACTGGCCCTTTGTTCAGGGAGTTTGGAGACCCTTGAACTAGATAGAGTTGGATGTCCTCCAGCCAGGAAATGAGGCGTACTCTATCTGACTTCTAATGCACATTGTGAGACGCTCACAGTGTGCAGTAAAGTAATAGTAGGCCATTTTAGTATATTCCCTGTCAGGGGCGGACTGACCATTGAGGAACTCGGGCACTGCCCGAGGGCTCAATGCCACTAGGGGGCCCCATCAGGGTTGCCAGGCTCAGTAAAACCAGGGACAGTATGTAAAAATCTATGTTTTTTTTTACATCTGTCCCTGATATGTCCGAGACCGACATGCTTTTGATGTGAAAATCCCGAGATTTTAGTTGCCCCGCCTCTGCACTGCCTCCTGGCATGGTGTCTATCTGTAATCTTCTATTGCCCGGGGGCCCCATGAATTGTCAGTCCGCCCCTGTTCCTTGTGTATCTATCACCCTCAGTGCCATCATGGGGCCCCCAATTTCGAGGCAGGGTGGGCTCAAAGACCAGCTGCTTTGGGGAAAGTGCAGGGGCCCCCCATGCACCTGGGGCCCCTGGGCAGTGCCCATGTGTGCCCTCTCATTAAGACAGCCCTGCATACAACAGTGCAAGACTGAAGACTAAAGGAAAGGCCGGAGTTTAACTTTAACCTGCACATTCCACTCCCCCTTTAAGAGGATCATCTGTTCTAAGCGGGTTACCCTTTAACTTTCATAACCTATTTGCTGAACGCGATCCCTATCTCGGCGCCTGTGAAGGACAGCGGTAAACAGTCCACATTTAAATGCCGCCCTAAGTCAATAGAATATTTTTTTTTAGGTTAAAGTTCAGTCATGAAAAGGAAAAAAAAAAGTAGATAAAACTGGTTTGGAGAAAACGCGTCTCTGTTTAAAGATTCAACAGTTGAACATTAAGTGGGAAAAAAATGGGAACATGTCATTGAAGTAATGTGCCAGTCCGAGCGCCACGGCCGGGGCATTGCCACACGAACATACTGTATTGATTTTATTTCTAAAGTGTGTGATGTCATGGGAACCACAAAATAAATCCTAGTCAATGGATAACTGGCCGTTCCATAGATAAGGAAGTGTGTAGTACAAAGCAAGGTCTGTACACCTGTCCGATGGAGCGTACAAATTATCCGACAACACCCTGCCATCACCCAATTGTTGTCGGAAAATCCAATCGTGTCTAAGGGCCTTTAGGCCCCTTTCACACTGGGGCGGGAGCTGCGGTGGCGGTATAGCGCCGCTAACAATACCGACGCTATACCGCCGGAATTGCCGCGGGATTCGGCCGCTAGCGGTGCAGTACTAACCCCTGCCAGCGGCCGATAAAGGGTTAACGGCGGTGTTCCACCCAAATGTAATGTTTATTAAAAGTCAGCAGCTACAAAAAGTGTAGCTGCTGGCTTTTAATAAACATTCACTTACCTTCTCCACGTTCCAGCGACGCTCCGACCGGGGCTCCGCTCCTCTCCCCCCCTCCCCAGGCCGGCGTCTTCATTCTAACTGTGGGCACCCAGCCGTGACAGCCTTCGGCTTCACGGCCGGGCACCCACTGCGCATGCGTGGCGCGGCTCGCCGCTGATTGGACAGGCGATCGCCTAGGACCTGTCAGTGTCCTAGGCCATCGCCTACAGGGAGGGGCTGCAATAAGGCGATTAAGCCTAATCGCCTTACCAGCCCCTCGGCGGAAGTCCCACTCCTCCTGAAGCCCCCACCCCCCCCCCCCCCAAAAAAAATGACATGCCAAATGTGGCATGTAAGGGGGTGTGGAGTGGAACAAGCGGAAGTTCCATTTTTGGGTGGAACTCCGCTTTAATACCCCAGCATTGCGGGCGGCATTGCCGCGGTTTCCCATTGTTTTAAATGGGAAGGAGCGGTGAAGGAGCAGTATGCACGCCACGCCTCTCACCGCTCTAAAGATGCTGCTTGCAGGAGATTTTTTTCTCTCCCGCCAGCGCATCGCCTCAGTGTGAAAGCCCTCAGGCTTTCACATTGAGGTTGCTGGGCAGGAGTTTTTCAGGCGGTATAGCAGCGCTATGTTTAAGGCTGTACCGCCTGAAAAACTCCTCAGTGTGAAAGGGGTCTTAGGGTCCTTTCACAGGTCCATTCCGTTCGTCCGTTTTTTGGACGTCCGGTAACGGACCTCAATGCTTCCGCTAGATCCGCATCCGTTTTTGCGGACGGAAGAATGTCCTATTTTTCTTCCATCCGCCCAAACGGATCGGATGCAAACGGACAGACGGTCCGTTTTTATCCGACTCCCCATAGGGGAGAGCGGAGGAGAGACAGGGCGGTCCCTGCACAGTGTGCGGGGACCGCCCCGTCCGCCGACAGCTGAGCAGAGACCCCCCCGCTGAGCTGACGGACACACGGAGCGGACCGAAAAACGGTCCGCTCCGTGTGAAAGGAGCCTTAGGCTCTCTAACAAGCCTCTGAGGGCTTCACAGAACAGCTGTATTTATAGTGAGATTAAATTACACACAGGGGGACTCTATTTACTAATTAGGTGACTTCTAAAGGCAGTTGGTTCAAATAGATTTTAGTTGGGGGTATCAGAGTAAAGGGGGCCAAATGCACGCCACACTTTTCACATATTAATTTGTAAAAATTTCGGAAAACCATTTATCATTTTCCTTCCACTTCACAATTATTTTCTTTGTGTTGGTCTATCACATAAAATCCCAATAAATTTTATTTACGTTTTTGGTTTCAACATGACAAAATGTGGAAAATTTCAAGGGGTATGAATACTTTTTCTAGGCAATGTAAATGGATTCTCTCTACTCCTCTTCTTTACAGGGGGGAATGCAATGGAGACCATTGAAGAGCAGCATACACCTATCATGCAAGCTCATTGCCCATCTTAGACGTTCAATATCCGTTCCGCACGTCTCTTGACCTGAGGAACGGGTATCAGCCCGGACGTGGGCCGGGTATTGGCTGGGAGGATTTGGAAAAAGCTTTCTTTACAGATAATCTGCCTGTCAGAGGGGAGTGTGCTGTGCAGGGAGGAGACAAACAGCAGCTGCTCCTCAGATGTTATCAGTGTCCTCTGCCTCATCTAGTGGCTGCTTCTATGATGTCACCCACATAAATAAATCAAGTGACTAAGTGACAGTGACATATAAAGGACACAGTGCCAGCGCTCCTGACAGCCCCGGCCGAGACTGCCTTTGTTTTGTTATTTTTCTTGTTTTGTTCAGTTAAAAATAACTTTGAAAAATAAAAAGGTCTTTGTTTTAAAGCCGAACTACAAGCAGATCTAAAAGGCACACGTTAATCCAGCTCTGCGCTATTCCCTCTGATACTACTCGCACCTACAGGGAACCCTACATTAAGGCTTACCTGCAGGCGCTTGCAATATACATGGTTAAGGAGATGTTTGCAGAAAATCGGACACCAATGTCTACGGCGCAGGCACACTGAGCGCGCCGGTTCTTGAATGGAAAAGTGCCGGAAACGCGTGCATGCGCAGGGATCGTGCCGGTTCCACATGCATGCACGGGAGTAACGTCATCGCCGATCTGGCCAGTCACTCCGGGTATCATGGTGGCAGTGGAGGAGAGGAACGAGGGTCGGTGCGGGGGCTTCGATCTAAGATAAGTAATTCACAATGAGCTAGTATGCTAGTCATACTAGCTCATTATGCCTTTGTCTTGCAGGTTTTTACTTTTTGGGGGGGGGGGGGTTTCAACATAGGTGTGTGCACAGGGTGTGCTGGGTGTGCCTGGGCACACCTTAATCGCCCTGTGCGGCACAGATTCCCCCTGCTACTGACACCATCCACTGCTCACCTGACACCGCCCACTGCTCTACTGACACTGTCCACAGCTCTACTAACACTGTCCACTGCCCTACTGACACAATCCACTGCTCTACTGACACTGTCCACTGCCCTACTGACACAATCCACTGCTCTACTGACACCGCCCACTGCTCTACTGATACCGTCCACTGCCCTACTGACACTGTCCACTGCTCTACTGACACCGTCCACTGCCCTACTGACACAATCCACTGCTCTACTGACACCGCCCACTGCTCTACTGATACCGTCCACTGCCCTACTGACACTGTCCACTGCTCTACTGACACCGTCCACTGCCCTACTGACACCGTCCACTGCTCTACTGACACCGTTCACTGCCCCACTGACACCGTCCACTGCTCTACTGACACCATCCACTGCTCTACTGACACCGTCCACTGCCCTACTGACACCGTCCACTGCCCTACTGACACCATCCACTGCTCTACTGACACCGTCCACTGCCCTACTGACACCGTCCACTGCTCTACTGACACCGTCCACTGCCCTACTGACACCGCCCACTGCTCTACTGACACCGTTCACTGCCCTACTGACACCGTCCACTGCTCTACTGACACCGTTCACTGCCCTACTGACACCGTCCACTGCTCTACTGACACCATCCACTGCCCTACTGACACCGTCCACTGCTCTACTGACACCGTCCACTGCCCTACTGACACCATCCACTGCCCTACTGACACCGTTCACTGCTCTACTGACACTGTATAACCACCCCCTGATATCCATGCTTAGCTGTGGTCACCACACTGGTTGCTCTATAGGTCATGGAAAAGGGGTCTTTCAAATATGACCACAACAGCACATTTGTGGGCAGGTTTATCTGGTCTCTCTGAACAGTCTGTCTCTTCCCTATCTCCCCCACCTGTTTGGCATTGTAGGAAAAGAATAGACACAGCATTTTACAGGACAATTTGTATTCATTTTGCAACTGTAAAACAGGCATGGCATGGGTTATATTGCCCAGCTGTCTGCAAGGGAACAGATAAGCAGAGGAACCTTTCTGAATATTTAATGCCTTACAACACTGAGATCCTGGGCTTGATTCCAACTAGGCTCACTATCTGCATGGAGTTTGTATGCTCTCCCTGTGTGGGTTTACTCCAGCTGCTCCTGTTTCCTCCCACAACCCAGAAATGTACTGGAGATTCAATTCCGTCATGCAAAAAAAAACCACACATGCCCAGAATCAAGCAGAAGAGCCGAACTGACTATTGAACTTCATTGATTTTGGCTCGTTGTACGTCTTGTACGTCACCACGTTCCTGACGGTCAAGATTTGTGTGACCGTGTGTTTGCAACACAAGTTTGAGCCGACATTCTGTCAGAAAAAATCCACGGTTTTCTTGTCGGAATTTCCGCTCGTGTGTACGCGGCATAATACTGTGGATTGTAGCGTGTAAGCTCCTTTTAGGGATGGGAGACAGATCCGAATGGTCCTGGGCTGCGTCTTGTGCCGTGGGATGTGTCAGCACTGTGTGATTGAGTAAAATAAATAATCCACAGTGGTATGTCACTTCAAACAGCATAAAATCTACATTGAGGTTAAAGTAGCCGGTGTGCTGAGAAGAATGCCGGGAAAAGACTGGAAGATGGTCCCAGCCGTGCCCACAAAAATTCCACTCAAAACAGGAAAAAAGTGCTTACAGGCAGATTTAATAACCACTGGTACCTCTAAAATTTCAATGCAGCTGCTCCTCAGTCGTTTTAGTGCCCATCACCCGCACGCTAAGGCTCTTTTATCCCAACGCCCCCTTCACACATGTGCAATGTCTTACCGCACGCATGCTAATGAGCAGCATTCTGCGTGTTCCTGTGCGTTATGTTAGGGCAACCTATTCATTTTGCTGTGATCATACCACAGCACACCAAAACTGGACAAGCACCATCATTTTCAATGCAATGTACTTGTACAACACCGTACAGAAGATTCCCACCTGTGTATTGTGGCGCCATAGGTGTGCGCAGCACAGGTGTGTACCCTAAAGCTCAAACACACATGCGTGTGTGTGTTTACAGTTGAACCTCGGATTACAAGCATAATCCGTTCCAGGAGAATGCTCGTAATCCAAAGTACTCGCATATCAAAGCGAGTTTTCCCATTGAAGTCGATGGAAACGAAAATAATTTGTTCCACATTGACTTCAATGGGATGCAATACCGAATGCGGCCACAGGTAGGGGGGTGCCAGAGAGCCTTGGAACGGCCGAAATAGCCTGAGGACACTTCGGCTTTGGTTCCTGCGCCCCTGTACTGGTAAAAAATAAGCACTTCTCACTGGTCAGTGAGATCACGTGCTTTGCTGGCCATGCAAGCCCATCTCTCTCTCTGTAGGACCTACTGCATCCAATGAAACACACCGCTAAGTAAAGTAAAACCAATGCAGCTTCTGATTAGGGATGAGCTCCGGCGTGTTCGCACACTCCACGTGCAGAGCCAGCCAGGAAGTCGGCACGGCGCTGCGCTAATCACAGGCAGTGAGACATTACCTGATCTCTGCAGCCACGCATAGGGACAATGCCTCCCTGCCTGTGATTAGCGCAGCGCCGTGCCGACTTCCTGGCAGGCTCTGCACGTGGAGTGTGCGAACACACCGGAGCTCATCCCTACTTCTGATTCCACTTCCACACTGCACCATTGAAGTTAATTGGAATCTCTTATACTTCCTTTGATGTATGCTTGAAATGCACATCAAACGCAGGAAAGCAACGCCCATCTACGCAAGCCCTTTGTCAGGGTTGTGACCGATTCCTCTTCTACTAGCTGTAACAGATTTGGTAAAATTATTGTTTATTTTTTTTAATTTGGTATTGTTACAGTTATAGCAATGCAGGCTAATGCACCATACACAACGCTCGCTATGACAGAGGCTGGGCGGCCGATTCGGCCTGTTAGGTGATCAGTTGCAGAATGTTTAATATGGCCTGGAACCAGGGCTGTCTTAATGAGAGGGCACACCTGGGCACTGCCCAGGGGCCCCAGCTGCATAGGAGGCCCCTGCTCTTTCCCCAAAGCAGCTGATCCTTGAGCCCGGGCTGCCCCTCTACATCCCAGATATCCCCCCAGCACTCTGACCCCTCTACACCCTAGATATACCCTTACCTCCTACCTACTTTATTTCTGTTTACCTGCACTCCATTGTAGGGGCCCCAGAGCATTACTTTGCCCAGGGGCCCATGGTGCTATGAAGACGGCCCTGCCTGGAAGCTGGGTCATGCACAATGCGGGCCAATGTACAACTGAAGCTAAGTCGCCAGTATGTTCAAATAATTATAACAAGAGCAGTTCAAATACAAAGCAGGATATTGTTTAAAAAGGTGGCGCTACTGAACTGCTAAATAAACCAGTTAATACTTTAAGCTGCTTTCCTGTCAATGGAAGAGCAGCCAATACGCATTCCACTACCTTTCCAAACTAGTACTGAGCATTTCGGGGCTGATTTACTAAAACTGGAGAGTGCAAAATCTGGTGCAGCTCTGCATAGAAACCAATCAGCTTTAACATTTTATTGTCAAAGCTTGAAGTTAGAAGCTGATTGGCTACCATGCAGAGCAGCATTGTACTCTCCAGATTAAAGCCCTCTACAAACGGGCTAGAATCTCGTCAGGAAAAAAACTTTGTTTTTCCTGACGGGGTTCTTGGCAAGAATCTCTAGCCGCCCGAGTGTACAGACACTTCATTGAAAAGAACTGCGGTTCTTTTGAATGGCAAGAACGCGGTGACGTCATCACGTACGACGAGCTTGCGCTTGTCACATTTAATGCCATCGCCGCCATCTTGCTGCACCCTACCAATGCCTAGGAAGCTACCGTGCATTGGTCAAAGTCATTTCTTTTTTTTTTTTTTTTTAAAGTGTATTTTGTGCGTGAACTCGAGAGAGAGGAGCCAGACTGCAGGAGTTGGGAGTAGGCAGACCCTCCCCCCGGAGGCAATCGCCATCCTTCTCCATGCCCCCGGTGGCAATGGCGGGTGTGAGGGGGGGCCTCCCACTCACCCCGCCCTACCTGCTCCACTTGGGAGCCCAACTGGGGCCCAACAGGACCCCATCGGGGCAGAGGGACTCCCCCTATGAGGGAGTGAGGGGGCCCGACCCACCAAGCCAGCCCCGTAGGTCCTTCGCCTCTCTTTAGGAGACCGCATGGCCAATGTGCGTGCGTATTAAACCAATTTTGTGTGCGTGCAAGTGTGGTGGTTTTTGTGGGGGGGGGGTGGGCGTACTAAGCACAGGCGTACCTTGCATAGCACACCCACCGGGAGCCGGGCTGAGACCACCAAACTCAATTCACATGTAGCCGAGACCGGGATCCGAACCCTTGGCTGCAGAGGTGAACGGCTTGTCAGCGCAGTGCCAATCACGTTGAGCCACCACAGCTCCCACTCGTCAAAGTCATTTCGAGCATGCGCGGGTTTCCACGACGACAGGTAAGTATACACACTCTCGGGTTTCTCGGCAGGTTCTCTATTTTTCTCGTCGAGATTTTTAGGCACTTTTCTTGACGAGAAACCTGAAAGCCTCGTACACACGCTCGGTATACTCGGCAAGAAAGCTCTGCCAGCAGTTTTCTTGCTGGTTCTTGCTGAGTAAACCGAGCGTGTGTACGAGGCTTTAGTCTACGTGTACCTTTATATCTATACATACTGTATAGCTTACCATCCATTTCACATAGTTAAAAATGTCATCAATTTATTAAAGCTGAACACCGGAGGGAAAAACTTTCATGCAAGTATTTTCCTTAACCACCACAACTATATACTTCGCCAGAATGGCACGGCTGCGCAAAGCAACGAACAGGTACATTGCTTTAAATTTGCCGCCGTGTGGGCGTGCGCCCGATGTGAGCTCTGTGACCATGCCTGCGGGAACCGGGGACTCGATGTCCGCCGGGTGTCCCGCGATCGTATCACGTAGCTGCAGAACAGGGAGATGCTTGTGTAAACAAGGCATTTCCCTGTTCTGCCTAGTGACAGGACACTGATCTACTGCTCCCTGTGATCGGGCGCAGCAATCACTGTCGTGTCACTTGTAGTCCAGCCCCCACACAGTTACAATCACTCCCTAGGACACACTTAAAGGGAATGTAAAGGTTTGTTTTTTATTTTCTAAATAGGTTCCTTAGCTAGTGCATTGTTGGTTCACTTACCTTTTCCTTCGATTTCCCTTCTGATTTTTGTTTTCTTTGTCCGAATTTTTCACTTCCTGTTCCTCCTCAGTAAGCTTGCGCCCATCATTCGAGTCGTTCGTGACACAATTATGTGACCTCTCTGGTCAGTAGATGGCTGATGTTCTACCAATGGCTGGTTATATATAAGAATATCCCCTTAAGTCTCATACGTACTGGAGAAAGGTCTACTACGGCTTGTTTTCTGTAGGCATCCTGAGAAATCTGTGGTCAGTAGATGACTGACTTTCTACCAATGGTTGGTTGGTTATATAGGGTATCCCGATACCACTTTTTTAGGACCGAGTACAAGTACCGATACTTTTATTCAAGTAGTCACCGATACCGAATACCGATACTTCTTTTAAATGTGTCCCCAAATGCAGCCATGTCCCCCACATATGCAGCCATGTCCCCCCCACAAATGCAGCCATGTCCCCCACATATGCAGCCATGTCCCTCCAGCCATGTCCCCCACATATGCAGTCATGTCCCTCCAGCCATGTCCCCCACATATGCAGCCATGTCCCCCCAGCCATGTCCCCACATATGCAGCCATGTCCCTCCAGCCATGTCCCTCACATATGCAGCCATGTCACTCCAGCCATGTCCCCCACATATGCAGCCATGTCACTCCAGCCATGTCCCCCACATATGCAGCCATGTCACTCCAGCCATGTCCCCCACATATGCAGCCATGTCCCTCCAGCCATGTCCCCCACATATGCAGCCACGTCCCTCCAGCCATGTTCCCCACATATGCAGCCATGTCCCTCCAGCCATGACCCCCACATATGCAGCCATGTCCCTCCAGCCATGTCCCCCACATATGCAGCCATGTCCCAAACATATGCAGCCATGTCCCTCCAGCCATGTCCCTCACATATGCAGCCATGTCCGTCCAGCCATGTCCCCCACATATCCAGCCATGTCCCTCCAGCCATGTCCCCCACATATGCAGCCATGTCCCCCACTAATGCAGCCATGTCCCTCCAGCCATGCCCCCCCCCCCCATACCTAGCCGCCGAAAGCCACCGCCGCCACACGGAGATCATCACACCATTCATTTGAATAGCTGTTTTGCCCGCGCATATAGACACTCCCCGTTATAGCTATTCAAATGAAAGCTGTGATGTTCCCGTTTAACCCATGCGGCGCGGCTTTCGATGTGGCGGCTTTGGTGGTGGCGGCGACGGCGGGGGGGGAAGTATTCTATTTAGGCATCGGGGGTATTTGCGGGAGTACAAGTACTCCCGCAAATACTCGGTATCGGTCCCGATACCGATACTGGTATCGGTATCAGGACAACCCTATAACCAACCATTGGTAGAAGGTCAGCCATACTGACCATCTCCTGAGATTTCTCAGGATGCCTACAGAAAGCAAGACTTAGACCTTTCTCCAGAACCGTATGAGGCCTTTAGAGGATTTTCCTATATATAACCAACCATTGGTAGAAGGTCAGCCATCTACTGCCCATCTCCTGAGATTTCTCAGGATGCCTACAGAAAGCAAGACATAGACCTTTCTCCAGTACTGTATGAGGCTATAGGGCATACAGTACTGGAGAAAGGTCTACGTCTTGCTTTCTGTAGGCATCCTGAGAAATCTCAGGAGATGGGCAGTAGATGGCTGACCTTCTACCAATGGTTGGTTATATATAGGAAAATCCTCTAAAGGCCTCATACGGTTCTGGAGAAAGGTCTAAGTCTTGCTTTCTGTAGGCATCCTGAGAAATCTCAGGAGATGGGCAGTAGATGGCTGACCTTCTACCAATGGTTGGTTATATATAGGAAAATCCTCTAAAGGCCTCATACGGTTCTGGAGAAAGGTCTAAGTCTTGCTTTCTGTAGGCATCCTGAGAAATCTCAGGAGATGGGCAGTAGATGGCTGACCTTCTACCAATGGTTCATTATATCTGTATCTCTAAAATAAATTTTACCCAACAACAGACAAAACAGACTGCTGCTTGGAACTGTGTTTCCCTATGAATTAATTGGCAGTGCTATATCCCTCCTTAGCACGAGAGGTGTTAAGTCTCCTTCCAGACTGTTAATAACACAGTATCACCACTGATTGGGTGGTGAGAAGGAGTCTAAAAATGTGCACAAAACAAAACTGGGTCTTGGCAAACAGAACAGACTTTTTCAGCATTTGCATGGGGAGATCAGAAATAGCAAAGCATTCCAGCTATAGCTGTGCAAAAACTATATAGGTTACACCTGATCTGTCTACTACAGTTTCATTCCCAAGCTGTTTACCTCGTTCTTCGGGAGGGAGCTGTAATTAAACACCATCAATGAGCTGTCATACGGGTTCAGTGGTGTGAAATTTGTATAATTCATTGGGACTGTTCTCTGTCTTGCTCTATATATGGATACAAACACATTATATAAAAATATGTGCCCAAAAGTAAAAAAATTAAGTCAAGCATTCTCCGAGATAGAAAAAATAACCATGCAAAATATTTAATAATCTTTAAAAAAAATATTCAATGTATTTTGCAGACCTCTGCAATGATATCTAAATTAATCTTGATATCGGCCTCCTGTAATGCTTTGCACATCAGCAGTCAGACTTGGAGAGGAAGAAACAGCCTTCTGAACCTATCAGGGCCCTATTGTTATGCATAATGATGTTAGTCTAATAAAGTGATCATGCTTACAGGAGGGGGAAGCAGAGGTAGCTGCTGTTGTTTGGCTCTTCAGTTGCATTCTTAAGTGGGTCTATTAAAAAAACACAACTCAACTGTCTTGTTTTGCCACACCCGTGAACAGGGCCTTAAACAACATTGTCAGGTTCTGGACCATCCTGCATACTCACAAGCATGATTGTCTCCTCTCCCCACTTTACCATTGGCCTGCACTCACATTGTGCTGGAGCCTGGAACTGAACATGCTTATGTCATCACCACACAGATGTGTATTGTGTGTCCAACTAAACTGTGCCCAAGCCTACCTCTTCATGCAAGTCAGGGCATCGTATGCTCAACTGTGCCCAAACCCACCTCTTCATGCAGGCCAGGGTGTGGTATTCTTAACTGTGCCCAAGCCTACCTCTTCACACAGGCCAGGGCATGAAATTCTCAGCTGTGCCCAAGCCCACTTCTGCATGCAGGCCAGGGCATGATATGCTCAACTGTGTCCAAGCCCACCTCTTTATTCAGACCAGGGCATGGAACTCTCATCTGTGCCTAAGCCCACTTATGCATGCTCAACTGTACCCAAGGCCACCTCTTCATGCAGGTCAGGGCATGGTATGTTCAACTGTTCCCAAGCCCATCTTTTCTTGGAAGCCAGGGCATGGCATGCTCATCTGTGCCCAAGCCCACCTCTTCATGCAGGCCAGGGCAAGGTATGCTCAACTCTGCCCAAGCCCACCTCTTCATGTAGGCCAGGGCATGGTATTCTCAACTGTGCCCTGTGCCCACCTCTTCATGCAGGTCAGGGCATGGTATGTTCAACTGTACCGAAGGTTACCTCTTCATGCAGGTCAGGGCATGGTATGTTCAACTGTTCCCAAGCCCACCTCTTCTTGGAAGCCATGGCATGGCATGCTCATCTGTGCCCAAGCCCACCTCTTCATGCAGGCCAGGGAAAGGTATGCTCAACTCTGCCCAAGCCCATCTTTTTATGTAGGCCAGGGCATAGTATTCTCATCTGTGCCCAAGCCTACTTCTTCATGCAGGTCAGGGCATGGTATGTTCAACTGTTCCCAAGCCCACCTCTTCTTGGAGGCCAGGGCATGGTATGCTCATCTTTGCCCAAGCCCACCTCTTAATGCAGACCAGGGCATAGTATGCTCTATTGTGCCCAAGCCCACCTCTTCATGAAGTTCAGGGCATGGTATGGTATGCTCAACTGTGTCCAAGCATCGTGGGTCAGCACAACCGTCAACCAAACTGGACAATGTGATTGAGCACAGAGCACGTAGTGTGAGTACTTCCGAACCGAGGTGACTAGACCACCACGGTGGTATTTTGACTGTGCATACAACAAATTCTCTGGAGTTTAGCTGGAAGCTTTCAACATAAATGAAATGTAATGTTTTTTTTTTGTTGTGTTGTGCACCATTGAAAATGATTACATGTTGCCATTAGTTAAAGGATTTATTCTTACAGGCCATGTTGTCATGCGTTTTGCTTAATTCGTCAATACAGGTCATTTGCCGTGACATGAGAAATGTTCAAAGTCAAATGAGGGGGGCTTTAAAAAAATAATACACCGCAACTCATCTGAAAATCCATGGCAATGGCCGTTACCATAGTGCCTGTTAATATATGCATTGTCAAGGACGTCTACTGAGAATTATGTGTAATGCAGATAGAACACACCAATGCTTATAGGGTCTTAAAAAGATACTGCTACTCATGCATAAGGTCCACATTAGACGAGGGATCACTGGCGCCAGCTCACCAGTGACTAGATTAACAAACCACTTACCTTTTTCAATGGAATCACCCTATAGCTGCTTACTGGATCCTTCTGAACCGTCAAGTGAGTGACCATTGGGGGAAGTGGTTGCCTCACTTCTGCCATGGGGGTTGCCACCAGTGATAAAATCCATCAGCTGACATGTTCCTTAAAGACACATGCAAGAAGCAACCTCTTTTTCTTTCCTTGTACAATCAATATTTCTTCTTCTGTCATAGTTTGTAATGTCTGCATTCCCCTTCTGCACAGCATAAACATAAAAGCTTGGGTTAGGATTAGGCTTATGCCCAAAGCTAGACCCACAGACTCCTTCAGATCTTTGTATTGTGCCCACTTGTCTGTCTGTCCTCTGATGTATATATTTTTTTTCTGTGTGAACTGAGAAATGTCCTCCAAACAGTACCGGGATAAGATCATCTAGAGCAGTGTTTTTCAACTCCAGTCCTCAAGGCACACCAACAGGTCAAGTTTTCAGGATTTCCCTCAGATGAAATGGCTGTGGTGATTACTAAGGCAGTGAAACTGATCAAATCACCTGTGCAAAATAATGGAAAGCCTGAAAACATGACCTGTTGGGGCGCCTTGAGGACTGGAGTTGAAAAACACTGATCTAGAGCTCAAACATGCCAAACTATGCCCCTCCCCAAGGTGTATGTGCTTTATGTGTCAGCAAACCACCCCCCCCCCCCCCCCCAAAAAAAAACCCCACTGAGCACTAATTTGCATGCTTACCACCCCTAAGCATAAATTACCCCTCCTCCCAGTACAAATCTACTCCCTTACGGAAACCCCCCCTTCTCAGCATATACCCTCCCTTGCAAGAAAAAAAAAAAATCACCCCTCCTAGCACAAATCCTTTACCCCTAAAATTACCCTTCCTAGTACACAACTTCTACCCCCCCCCCCCCCACTTCAAATGTCCCACTCCCGACACAAGTTCCCCCCAAATTCCCCTCCTGGCACAGATCTCCCCTCCCAACACAAGTTCCCCTAAATCAGCACTGTTGCCCACCCAACACAAGTTCCCCTAAATCAGCACTGTTGCCCCCCCCAACGATGCTTACCTGCTACAACCCCTCAAATTCCGCCTTCCAACACAACCAAAACACACATATCACAGGTCCCAGGGCAGCTGCCCCTCCAGCCCAACTGTTATCCTGGCCCTGCCTCCAAGAACAGTAAGGACAGAAAAGCTAGATCAGGTTTTCAATTAAATGTATGGTGCCTCAAGCTAGCCAGGGTGACCAAATGTTCCAAGTATGTATTATTGGTTCATCTGACTGCGTGTGCTATGTTATGGAGGAGGGGGAGATCTACACCCCCACCTACCTACCTAGCTAGCTTGCTCCTGAGAAAACAGCAGCAGTTGATGGGGAAAAATATACAACCCGACCGTTGATTACATTTCCGAAAACAAGACAGACGAGGTAACCAAGCTGCCCAACCTGGACAAAGATCATCTCATGAGGGAACGTTCAAGTGTAACAATTGAAATTATGGATGGGTAAGCCAACATCCCACACACTGTGTATTATGCCTCGTTTCCACTGAGCGGATCGGTTCGGTACGGTACGCTATTTTGGGTGTTTCCATTATGAAAGCGTGCCATAAAAGCGAACCATACCGGACTATTCTGGGTCCTGCTTCAGATGTGGGGCCATAGAAAATGGAACGCTTCGGTTGGGGCGGACCTACAATACATCTCACTGATTGGTGGACGTGCTAGGCATTTTTTCTAAACTCTGTATGGTCCCAGATGGTCCGATTTGCAGTGAAAATGCTCAGCAGAATAGACCGGACCATTCTAACCTGTTCCATTCTAAACGACCTGAACCAAGCCACTCAGTGGAAACGAGGCATTACATAAGCCTGAGTGTTGGTGGTAAAGTGTATTGCATGAATGTACTAAAGTAAAAAATATTCTTACATTCATCTAATAATACATTTTCTTTTCTCCAGCAATAAAGATGATATATTATACCCTTCAAAGAACAAGACCAAAATAGTACGCTGGCCAAGGGGAAGACAGATGCATGCCCTCCCGAAGAGCTCCTGCAAAACAGACCAGGAAACCCCTTACCAGTAGAAAAGCTGAGACACCCACACCAGATTCTGCAAAGTCAATTAGACCCCCGAGCTGCCTGAATCCCTCTCTGATACATTTGGTTCCTCATCATCATTTGGAGAAAAAAAACAGCCAGGAGTAAATGGAAATTTTACATTGATGCTGCTTAAGAAACTGCACATAATATATTGCTTCAATCATAACCCAAGCAATATTTATCAAAAGCAAGGTTACATTTTCATATTCACCTGTCTGTGTTTAATATATATATATATATATATATATATATATATATTATATATATATATATATATATATATATATATATATAAAATCCCTCGCGCTACAGGAATAAATGTGAACCTCTAAAACTCATAAAACGTGATGAAAAATGTGTTTATAATGTACAAATGGATCATATATACATAATATTTTACTTGGAGACATTTTTTTTTACTTTATTTATAGCCTTTGTGTGAATCTCCCATCACAATTATAGATTATTCTTAAATTTCTTACAATACAAGAAAAAAAAAACAGCAGGATATGCACACATTATTTTACGTATTTTAATTTATTTGTACCCTTCAAAATGGAATGGATCTCCTAACAAAATAAGTTAAAATTCTACAACTCATGTAAAAAAAAAAAAAAAGCAAAGCATAAAAATGTTATTTATAAATTATAAAAAAATATTTTTTTTTAAAAGGGATATAAAGTAAATATACATGCATTATTTGACTTTGACTAGAAAAAAAAATATTAATGATTATATATTATTCTTACAACACAAGGAATGTTTAAATAATAAAAAAAAAAGAGAGCAGGATATGCAAACATTGCTTTACTTTATTTGTACCCTTCAAAAAAGGGATGACTCTCCTAGTAAAAGTATTTATTCTCCAGCTCATGTAAAAAAAAAAAAAAGGATAATTATATATATATATATATTTATTATGTTACTTTAAATCATATTTTACTTTGCTTAAATAAAAAAATAAAAAAAATAAACACCTTTAAAAGGAGACTATTCGAATGATTACATATTATTTTTTACAACACTTGAAAAAAAAAAAAAAAAAGGAGGGAGAAACAGGATATACAGGAATTATTCTACTTGAAGATCTATTTTACTTATTTTGTTTCTAAACAGCTCTTAAAAATGGGACATATCTCCTAGAATGATTATAGATTATTCTTACAACACTTGAAAAAAAAAATAAAAAAAAATAAAACAGGATATAGAGACATTATTCTACCTAAAGACCTATTTTACTTTATTTGTTGTCTAAACAACCCTTCAGAATAAGATCAATCTCCCAGCAGAATTGTGTTCTATTTTTGCAATACTTGAAACAAAAAAAATTAAAAACAAACAAATAAATAAAAGATACAGGATATACACACACAATTATTTTACTTGATTTTTAATGTTTAATTTGTTGTCTAAACAACCCTTCAAAGTGGCATGAATTTTCTAGCACAACGATACATTATTCTTGCAAAACTTGGGGGAAAAAAATAAAAGCAAAAATATAAAAAACAGAAAAAAAAGTAATAAATACAAATAAGTGACAGGACAGTTTTGTATTAAAATAATGAAACAAAAAGTATACATACCCTTTAAATATTAAGAGAAAAAAGAATGAGTATATAGTAATCAGGTCATTTGTATCCCTAGAAGTGTCTGAAATTTGGTGGCCATAATTGTTAAATAATCCTTAGAATGAGGATACAGTTGTGTGTTTTTTTTGTGTTCTTTTTCACACCCAATAGGTTCTACAGAATAATGATATTTTTGGAATTTTAGTTATTTTTTTGGGGGAGGGGGGGTGATTTTAGGTTCTGGTCTATAGGAGACTTTAGGCAGGCAGATGACACAGCAGTGCAATGGAGGGGAAGGAAGGAAGGCTGTGCAGGTCAGGCCGGGGAGGTGGTAGGGAGGGGGTTAACGGTGCCTCACCCGGTACAAGCCAAGCCTCTTCCTGCCACGTAGACCTTCTCGTGTCATCATACCGGATTCCCAGCCCCGGTGTGTCAAATACAAATACGTGATCTTTGGCTATGAAGGTTGCAAGTAAAGCAAAAAGAAATAAATAAAAAAATCCAAAAGACAAAGAGACCCAGTCCATTGCAAGGAGCAAGAAGCCTTTCAGTCGTCCTTGGGTGCCCACTGACGGGTGAGGTCCTCCTGGCAGTGCCAAGGCTTGGCTGGGGGGAGGAGAGGGGGGGGTCATCAGGCTGCCTTGTGGCCATTGCATCAGATTTCTGCAGCAGAAACCTTTGCAATGGAGATCTTTGCTGTAGCTTTGCAATGGCAGCTCCTGTCCCCTCCCTGCCCCTGCTGCACTGCCTGGGAAGCCCCGTGGTTGCAGCTACATTGCTAAGCCTTGAGAAAAGCTGGCAAGCATTATCCGGAGAGGTGATGGTCACCCTGCCACCCCTGGGTGGAGGGGAGGGGGGAGGTGGTGACCCCTTACAGACCCTCATTATGTGTCCTCCTTGGTCTTGCATGATGCTCCCTTTCAGAGCCCCCCAACTCCAGAGTCCAGCCAGGGGAGGGGGAGCTGCAGAGAAGTGTGAGAAAAACAGGAGGAGGAGGAGGTGCCACACAAGACCTTCCTCCTCTCTGGTACCCCCACCTTCCTCCTCTCTGGTACCCCCTTCCCCCAATCTATCCAGGGGAGGAGGGGGGGGGGGGGTGAGATCCTGCAGTTTACAATTCCTGTCTGGGGGCTCGTGATAAGATCCATGACTGCCAGTCCTGTGCTTTTCCAGAGCAGGGCTCAGATTGCACCATTTTCTGTGTGCCCCATGCCATTTACTGAGCTCCAGATAGAGCTTTGTATACAAATCTGTAAATATACTTTGTAGCAATGTATACACTTCTACAAATTTATATACAGTCAATGGGACTTGTAGTTTTGCACACACAGGGTTAACTCTCTCTCTCTATATATATATTTCGATTTAAAATAAAGTGTACAAATGAATATACACCAGGTCGGACCCTGTCGACAAGCACACACAGGGCAGTGTATAATTTATTGCAACATAATGTTTACAAATGAATATACACACCCAATGAGACAGCTTGGCACGCACAGGGTTAACACATATGATACAATGCATACTAATGTGTACAAGTGAATATGCACCAAGTTGGACCCTGTAGATAAGCACACAAAAGGTTAACAGTGTATATTGCAATGCAACATAATATGTACAGATAAACATGCACACCCAATGAGACATTGTAGCTTGGCACACACAGCGTTAACATGTATGATACAACACATACTAGTGTGTACATTACAAATGAATATACACCAAGTGGGACCCTGTAGATGGGCACACAAAGGGTTAACAGTGTATATTACAATACTACATAATATGTGCAAATGAACCTGCACACCTAATGAGACATTGTAGCTTGGCACACACAGGGTTAACAATATACTTGGGGGGGGGGGGGTTGTAGCTAAGCACACAAAGGGTTAACAGTGTATATCGCAATGCAACATAATATGTACAGATGAGTATACACACCCAATGAGACATTTTAGCTTGGCACACACAGGGTTAACATGTATGAAACAACACATACCAGTGTATACATTACAAATGAATATACACCCTGTAGATAAGCACACAAAGGGTTAACAGTGTATATAAATTAATTTGTATGATACAAAAACATACTAGTGTGTACTTTACAAATGAATATACACCCTGTAGATGAGCACACACAAAGTATATTACAATGCAACATAATATGTACAGATGAATATACACACACCCAATGAGACATTGTAGCTTGGCACACATAGGGTTAACAATATACTCAGGTGGGGGCAGTAGCTAGGCACACACAGGGTTAACATGTATGATACAACACATACTAGTGTACATTACACGTGAATATATACCAAGTGGGACACAGAAGGTTAACAGTGTACAATGCAACACAATATGTACAAATGAACATTCGCACCCAATGAGACATTGAAGCGTGGCACACACAGGGTTAACATGCATGATACATTGCATACTAATGTGTACAAATGCATATACACCAAGTGGAACTTTAACTAGGCACACAAAGGGATAGCAGTATGCCAGGTGTACAAATGTATATGCACACCTTATGAGACGTTGTAACTTGGCGCACACAGGGTTAACAATACACTCAGTGGGGGTGTGAAGCTAGGCACACACACAGGCATGGACTGGCCATAGGGACTACAGGGAGTTTCCCGGTGGGCCGATGGCTCAGTGGGCCGGTTTCAGTGACAGCCTGTCAAAGTAATGGCTGCGCAGCTCGCCCTCCACTTCATGCAGTGATGTGAGAAGAATGAGGAAAATACAGAGGAGAATAAGTGAAATAATAAAAGAGGTGAGTGAGGACTCCTTATGTTATGCTACATATGTTTTTTTTGCACAATTCCGTATAGTTTATATACTGTTTTTGTTCTTGTTTGCAAACATAAAGTGGGCCGGTCTGGATAAAGTCCAGGGCCAAATTTTGGTCTCAGTCCATCCCTGCACACACACAGATGTACAAATATACACCCAAAGAGAACTTGTGGCTTGACACATGCAGGATAAACAATATATCCAAAGGGAATTTGCAGCTAGGCAAACATAGGGTTAATAGGCATGAAACAATGTAGAAGCATGTATACATTAATATACACTCCTTGGGACCTTGTAGATAGGCAAACACAGGAGGAAAGGGTAACCGCTCAGATAAACCAAAGAACCTCCTCACTGAGTCCAAACCACGGGTGCCGGCAATGCAATATTGATGCAAAATGTAGAGAGAAACTTGGACAGCCGCACTCCAAAAGACGTTCCTTTTATTAAAACTGGTTACAAAAAAAATACATGCCACAGCAAAAAATAGGACAGGACTGACACGTTTCGCACTGTAGCTCAGTGCTTAATCATAGCTTTAGGCAAACACAGGGTTGATAATAAGTGATACCCTGCATGGTAATGTGTACACATGAATATACACCTAGAGGGGCTTTAGCTAGACACCCAAAGGGTTAACAGTGTATAATACCATGTAACATAATATGTAAAATGAATATGCACCCAGAGAGACTTTGAAGCTTAACACTTAGGGGCTCATGTACTAAAACTGGAGAGTGCAGCTCTGCATGGTAGCCAATCAGCTTCTAACTTTCAGCTTGTTCAATTAAAGCGGAATTTCACCCTAAATATATACCCTCTCCCATGTGATCCAGCATACTGGCGTCAGCGCCAGTATGCTGTTTTTTTTTTTTTTAAATCCATGTACTTACTGTCTTATGCAGAATTTTATTTTTTTTACCCCGCGGTGGACGGCGCCAGTATAGCGCGTCACATCTTACGAAAGTACCCGAAAAGGACTCGGGTAATCGCGGTGAAAATGCGGCGCCTGCGCACAGACCTAGGAGCTGACTGCGCAGGCGCCGTATTTCTCCGAGTCCTATTTCGGCGTTTTTCGGAGGGCGTGACGCGCCATAGCCGTAGGACTCGGAGAAATACGGCGCCTGCGCAGTCAGCTCCTAGGTCTGTGCGCAGGCGCCGCATTTTCGCCGAGATTACCCGAGTCCTTTTCGGGTACTTTCGTAAGATGTGACGCGCTATACTGGCGCCGTCCACCGCGGGGTAAAAAAAATAAAATTCTGCATAAGACAGTAAGTACATGGATTTAAAAAAAAAACAGCATACTGGCGCTGACGCCAGTATGCTGGATCACATGGGAGGGCTTATATTTAGGGTGAAATTCCGCTTTAAGCTTTGACAAAAACAATTCTGGAAGCCGATTGGTTCCTATGCAGAGCTCTCTCCAGTTTTAGTAAATCAACCCCAAAGGGTTAACAATACACTCAATGGGATTTTGCAGCTTGGCACACACAGTGTTAGCGGTGTATGATAGAATATATACAAATGGGTGCCTATGAATATACATCCAATAGGACCATGGCTAAGCCCACACAGGGTTAACAATACATTCTATAGGAGGTTGTAGCTAGACACACACACTCAGATAACATGTATGATCCAATGTATAAACGTCTACAAAGGAATAGACATTCAATGGGACTTTGTAGGTAGGTACACACAGGGTTAACCGTGTATGATACCATGTATAATAATGTGTATACATGAATATACACCCAGTGGGGCTTTAGCTAGGCACACAAAGGGTTAACAGCGTATGATACAATGAATGTAACATAATATGTACAAATGAATATGCACCCTGTGAGGCTTGACACACATAGGGTTAACAATACACCCAATGGGATTTTGCATTTAGGCACACACAAGGTTTTACAGTGTATAATACAAGATATAATACAAATGTGTACACATGAATATACAACGGATAGGACCCTGCATCTAGGCACACACAAGGGTAATAATGCATGCTACAATGTATACAAATAATTGTACTCCCAATAGAGCTTCATGGCCAGGCACACAAAAGGTTAACAATGTATAACATAATATAATGTGTACAAATGAATAAACACTCTTTGTAATGAGGCACCCACAGGGTCAGCAGTATATGATACAATATATAATAATGTGTACAAGTTAATATACAGTGGGAGTCTGTAGCCAGGCACACAAAGGGTTAACATTGTATAATATCAGGTAACGTATATGGAAATATATTGTACATATAAATGTATACCCAATGAGACTTTGAAGCTTGACTTACAGGGTTAACATTACATCCAATGGGGCTTTGTAGCCAGGCACACTGGAGGGGATTTACTAAAACTGGTGTAGCTCTACATAGTAACCAATCAGCTTCTGACTTCAGCTTGTTCAATTAAGCTGATTGGTTACTATGCACAGCTGCACCTAAATATCAATCATTGGGTTAATATTGTATGACACAATGTACAATAATGTGTACAAATCGTAACACACTCAATGTGGATTTGCTGCTAGGCGCACACAGGGTTAATAATGCAGGATACAATGTATACAAATGCAATAGAGGTGGGCCATACATTGGGATATAAAGTATCAATCCATGTTCTCCTCCTTCCTGCAGCTGTGCCTCATCAGGATGCAGCAAGGATACACTTGGCTTGCAATGCACAGATATAATGAAAAGTCCAATGAAGTGCACACTGGTCAGTCCCCTCCCCCCCATCCTCTTATAGTGTACTCTGCTCTGCAGCAAAGGCTTGCGATGCATAAATATCAATATTCATACTATGAGCTGAGCAGTGTGCCATTTTTATCTCTTTTAATTCAGCTATATTATACCATAATATCTATTATATCTTCTATATTATACCATAATATCTATTATATCTTCTATATTATACCATAATATCTATTATATCATACTCTCTTCTATATTATACCATAATATCTATTAAATCATACTCTCTTCTATATTATACCATAATATCTATTAAATCATACTCTCTTCTATATTATACCATAATATCTATTAAATCATACTCTCTTCTATATTATACCATAATATCTATTGTATTATATCATACTATCTTCTATATTATACCATAATATCTATTATATCATACTCTCTTCTATATTATACCATAATATCTTCTGTATTATATCATACTCTCTTCTATATTATACCATAATATCTATTGTATTATATCATACTCTCTTCTATATTATACCATAATATCTTCTGTATTATATCATACTCTCTTCTATATTATACCATAATATCTTCTGTATTATATCATACTCTCTTCTATATTATACCATAATATCTATTGTATTATAACATACTATCTATCCCCACCCTATTAGATTGTAAGCTCTTCTGAGCAGGGCCCTTTTAATCAACTTGTATTTTATTGTCTTGTAACTGTATTGTGTCCCTTTTATATTGTAAAGCGCTGCGTAAACTGTTGGCGCTATATAAATCCTGTATTATAATAATATCTGCTATAACATACTATCTGCTATATTATACCATAATATCTACTCTATTGTACCATACTATCGACTGTATATTATAACATACTATCTTCTATATCAGGGGTCTCCAAACTTTTTAAACAAAGGGCCAGTTGATTGTCCTTTAGACTTTAGGGGGGGCCGGATTGTGTCCAGCAGGGGCAAAAAAAAAATTGGCATCATTGAAAATAAATATGGCCTCAGGATTGGTGGTCAATATGAGGGGTAGTGCCATTATTAATAGGAGAAATAGTATCCCATCATTGGTATCAGTGAGAAAGAGTGCCCCATTGTAGCTGTCAGTTGGAGGAATAGTGCCTCATATCAGTGAAAGGAATAGTGCCCTAAGGGCCGTTAAGAAGCCAGCAAAGGGTCACATCTGGCCCTCGGGCCGCAGTTTGGAGACCCCTGTTTTATATTATACCATGATATCTATTGTATTATAACATACTATCTGCTATAATATACAATACTATCTGCTGTATTTTATAACATACTATCTGCTATATTATACAATACTATCTTCTATATTATATTAATACTCTTTGCTATATTATAATATACTCTCTGCTATATTATACAATACTATCTTCTATATTATTAATATTATATAGGTTTACTACAGCGTCAACAGTTTACGCAGTGCTTTACAATATAAAAGGGAGACAATACAATAAAATACAAGAGGATTAAGAGAGCCCTGCTCAGAAGAGCTTACACTCTATAGTATTATACAATACTATCTTCTATATTATATCATATTTTCTGCTATATTATACAATACTATCTTCTATATAATATCATACTATCTTCTATATTATATCATAGTTTCTGCTATATTATACAATACTATCTACTATACCACTATAATAAAAAATCCAATGAAGTGCAGACTGATCCTCTTATATTGTACTCTGCTTTGCAGCAAAGACTGACTTGGTTTGCAATGCATAAATATATTCATACTATGAGCAGTGTGTCATGTTGATCCTTTTTTGTTACTGCTATATTATACTATCTGCTATATCATACTATTACTAGCTGCTATTATAGAACATACTATCTGCTATATTTTATCATACTATCTGCTATATTATATCATACTATCTGCTATATTATATCATACTGTCTGCTATATTATATCATACTGTCTGCTATATTATATTCTGCTCTGGAGGGGGTAATGATATGCTGCAACATTGCAAGATTCAAACCCCATACAAAGTAGTGAGATTGCCCCTTCCTATGTTCTACCCCCCCCCCCCCCTCTCATTCTGTATATTGTACTATACTCTGGAGGGAAAGGAGAGGAGAATGTTGTAGCATTGCACAGATAATAATTTCCATGTTTGTAGATCAGACACTGGCACTGGTGGTCAGTATGATTCCTGCTCTGTTCTCAAGGCTCCTTCTTGGCTTCTTGAGGGGGGGGGGGGGGGGGGGGGGGGGGGGGGGGGGGGGGGGTTGGGGTGATATGTTACAATATTTCACTGTTGATTTGGTGCAATATTAAGAAACAAAACAGAAAATATGCTGCACCGCCCAGAAGTGGAGCCCTGGTGGATGGAATCCCTCTTATTGTTATAGTCACAGTGCCCCAGTTCTGTCTGCTGTGCTGAGTAGTAAACAGGGTGGGGGCTGGGGGGTTTGCAGTACAGCACTGATTGGGACACCATTTATAATCAAAGTTTATATAAGTGACCAGTATGGAGGAATGTAGTCCCTGTATGGGCTGTGCCTTGATGGAGCTCACACATTGTTTACTGGGTAAAATGTGAAACTCCAGTGAGGAAGCTCTGGGAAGCTGAGACCCTGGCTGTATTTTCTGTGTGTTAGAGGAAGTGGGGGAGGGGAGTTCAGAGCTCTAATAAAATCTGAAATCTGCAGTAATAGAGATCAGTTCAATAGTGATGGCGATGAGACTGTAGATGTGTCTGAGCCAAGGAGGGGCTCATCACCACTCCGAATCCCAGGAGAGGGAGAACATTCTATATAATCAGATTTTACAGGACACCAAGGATAACCCACCACCCATTTCCTACAACTAACATCTCATCGCTGATATCCCACCACTAATACCCTACTACAGATATCCCACCACTAATACCCCACTACAGATATCCCACCACTAATACCCCACTACAGATATCCCACCACTAATACCCCACTACAGATATCCCACCACTAATACCCCACTACAGATAACCCACCACCCATTTCCTACAACTAACATCTCATCGCTGATATCCCACCACTAATACCCTACTACAGATATCCCACCACTAATACCCCACTACAGATATCCCACCACTAATACCCCACTACAGATATCCCACCACTAATACCCCACTACAGATATCCCACCACTAATACCCCACTACAGATATCCCACCACTAATACCCTACTACAGATATCCCACCACTAATACCCCACTACAGATATGCCACCACTAATACCCCACTACATATATCCCACCACTAATACCCCACTACAGATATCCCACCACTAATACCCCACTACATATATCCCACTACAGATATCCCACCACTAATACCCCACTACATATATCCCACCACTAACACCCCACTACAGATATCCCACCACTAATACCCCACTACAGATATCCCACCACTAATATCTCATCGCTGATATCCTACCACTAATACCCCACTACAGATATACCACCACTAATACCCCACCACAGATATCCCACCACTAACATCTCATCACTGATATCTTACCACTAATACCCCACTATAGATATCCCACCACTGATATCTCATCGCTGATATCCCACCACTAATACCCCACTACTAATATCTCATCGCGGATATCCTACCACTAATACCCTACAGATATCCCACCACTGATATCTCATCGCTGATATCCCACCACTAATACCCCACTACAGATATCCCACCACTAATACCCCACTACAGATATCCCACCACTAATACCCCACTACATATATCCCACCACTAATACCCCACTACAGATATCCCACCACTAATACCCCCACTACATATATCCCACCACTAACACCCCACTACAGATATCCCACCACTAATACCCCACTACATATATCCCACCACTAATACCCCACTACAGATATCCCACCACTAATACCCCACTACAGATATCCCACCACTAATACCCCACTACAGATACCCACTACAGATATCCCACCACTAATACCCCACCACTAACATCTCATCATTGCTATCCCACCACTAATACCCCACTACAGATATCCCACCACTAATATCTCATCGCTGATATCCTACCACTAATACCCCACTACAGATATACCACCACTAATACCCCACCACTAACATCTCATCGCTGATATCCTACCACTAATACCCCACTACAGATATACCACCACTAATACCCCACCACAGATATCCCACCACTAACATCTCATCACTGATATCTTACCACTAATACCCCACTATAGATATCCCACCACTGATATCTCATCGCTGATATCCCACCACTAATACCCCACTACTAATATCTCATCGCGGATATCCTACCACTAATACCCTACAGATATCCCACCACTGATATCTCATCGCTGATATCCCACCACTAATACCCCACTACAGATATCCCACCACTAATACCCCACTACAGATATCCCACCACTAATACCCCACTACATATATCCCACCACTAATACCCCACTACAGATATCCCACCACTAATACCCCACTACATATATCCCACCACTAACACCCCACTACAGATATCCCACCACTAATACCCCACTACATATATCCCACCACTAATACCCCACTACAGATATCCCACCACTAATACCCCACTACAGATATCCCACCACTAATACCCCACTACAGATACCCACTACAGATATCCCACCACTAATACCCCACCACTAACATCTCATCATTGCTATCCCACCACTAATACCCCACTACAGATATCCCACCACTAATATCTCATCGCTGATATCCTACCACTAATACCCCACTACAGATATACCACCACTAATACCCCACCACTAACATCTCATCGCTGATATCCTACCACTAATACCCCACTACAGATATACCACCACTAATACCCCACCACAGATATCCCACCACTAACATCTTACCACTAATACCCCACTATAGATATCCCACCACTGATATCTCATCGCTGATATCCCACCACTAATACCCCACTACTAATATCTCATCGCGGATATCCTACCACTAATACCCTACAGATATCCCACCACTGATATCTCATCGCTGATATCCCACCACTAATACCCCACTACAGATATCCCACCACTAATATCTCATCGCTGATATCCCACCACTAATACCCCACTACAGATATCCCACCACTAACATCTCATCGCTGATCTCCTACCACTAATACCCCACTACAGATATCCCACCACTAACATCGCATCACTGATCTCCTACCACTAATACCCCACTACAGATATCCCACCACTAACATCTCATCACTGATCTCCTACCACTAATACCCCACTACAGATATACCACCACTAATAGCTCATCAATGATTTGCTACTACCACCAATGTCTCATCATTGATATCCCACCACTAAAAACCCCACTACAGATATCCCACCACAAATTTCTCATTGCTGATATCCCACCACTAACATCTCATCACTGATATCCTACAATTAATACCCCACTACAGATATCCCACCACTAACATCTCATTATTTATTATCGTTCTGCCCTTAGTGTTCTGTTTTATTTAAAGTCCCAACCTTTTTCCTTAGTTCCCATTAGTCCCTTCCCATTAACATCTCATTATTGATATCCCACCACAAATATCTCATCATTGGTATCCTACCTACCACTAATACCCCACTACAGATATCCCACCACTAACATCTCATCCCTGATACCCCACCACTATCTCATCGTTGAAATCCCACCACTGTTATCTCATCACTGATATTCTACTACTGATAGCCCAGCCCACCACTCTTAGATCTCATTGCCAATACCCTACCATAGATATCCCACTGCTGATATCTCAATCTTAATAATATAAGCACTACAAATACACCAAACCAATTTATCAAATCTGTACCTCACACACAGTTGCTCCAGTTTGGGTATTTCCCCCTTATATGGTTCTAAATAATGGAGATATTATAGATCTGTATGTGGATGAGTTTGGGGCTCTATAGAGGAAATGTGGAAGAGTCCCTGAGGCTCTATATGGGATATGTAGAGGAGTCTGAGGCCCCATAGAGGATATGTGAAAGAGTCTGAGGTTCTATAGAGGATATGTGGAGTCGTCGGGGGCTCCATAGAGGATATGTGGAGGAGTCCAAGGCTCTATAGAGGATATGTGGAGGGGTCTGAGGCTCTATAGAGGGGTCTGATGCTTTATGGAGTCTAAGGCTCTATTATAGTATATGTGGAGGGATCTGAGGCTGTATGGGGGATATGTGGAGGAGTCTGAGGCTCCATAGAGGATATGTGGAGGAGTCTCAGGCTCTATAGAAGATATGTGGAGGAGTCTGTGGCTCTATGGAAGATATGTGGAGGAGTCTGAGGCTCTATATAGTATATGTGGAGGAGTCTGAGGCTCCATAGAGGATATGTGGAGGAGTCTCTGAGGCTCCATAGAGCAGTGTTTTTCAACTCCAGTCCTCAAGGCACACCAACAGGTCAAGTTCTCAGGATTTCCTGAAATGGCTGTGGTGATTACTAAGGCAGTGAAACTGATCAAATCACCTGTGCAAAATAATGGAAAGCCTGAAAACATGACCTGTTGGTGTGCCTTGAGGACTGGAGTTGAAAAACACTGCCATAGAGGATATGTGGAGGAGTCTCAGGCTCTATAGAAGATATGTGGAGGAGTCTCAGGCTCTATAGAAGATATGTGGAGGAGACTGAGGCTCTATAGAAGATATGTGGAGGAGTCTGAGGCTCCATAGAAGATATGTGGAGGAGTCTGTGGCTCTATGGAAGATATGTGGAGGAGTCTCTGAGGCTCCTTAGAGGATATGTGGAGGAGTCTCAGGCTCTATAGAACAGTGTTTTTCAACTCCAGTCCTCAAGGCACACCAACAGGTCAAGTTCTCAGGATTTCCCTCAGATGAAATGGCTGTGGTGATTACTAAGGCAGTGAAACTGATCAAATCACCTGTGCAAAATAATGGAAAGCCTGAAAACATGACCTGTTGGTGTGCCTTGAGGACTGGAGTTGAAAAACACTGCCATAGAGGATATGTGGAGGAGTCTCAGGCTCTATAGAAGATATGTGGAGGAGTCTGAGGCTCCATAGAGGATATGTGGAGGAGTCTGAGGCTCTAAAGAAGATATGTGTTGGAGTCTCTATAGAAGATTATTGGAGGAGTCTCAGGCTCTATATAGTATATGTGGAGGAGTCTGAGGCTCCATAGAGGATATGTGGAGGAGTCTGTGGCTCTATGGAAGATATGTGGAGGAGTCTCTGAGGCTCCATAGAGGATATGTGGAGGAGTCTCGGAGGCTCCATAGAGGATATGTGGAGGAGTCTCTGAGGCTCCATAGAGGATATGTGGAGGAGTCTCTGAGGCTCCATAGAGGATATGTGGAGGAGTCTCTGAGGCTCCATAGAGGATATGTGGAGGAGTCTCTGAGGCTCCATAGAGGATATGTGGAGGAGTCTCTGAGGCTCCATAGAGGATATGTGGAGGAGTCTCTGAGGCTCCATAGAGGATATGTGGAGGAGTCTCTGAGGCTCCATAGAGGATATGTGGAGGAGTCTCTGAGGCTCCATAGAGGATATGTGGAGGAGTCTCTGAGGCTCCATAGAGGATATGTGGAGGAGTCTCTGAGGCTCCATAGAGGATATGTGGAGGAGTCTGTGGCTCTATGGAAGATATGTGGAGGAGTCTCTGAGGCTCCATAGAGGATATGTGGAGGAGTCTCTGAGGCTCTATGGAAGATATGTGGAGGAGTCTCTGAGGCTCCATAGAGGATATGTGGAGGAGTCTCTGAGGCTCCATAGAGGATATGTGGAGGAGTCTCTGAGGCTCCATAGAGGATATGTGGAGGAGTCTCTGAGGCTCCATAGAGGATATGTGGAGGAGTCTGTGGCTCTATGGAAGATATGTGGAGGAGTCTCTGAGGCTCCATAGAGGATATGTGGAGGAGTCTGAGGCTCTATAGAGGATATGTGGAGGAGTCTCTGAGGCTCCATAGAGGATATGTGGAGGAGTCTCTGAGGCTCCATAGAGGATATGTGGAGGAGTCTCTGAGGCTCCATAGAGGATATGTGGAGGAGTCTCTGAGGCTCCATAGAGGATATGTGGAGGAGTCTCTGAGGCTCCATAGAGGATATGTGGAGGAGTCTCTGAGGCTCCATAGAGGATATGTGGAGGAGTCTCTGAGGCTCCATAGAGGATATGTGGAGGAGTCTCTGAGGCTCCATAGAGGATATGTGGAGGAGTCTGAGGCTCTATGGAAGATATGTGGAGGAGTCTCTGAGGCTCTATACAGCTGTATGTGGAGGAGTCTCTGAGGCTCCATAGAGGATATGTGGAGGAGTCTCTGAGGCTCCATAGAGGATATGTGGAGGAGTCTGAGGCTCTATGGAAGATATGTGGAGGAGTCTCTGAGGCTCCATAGAGGATATGTGGAGGAGTCTCTGAGGCTCCATAGAGGATATGTGGAGGAGTCTCTGAGGCTCTATGGAAGATATGTGGAGGAGTCTCTGAGGCTCTATACAGCTGTATGTGGAGGAGTCTCTGAGGCTCCATAGAGGATATGTGGAGGAGTCTCTGAGGCTGTATGTAGAGCAGTGAAGGAGTCTCTGAGGCAGCAGCTGCAGTCTATAGCAGACACCCCTCCGTTCTCCTCTCCGCCTCTCCTCCTACTGTGGGAAAACAGCTCAGAGCGCGCGGTGTCACTGTATCGCGTGACAGCCCCGAGGTGATTGACAGCCCCCGCCGCCCAGTAGGCGTGCAGGTGGCCCGCCGCCAGCCTATCCATCTCCAGCAGGTGGGCGTGACCGAGGTCTCCTCCCCCTGTTCCCGCCGCCCCTGCCGCCGGAGCCGGGGATCCCCGTGTGGTCAGTCGCGTTTCCGCCTGTGGAGGTAGCGAGTCGGCGGGGGGAGGGGAGGCCGTGCGGAGCGGCTGTCGATGCGGATTGAAGAGCCGAGGAAGGAGGAGGAGAAGGAGGGGGACTGAGCGCTGGGGAGACGAGCCCGGGACAAGGGGAGGAGAGGCGGCGTGCGCTGGAGGACCACCAGCCAGACGGATATAGCACAGCCTGGAAGGCGCCGAGCCCTGGCCCAGCGGCAGCTGGAGGGGTGGCCGGCCTGAGGGGCTCAGGAAAGACCGCGGCTTCACCCGAGGCCTAGTAGGTTTTGAAATTCTGGGACGTGTTGGAGCGGATTTCCCCCGGTGAAGCGGGTTCGGCTCGGGCCTGCCGGTACGGGTAAGTCGGAGAGGATGTTTATTGGGAACATTTATTTTGTTTTTGTCACTTTTTGGGGGGGATTTCGCTGCAGACTCAGAACTTCACCCAGACAGGCCGGTGTGGTGCTGGGAATAGCCCTGTGGTGGGCTTGGGATGTTTTTCATGGGGGAAGGTGATGGTGTGTCTGTCATAGAGGGGTCTGATTCCTGGTTCTCTGGATTTACCTTCCCCCACCACTCTGGGGGGAAGCATTAAAGTGTGACACCCAATTACCTTCAATGTGGGGGGGGGGGGGAAGGAATAACCCGCCGGACAACTTCTTCTTACTACTGGGCCCCTGGAAGATGCTGGAAGGACCGACTGATCCGGGGGAACTCCCCGCACCCAACCTCCTCTTACTGAAAAGAATCCTGCTTATACCGCTGTAAAGAAGTCCTTCCTGGACATGAATGCTCATCCCCTTCCACCACCATGGAGCCCTTTCTATGGGCATGTTTTCATCTCCTGTCCAGTCTTCTGCGTTTTACATAGAAGCACACTACACAGATTACCGCTCTTATTGCAAAGAATCCTGCTCTGTGGAAGTCAATACCATCTGTCCAATATCGCTGTAAAGAATCACTTCCTAGAAATGAATGCTCCTCGCCTTTCACCAGCATGGAGCCTTTTCTATGAGGTGGGGGGACATATCCCCTCTATCTAGTCTTCCAATGGAAGCATGCTGCACAGATTGCTGCTCTTACTGAAAAGAGCCCTGCATGTAGGAGTGAATACCAGTCCAATACCACTGTAAAAAATCCCTAGAGATGAATACTTGTCACCTTTCACCAACATGGCGACCTTTCCACGGGGACTTTCTATGTCCTCTCTGTCTAGTCTTCATTCACATCAACATGTAAGGCCTTTGCACAGACTAAGGCTCTTACTGTAAAGAGCCCTGGTAATTAGAAGTGTATACCTGTTCCATTTCACTGATCCAGGGTCTTATAATTAAACATTTTTCTCTTAAATGGAGGGATTCATCATAGTCTTCACACAGAAAAACATTGCACAGAGTACTCCTTTCACTGTGAAGAATCCCTTTTCTATAAATCAGTACCCGTCCCGCCTGCATATGGACCTTCCCTCTGCCCCATGTAGTCTTCAGTCACACGGCACAGATTGCCACCTCTTGTGCCAGGCAGGCGTCGGTGATCCATGGATATAAATCGGCAATCGTTTGCAATGGCTGGATGCTTGGAGATTGTGCTGTTTGTGTAAAGAATCCCCTTTTGTAAATGCAAAGATAGATCGCTCGCTCTTTTCGCTCGCTCTTTCGCTCTCTTGCTCTCTCTCTCTCTCTTGCTCTCGCTCCCTCGCTATCGCTCCCGCTCTCTCGCTCCCTCGCTCTCTATCGCTCCCTCGCTCGCTCTCTATATCGCTCCCTCGCTCGCTCTCTATATCGCTCCCTCGCTCGCTCTCTATATCGCTCTCTCGCTCTCTCTATATCGCTGTCTATTGCTCGCTGTCTCTCGCTCTCTCTATATCGCGCTCTTGCTCTCTCTATATCGCTGTCTATCGCTTGCCGTCTCTCGCTATATCGCGCTCTCGCTCTCTCGATGTCGCTCTCTGTTTCGCTCTCTCGCTCGCTCTCTATATCACTCTCTCGCTCGCTCTCTATATCGCTCTCTTGCTCTCTCTATCGCTGTCTATTGCTCGCTGTCTCTCGCTCTCTCTATATCGCGCTCTTGCTCTCTCTATATCGCTGTCTATCGCTTGCCGGCTCTCGCTCTCTCGATGTCGCTCTCTCGATGTCGCTCTCTCGATGTCGCTCGCTCTCTGTTTCGCTCGCTCTCTGTTTCGCTCGCTCTCTGTTTCGCTCGCTCTCTGTTTCGCTCGCTCTCTGTTTCGCTCGCTCTCTGTTTCGCTCGCTCTCTGTTTCGCTCGCTCTCTGTTTCGCTCGCTCTCTGTTTCGCTCGCTCTCTGTTTCGCTCGCTCTCTGTTTCGCTCGCTCTCTGTTTCGCTCGCTCTCTGTTTACCTGCAATGGGTGATGTCCCTCTCCTTCCACGCTATCCTATTGACACAGATTCTCACCTTTCATGCCGGCCATATAGGCAGTTTGGATGTAAATCTGCATTTTTTTTTTTATGCTTAAAATAATGCACTTGGTGTAAAGAATCATATATATATATATATATATATTAAATTTTTCTTATTACATGTAAGGGCTCCTCGGTGTGGGACCCCCCCCCCAAGCATGTTGCTCTGCCCTCGCTGACCATACACTTGGCTATTAGGTGGATGCAATCTGCTTGTAACATTAGATGCTTGAATAATAATGCTTTTGGCATAAAGAATCCTTTTTTTTTTCTGATGAAGAATATATTTTCCTGTTCTATGTGCAAAGCCGATGACTCTGGGAACTCCCCTGAGCACAGATCTCGGTCTGTCACGCCGGCCACACACTCGATGGATGTAAATCGGCTTTCAAACAACTTTGGAAATCCAGGGAGAGCGCCGCCGAGATGTTTTCTACTGATTTCACCCTCTCCCCTCCCCCCACCATGTGTTATCGTCTTTGCTGTACTGAAACCAGGAAATGTTCTGGGCTGGAAGTCTCAGAATTGCTCGGTGTATGGCCGCCCTTACAGCAAAGCATGCACCCATCCCCCCCTCCATGTGTTCTTGTCTAAGGAGACTCAAACTCGCCAATGCATCTCACATCTGATCTCTCCTCCGGTCTCCTCACAGCCAGGAATAGTGTTAAAGTTACAATCCAAGTCTCTAATGTGGTCCGAGCTCCAGCAGTCTTTCCCTGTAACACGTTTCACCCCTTTCCCAGCTTCTCTCACTTATCTAATGGGAACCTCGGCTCAGCCCACCTTTCCTCCCAACATATTTCACGCCCTTTTCTAGTTTTTATTTTCAAAATAGGTTATAACGGGGGGGGGGGGGGGAGTGTTGCCCATGTGGGGGATCCTTCATCTATGGGGGGATGCAGTAGGAAAATCTAGCAGTTGGTTGCATGGAGTAAGGCGGGGGAGGGGATATACATTTCCCTATTGGGACAGCATGGTGTAGTTGTTTAGGATTTACCCCTTCAAGGGGTACGGGAGGAAAAGCTTCTTGGGGGGGGGGGGGGGGGGGGGGGGGGGGAGAGAGATTTCATCCTATTTTTAAATGGAGGTACTTCTTTTTTTTGTTACTCTCCTCATACAAGGGCAGGAGAAGGGGACACTCGAGGGGAATGGGGCCGAAGGATTTGACCCCCCTATTTAAAATGAGCTGCCTTTTTCATTACACAGTTGTCACCCCCTCCTCTCCTTGAAGGGTAAGAGAGCGAGTCACTTAGGGAGGGGGATGGGAAAGGACGGTTTAACCCCCCCCCCCATTTTAAAACAGTAAAAGAAGCCACTTGTGAAGCAAGAGGATTTCACCCCCCCCCCCCCCCCCGATCAGTTGCCCTTTTCCATAACATATGACCCCCCCCCTACAGGATTAAGAATGGGAGGCACTTAAGGGGAGGAGGGGGCAGATGATTTTTACCCCCTTTACTTTACACATATTCCCCCCCCCCCCCCACAAAGGTAAGAGGGAGCTGCTCAAGGGACAGGAGGATTTTATCCCTCTTTTTTTATAATTGGCTTTTTTATCTCATTACAAATGCCCCTCTTTTCCCTTGCAAGCATAAGAGAGAGCTGCTCAAGGGGGAATGGGGCAGGAGGATTTTGCCCCTTTTGCAAACAGTTTCCGGTTTTCCATTAGAAGTGGTCGCCCCCGCCCCCTATAGGGGTAAGAAAGGGAGCCACTCAGGAGGAGGGGGCAGGGGGATGTCGCCCCCCCCCCCTTCATGTGTAGTGGAAAAGGGCAACTCTGAAGAGGGGGTGAATCTTCTGCCCCTCCCCCTTTGCACATGAAGAGTGGGGTGAATCTTCTGTCCCCCCTTTTTGAGTGGCTCCCTTTCTTACCCCTGTAAGGGGAGGGGGCATCATGTGTTATGGGAAAGGGGCAGCTCAACTACAGGGGTAAGAAAGGGAGCTACTGAAAAGGAGGGGCAGAAGATGGGAGAAGCAGATGATTTCACACTCTAAACAGTCACCCCCCCCCCGTTACATAGGTAAGCTGCTCAAGGTTGGGGGGGGGGGGGGGGGGATTTAACTACCTTTCACCATTACATGTGTGTGTGTGTGTTTTTTTTTGTTTTTTTTTATATTCTATTCCCACTCTTACAAAGGATAAAGGGGAAGACACTTGAGGGGGGGGGGGGGGGGGGGGGGCTGAAAGATTTCTTCAGTCGGCCTTCTCTAAATGTTTGTGAAGCAAAACTGCATAACCCAAGAAACTCAGCCTTTCCATGAAATGATCTAGTGAGGAGGTGTATTACTGATGGAGGAGGGGGCGATTATTGGGTATAAAGTACAGAAGCAATTAAAGCCCCCCCCCCCCCCCAAAAAAAAGCACCTTAAAAATCCAGATAATCAGGTTTGATTGACTTTTTTTGGAAGCTGGGCTGTGTGATTGCCCTGTAGCTCATACACTAGATCTGTCATGTATAGGAGTTCATAGTGGTGCTATAAGCGCTTGTGACATTTTTTTTTTGGGGGGGGGGGGGGGTTGTACTTGGATGCTAGGCAGGGGTCTAACATTTTTACATCCTCTAGGTGTTTGCTGCTATTAGAAGTGTCACATAGGGGGGTTAGTGGAGTCACAGCACTTGTGCAGAGATCATTGGCGTTCATGGAGGCACTGTGTGTGTGTGTGTGTGTGTGTGGGGGGGGGGGGGGAGAGGATACTGGTTTAGAAGTGTCATAGGGGGTGCAGTGGAGCCTGGGCAGTAGTGCAGAGATAATTGGAATCCATGGAGGCACGGTGTGTGTGTGTGTGTGTGTGTGTGGGATACTGCTTTTGAAGTCGCATAGGGGGTGCAGTGGGGTCACATAGGGGGTGCGGTGGTGGAGCCTGGGCACTAGTGCCAAGATCCCTGGAGAACATGGTGGGGGTGTGTGTGTGTGTGTGTAAGAGACATTAACAGAGTATCAGTGGTTGAGAAGAGGATACTGCTTTATTGCTGTATTATTTGCCCCTTAATCCCCTACTTCCACCCCCACCCCCCCCAATGGTGGTGATTCTTGCTGCTCTCCCTGTTTGTACCTGAGGACTGTTGGGTTGTCACACTACCCCTCCCCCCTCTCGCTGCACAACTCTCTAGCAGGAAGGATGGCTTATTTTACCACCATTTCCATTGTAAGGCCAACAGAGTCAGAGGGTGGAGTTCAGGCCTTGAAAAGCAGCCTTGCATATTGTTTAGGAAAGTGATCTGCATAGTTAGAAGTGCTGTAAAGAATAGACCATTGTGTTTTTTTTTTTATTTGTTTGCGTGTGTTTTTTAGGCAACGCTGACTCATCTGCCACCAATAAACTTAAGTTTTGTCCTGTGTAACCTGGACTTGTTCCAGCTATCGCATAGGTTGTCAGTTTGTGGGTGGTTGTGTTGTTGTTACCTGTTGTCCGGTGTGTTTCTCCCGCTCTTTATTACACTATTTTTTTCTTTTTTTCTTTTAGGTCTGTATGGTTTTAGTCTTTCCTCGGTGCCCCCTCTAGTCCCCTCCCAGGCAGTTCCCAAGCCTAGGAATTCCTTTCATGCTCCCTTTTCCTTCTCAGTTTACATGCTGCAGTCTGCTCTGAATAGTCAAGCTTCTATTTTCTTTTTTTTCTTTTTAACCGTGTAAAATAATCACATACTTGATCGATTGATTAACCCCGAACCCCTTTGGTCACCGCCCTCTGTAGCATTGCAGACCTACATGATTAGCTGAAGGATCCCTACTGATGTAAACAACGTAGCATGGAAATCCCATTCTTGGTCAGAAATGTAGGTTACTTGGTATACCGGGAAAGGGTCCAAATCAGTTGGTTGGGGGGGGGGGGGGGGTTTGTGGGACTGAAAGATTTCCATCGATTGTGAAATAAAATGCTTTTCTGTAATGCAATAAAAGTAAATATATTGTACATCCAGACTGAGTGTGCAGTTTTTATTTTTTTCCTGAAAATACAGTCCTCGTTGAATTCCCTATTAAGACTCGAGCTGCCCCTCCCCCCCTCCCTCCATGGCTCTGTTTAGGATACATGACCCGGGCTCAGGGAAAACAGACAATGTTCGGCTATAGGAGGGTTAAAGCGCAGACACTAGATGGTTGTGGCCAGGTGTTTTTCATTGCTGGTGGATTAGCAGGAAGAGAAGCATCCAGGTTTAACTCTTCAACTTCCAGGAGAAATAAAAAGCAGCTCCCTGTCACTGGATTCTCCCTTCCATTGGATTACAACTTATTCTTTTTATTTTTTTGCTAAATTCTGATTCGTGGATCAAGTTGCTGCTGTCCCCCCCCCCCCCCCCCCCCCCCCCCCGCCCACCCCCCCCCCCCCCCCCCCCCCCCCCCCGATCATGTGAATGTCTGGAGTTTCTCTCACTGGTATGTTCAGCTGTGTGCGTTTGCTTGCTACCCCCCCCCCCCCCCCCCCCCCCCAAACTGTGTTCGCTGATCTGTAGGTTCTAGAGCATGGGTCTTCAAACTACGGCCCTCCAGTTCAAGAACTACAATTCCCATCATGCCCACTATTGTCTGTGAATGTCAGTTTTACAATGCCTCATGGGATGTGTAGTTCCCCAACAGCTGGAGGGCCGTAGTTTGAGGATCCCTGTTCTAGAGTCTTCTCCAAGTTTCTAGTTACTGGAACCTCTTTCTATTAGTGGCTTTTTTGCCTTTTGGATCTGTTCAGTTTTAATTCTTTAGGTTGCAGCTCAGAGACCCATACAGGCACCCCCCCCCCCAATAACTGACTCTAGGTTCATATTTCCATTTTCGATAACTGTAATGCTTTTGTGCGCTTCCATAAGTCTTCATGGATCAATATTAATTATAGGGAGCTCTGTTTTTGAAAAATCTTGCTTTTTAATGAATTAGAAGCAATATGAACTCTAGAAATGGTGGTTTACATTAACAAACCCTTTTTTTATTTGTGTTATCGATTTTAGATCGAGATGAAAGCTTGTTGTTTACAGATCACTGCGTCTTGGTGTTTTTTAGAGATGGCTTTTTAATTTTTTGTAACCCTTTTGCCCTCTAAGGTATTGCACTGGTCACATGTTTCATGGGCAGACTATTGTACCCGGGCTGGTTTTCTTTAGCTGTTGGAACTGGTTTATCGCTCTCTTTGCTTGTCCACTGATGTTGCATTGTGGTTTCTAGTATGATGGTGATATAGGAGAAGCCCCGCAAAGTGTACATCCTTTTTCTATCCTTGCCATTTTCTATGGGAGATGTGCACACAGGGTGCAGCTCTGCCAGATGAGCAGAGGGCTTGGTGAGCTGCCCTGTTGCTACGTGAGACGCTCGAGTGGTGTTGTCCTTCTCCAGGGAATGACACCACTTCCATTAGCAGTACTGTTTGGTCCTTGGAGAAAGGCTGTGGCTGAGCTGTACTTATGAGATGGCTGGCTTGTGTGTGTGTTTTTTTTTGCCATCTGTTTTTGTTTTAGCTTTCTTCATTTTTTTTTTTTTGTTCCTCCAGCCTGATGTTTTATGATTGATATGCTAGTCTGGTGACACTGCTCCCATACTGCTCAGACTTTTATTCACAACACAAAATTATTGTGTCTTCACTTAAAAGCCTATATATATATATATATATATATATATATATATATATAATATATATATATATATATATATATTATATTTTTTCATTCAATTTGTGTGATTTATACCAGTGGACATCAGCCCTGTCAGGGCCCACTAAAGGCGGCCATACTCGGTTCGAATTAAAAAAAAAAAAAAATTGTAAATCGAATGAAAGAATTTTCGTTAGTGGGCTGCAGCAACAGCCGATTTTCGTGCGGCAAACGAATTTGAGAAATCCGAGACGTTGAAAAAACAAACGATTTTCTGATCAATGATGGGTGAATCGTGCGAAAAATGTGCTTGTGTAAGAAACGAATATTCCCGGCAACATGAAGGTTTTGTCGGCCGAATTTCGAAAATCAATAGTGGCATCATCGGATCACAAAAACTAACTTTCTGATTTTGAAAAGAAAATTTGTTTGAAATTCCACCGTGTGCGGCCTGCTTTACAGGCCAGGTTTACAAGTTAACAAATGTGTGATGTCATTTGCTGCTCAGTGATTGCGGTATTCTAGTCTGCATTTCCCCAAGGTAATACATAAAACCTGGCCTGTTGGTGGGCCCTGAGGGCAGGGTTGATGACCACTGCTTTTATATAGTGTGGATATAGATATATATCTATCTTTTTCACTCTATATACGTATATCCTGCTCCCCCTACAGCTGGTAAAGGACTATAAGTGTTAGTTTACACCACACGCAGTTCCGCCTGCACTAAAAATGCATGCACAGTGTTTTCCATGTATACCAATGGCCGTAGTTTACACCGAAATTGGCTGGAAACTGCATGGTGTGAACTAGAGACATTTGAATACATGCAAAACACTGCATGCATTGTGTGCAGACAAAACGCACAGTACTGCATCTGGTGTGAACTGGCCCTTAGGGCCAGTTCCGTGCAGTTTCCATTTTTTTTTCTGCACCAATACAGTCAGTTCCTGCATCGGAAATTGACTGCATCAGTGTGAACTAGAGCCATTGGAATACATGGAAAACACACTGTTTTTGGTGCAGAAAAACATGCAGGACTGCATCTGGGTTAAACTAGCACTAAGGGGTATTATGCCCTGCTGGTCAGTGGCTGGCAGGGGTCTGCTGGACCAGCCTTTTTTGACCAGGGTGCCTTGAGGTTTCTTAAAGTGGTTGTAAACCCCGAAAGAAAAAAAAACCCCTGTAAGACAAAGGCATAATGAGCTAGTATGCATTATAAAAAGTAGGGTTGTCCAGATACCGATACTAGTATCGGTATCGGTACCAATACCGAGTATTTGCAGGAGTACTTGTACTCGCGCAAATGCTCCCGATACCTAAATAGAATACTTTTTTTGTATTTATCAACATGTTCTGTGAAAATTCTTTGAGTTTTTTACTACTGTGTGACAAGAAAATAAAACATTTTTATTAATTTTTACTCATTTTTATTCTTTTATAATGTCTTGAGTTAGAGTTCTTCATAATTCTAAAGAAAATATCCTTAGTCTGTATTGTGGTTTGAAAACTGTCACATGACATTTAAAAAAAATATCGGTATTCGGTATCGGCAAGTACATGAAAAAAAGTATTGGTACTTGTACTCGGTCCTAAAAAAGTGGTATCGGGACAACCCTAATAAAAAGCTTACCTTAGATCAGGGGTATAGAAACTCAATTTCATTGTGGGGCCGCATCAGCATTATGATTGCCCTCACAAGGGCCGGTTGTATCTGTAATATTAGATGTCCAGAGTATCCCCTCCCCTTACGTTAGATGTCAAGAGCCTCCCCACCATCAGAAGTTGAGTTCCCCACTCTCCCTTACCTCAGTGTACCCCCTTTCCTTTTACTGCTGCTGGGGAGAAGCTGGATGCATTGCATGAAAACTGAAAGTAGGGGTCTGGAGGAGGACCAGAGGAGGGCTGGAGCTCTCTTGCAGCTGCAGGAGAGGTGCGAGGGCCACATGAAGTGGCCCAGAAGGCCGTATTCAGCCTGCGGGCCTTGTGTTTGACAACTGTGCCTTAGATGGAGGCGGTTGCGGTCCCCTTACACTACTGTGACCAGTGGCATGTCTCCCAAAGTTATTTCCGGGCTTGGGCGCTGTGATTGGCTGGAGCTGCGATGATGCCGTGGGAGCTTCCGGTCATGGCACGGCTGCTGACGAAACGTCTGTTTCTTCAGTGCGCAGATGACGTCGGTGTATATAGTGAATGTGTCTTAAACCATGCAGGATTAGGAGATATTTTCAGTAACTACAGATGAGCCTTATCATAGGCTTACCTGTAGGTACAAGTGGTGTAACAGGGTTTACAACCACTTTAATGGTGGGCCTTGGCAAAATGGCTAAAAATTGTATACAAGCCGGTGGGTGGATGAAACCTGCCATTTAGTTGCACAAAACCCACAGGTTTTCATTGTACACCATTACAGCCTTCTAGCTGCCAACCTCCCAATGACCTCATCAGTTGATAGAGGATGTCGCTTGAATAACATCCTTGTTTGACCCTCCCTTGCCGCTCTCTATTAACTTTGGGGTCACATTAGCTGGGTGATGGTGAAAAACTGAGGGAGAAGAGAGATTGGAATTACTAGTCCAAGGTTTTCAAAAATGTATTTGCTTTGGAAGAATAATTCGCCTTTTGACATTTGGTGTCCTGCGAGTATTGATGTTGCTGCATTATGTAACGCTATAGTTTTTTTTTAGATTGGAGCACCTCAAGACTGTCCATAATTTTGGAGGCTGCCTTTTAGATCAAACTGGCTGCCCTCCAGCTGTTGCGGAACTACAAGTCCCATGAGGTAATTCAAGGCTGACTGTTACAATCATGACTCCCACAGGCAGAGGCCTGATGGGACTTGTAGTTCTGCAACAGCTGGAGGGCAGCCAGTTTGACACCCCTGCTCCTAGATTGGATCATTTTAAAGGGTGCCTTGAATACAAAAAAATGGTTGAGAAGCATATCACAGCATCCATTTTTATTTGTTTCCAGCCTTTTTAGAACCTGTTTCCCTAGCTCCTTAATTCTAAAATAATTTCTCCATTCAGTAGAGACTTTGGGCTCCTAAGATTGACAAAGGAGAGTAGGACTGGTCTCCAAACTGCTGGGGGACCATTGAATTCTGATATTTGCAGTTGTGCGGCTCCTGAATAGTCAGACAGTTGAGGCAAGATGATTGGCACGTGAGAACTGTCCTCATAAATCTCGCTGGTGTTCTGCATGTTCTGGGACAAGGTCCATATTTTGTTTTTCCTGTAAATAAGTTGAAATGTACAAACATACAAGACAGTATCTGATATGGAAATGTGAGCAAAGTTGCAGCTGCAGTTTTGACCAAGGCATTTCCCTGACTGTTCTGCTGTTAGATAACGACTTGTTCTTTGTAAGGCAGAATGTTACTTGCATTTCCTAAATGCCTGAATAAAATTGGGAGCTATTTTGTTAATCAGATTTTAGTATTGTGTTGTATAGGCTGGGTATTCACAACTGTTGCTTTGATATTCCCAGGAGCGACTGCTTTTTAATTTTATATCTTTTTACCACAGTTTAAAAGGGATATTTATTTCTAAATTACCTTGGTAGGTTGGTGTGTGTGTGTGTGTGTGTGTGTGTGTGTGTGTATAATGTAGTGAATGGACTTTTAACATACTGTAGTTATGAATCTATCAGGTGGGCACGCAAGCGTACAGTCACCAGTCAGACCAGTGCACAGGCCAGTTGCTGAGAAGGCTGCACAGTGTTTTATGTGGTCGGCACTGGAATCTTTTGGCTCTGTATAAATATGGGAAAGTCTGCTTTTTATTAGTCTGAACAGACGGATCTGTATGGAGTATAGCTGTAAAACAAATTTTCTGTACAGCAAGAAGCAGAGCCTGTGCATGTAAAGACTCTATATGACTATCCTTTCCATGTTGGGGTCCAAGGGGTATGTGTTAAAGCAAATCTTTGCTGAATCTTGGCACCGCAAACCAATAAGTGTTTCATTCATATTTAACCTCTTAAGGACCGCACCACGTACATTTACTGGTTGTCCTAAGAGTTTAGATTTTGCTGAGTTTTATGTTATCCATAATTTTAGAATGGGGTGCCTTGAGAATGTGCACAATTTTGAAGGGTGCCTTGATTGAAAAAAGGTTGTGAAACCCTGCAGGAGGGTGTGCTTGCCAGAGAAAATCCCTCCGCCTCCCATCCTGAACACTGCTGGGATGGCTGACGTCAATTGTCGAGGCAAGAAACCAGGAAATAACTGAAGAGATGTAAGGGGGGAAAAAAAACACCATTTAAAACCAGTAAGAATGATCCTTTCCTATCTATTTGCCTGCTAGCCGCCTGAGAATTGATGTTGATTTGAGAGGTTGAAGTTCCACTTTAACTCTGGAAAAGATTCTGTCTACCTCCCTGGTTTTGTTGACTAAAATGAGAGACAATCTTCTGCAGCAGCTATGGTTAGTCCACCCCTGAAAGATCCTGGTAATGTGTTCTTTTGCATAATGTGTGTGTGTGTGTGTGTGTGTGTGTGTGTGTGTGTGTGTGTGTGTGTGTGTGTGTGTGTGTGTGTATGTATATATGCACGATTTTGCCCTGATTTTCAGGGCAAAAAAGTGCGCGATATACGCCGATAAATACGGTGTGTGTGTGTGTGTGTGTGTGTGTATATATATATATATATATATATATATATATATATATATATATATATATATATATATATATATATATATATATATAATTATAAAAAAAGGTTTTTCTTTTTTTGGGCTCCTGGGTGTTGCTTTGTCATCTTCCATTTTTTAATGCTGCTTCCTAACATGTGTTTTAGGCATGACGAAATACCATGACGGCAGACTTTCCTTCTGTAGTCTGGCCTTCACAGTTGTCTCTTGTATAAGGAGTTCACACTGTTTTATGGGATGGGTGTGTGTAGGATAGTCGGCTATTATGGCATTAGAGGGTGAGAATTTTTCATTCTAGTTATGGCTGTGAAATATTCTTGTGAGTGCGAGATGCAGTAGTTCTACCTCCTGTTTAGACAAAAGGCAGCTGAATGGTTTGTGGACATGTAAGGCAAATCTCTTATCTCTGTGTTCAGCAAGCACTATCACCACTCAATGTGACCCAAATGAATAGAGCTACACAGCAACTGCCCTGAAGGAACGTCTGGGTTTTGGGCTTTAGTGTGAAAGTAGGCGGTAAGGCAAATGCTTACACTGAGGGTCGCATTTCAGAGATGGTAGACAAGGTCTGTCGCAAGTTCTCCCTAAACAAGGGTTTTCAACCAGGTCTCCATGGATCCCTATTCCCTAGGGTTCCTCCGATGGTTTCTAGGGCTTCCTTGAGCAATATACAATTCCTGGCTCTCAGATAAGTTCCCACTGACAAAATTGATCCTTTTATCTATCTGTAAGGCGGAATTCTTCCTAATGACCACACGTGTAAGGAGCATTCTTACCACTGGCGTATCATGAGTTGTAGATGTATTTTTTGAGCGGGGTTTCCTTGAGACCGGAAAGGGTTTTATTTCAAGGGTTCCTCTGTGTTGAGAAGGTTGATAGGGGCTGCTCTAGATGGTCAGTTAAGGCCGGGACCCTCAGTTGGATAGTAAAAATAGCTTGGATTCCCAGTGTGCCGACACCAATGTGACAAATGCTAAGGAAGAACCATTCTGTATCAAAAAGCAAAAGCAGTAGACCTCAAAAGCTCCTCCTAATTTTAATATGTTTGTTTCAAGAAGTGATTAATTTGAGGGATTGGTTGCACTCGCAATGTTCCCACGAAATGCAAACCCTCGGCTGTTCCTGTTTGTTATCCATGGGAATCCTAGTTATCTTGTTTTTCATGGAACCTTTATGATGTCAGCTTCTCACTTTCTTACATTATCACCTCTCTGTTGTTAAGCTCGTTGCACAATGTGCGAGTCCAATGTTCAATCTAAAGCTGGCCATACCGAGATTCGATCCATGTATGGGCAGGCTGATTGTTCCCAATTGATTGACCACTTGCCTGAAGAAGGGGCCCTTTGTGGCTCTGAAATATTGCTATGTGACCAAGAAATCCTTGGTGTGCGGATGACATTTCTGGTCGTTGCAGCACTCGGCGTTACTGAACAGCCATTTTCAAGAACGTGTGTTTTGTGTAATCTCACCATTGCTGTGATGGAAAGAAAGGAAATTGAGTTATCTATGGCTTGCCAGTCTCTTGTAAAGGCTTGATCAATCTAAAGCATGTGACTTCAAACTGTGGCCCTCCAGTTGTTCAGGAGCTAAATTCCCATCATGTCCAGTTATGCCTCATGGGATGTGTAGTTCCACTACAGCTGGAGGGCTATAGTTTGAGGATTCCTGATCTAAAGGGTCAGCTACCAGCTTCATTGTTGCTGGGATCCCATGTGGTCAGATGTTTAAAGCTGGCCATAGGTTGGTTGAATGAAAAAATTTGACCTGATTCCCCCTTCCACAGACTCGAGGTGGATGGGGAATCCTGTTCTGCTGTGTCATTGTTTTCTGACAGTGGAGACTTCCTATCAGAATACACGGATCAGTGCTGCAGGCTATAATCCAAGAGGAAGTTATCCAGCAGGAAAAGCGGTAGATCAACTTCTCTACAAGCACAGCGGCCATTCATGGGTTGAATTCCAGCACTCCCTGCTGAACCGGACATATTTCAATCCATCTATGGGCAGCTTTAGAGGTGTATGTAGGCTCCCAGGAGGACCTTCTTGCATACATTTTGGCTGTGTGGTTTTATTTTTAAATTAGTTATTTAACATATTTCATGGTATTTGCAACACTGAACACCTGCAAAGGTGTAGTGACCAGCAGCAAAGGGGTTGCTGTTTTGATTCCCAACCACGACACTACTTGCCTGGGGTTTGCATGTTCTCCCTGTACCTGTGTGGGTTTCCTCCGGGTACTCCGGTTTCCTCCCACACTCCAAAGACATGCTGGTAGGTTAGTTGGATCCTGTCTAAATTGGCCCTAGTGTGTGACTGTGTATGAATGTGCTAGGGACCTTAGATTGTAAGTGTGTATATGTATGTGTGTGTGTGTGTGTGTGTGTGTGTGTGTATATGTGTATATATATATATATATATATATATATATATATATATATATAGTGTGTGTGTATGACAACGTATACTGCTCTTCCCTCTTAAGTTAGGTTGCGTGTTATACGCCGATAAATACTAATATAATTATATATATATATAATTTTGTGTGTGTATATATAGCTATATAGATATAATCTATCTCTATCTACTATTGCAGTATAAGTCCCCGAAATAAATATAGCATAATTTAGCGTCATAGATCTGTTTATATTTGTCAGATTACGTTTTGCGCAGTTTTCCCCACATGAAACGCATAAGGGGGTGACCTAATTTCTACTAATAATGCTCTTCTGGCTCTATGGAAATGTATATACAAATTATTGGTTTACGCATAAATATCTTCAGTTTCTTTTGGGGAGATATGTACATTATTCACATATTTTATTAATAGCTCTATATCCTCTTTTATCTCCTGGCCTGTGTGAAAGACTCGGCTGTTTTCTAGTTCTGTGGCTGCCATGTTTTCCTCTTGCATCATCTCTACTTTTTCTCTCACGCTCCCCTCCCTAAACAGGACGGGTACACTCTATCCCTTGTATTCAACTCTCTTGTAATTGCAGTCACTCCCCTCCGCCTGTTCTGTGTCTCTTCCCTGCTTGTACTCTGCCACTCCCCTCCCCCCCCCCCCCCCACACTGTTTCATAGAGCAGTCTGATGAGATCACTAGTATGAGGTCCTCGGAGAGAACCTTCAGGCTGGGTGAGGGGGGGAGGGACCTTAACTTGTCTCACTTTTCTCAAGCCTTTTGTTGCTGGAGGACAATGCGGTCGTAGCACAGCACGTTCCACGGGCCCCTTATGTTTGCTACAAGAGGGTTAAAAATATAATTGTGCGTCCATGGGGGAAAAAAAAAACAAAACAATTTTCCGACAGTGTAAAGAAATTTGCAGTTGATATTGACCAAGACTTTTTACTTTTAAGTTATTTACATGAAGTCTCTCAATACCAGCGGGCAGTGTCTGTGCCAGGCGGTGTTTTTTTTTTTTGCACACTGATCCTCTCCCTGTATGTATGGGGGAGGAAAAAGGGGTTTAGAAGCTTCAGACATCCCTGAAAAATTATATATTTTTTTTGGAATTGCACCGATGTTTTTTTTTGATGGTTATGCAATAGTGGTGAAGAATCTGTTTTATTTTATCGATGCACCCACTGGGACCTATATCAATTTCTCTCTGATTCATATTGCTTGTGATGTGCATGAATGGTGAACCATTTGTTCTCTGTAATGAAAAGATCTGGTTCCATGAGTGTCAGGGACCCCTAACATGGCCACACTGGCTGCAGACTATGTGTGGGGCGCTTTGAATCGATTGCTTTCTGTGTAGCTGTACTTGCAGCTAAAAACACAGGATGGTTAGTTGAATCTTCCTCTAACTCGTGGGGGTCTCCAGCAGAGAAATCTCCATATTCTACCATCTAGCCTTCTGCTTCATTCTCCATCATTTTATAATTGTGTTACATCCTGAAGTGAGACACCCCACTGTAATAACTAAGGGTAGCTAGGAATTATGGGGTGCAAATTGCTCTTGGGGGATCCCCTAGGCTAGTGGTCTCCAAACTGTGGCCCAGAGGCCAGATTTGGTAATTTGCTTGTCTGGCCCTTGGGACACTTCCCCCCCCCCCCCGACTGATGCCTTCATTGGGGCCCACCATTCCTCCCACTGGTGCCTTCATTGGGGCCCACCATTCCTCCCACTGGCGCCTTTATTGGGGCCCACCATTCCTTCCACTGGCGCCTTCATTGGGGCTCACCATTCCTCCCACTGGCGCCTTCATTGGGGCTCACCATTCCTCCCACTGGCGCCTTCATTGGGGCTCACCATTCCTCCCACTGGCGCCTTCATTGGGGCCCACCATTCCTCCCACTGGCGCCTTCATTGGGGCCCACCATTCCTCCCACTGGCGCCTTCATTGGGGCCCACCATTCCTCCCACTGGCGCCTTCATTGGGGCCCACCATTCCTCCCACTGGCGCCTTCATTGGGGCCCACCATTCCTCCCACTGGCGCCTTCATTGGGGCCCACCATTTCTCTCACTGGCGCCTTCATTGGGGCCCACCATTTCTCCCACTGGCGCCTTCATTGGGGCCCACCATTTCTCCCACTGGCGCCTTCATTGGGGCCCACCATTCCTCCCACTGGCGCCTTCATTGGGGCCCACCATTCCTCCCACTGGCGCCTTCATTGGGGCCCACCATTCCTCCCACTGGCGCCTTCATTGGGGCCCACCATTCCTCCCACTGGCGCCTTCATTGGGGCCCACCATTCCTCCCACTGGCGCCTTCATTGGGGCCCACCATGCCTCCCACTGGCGCCTTCATTGGGGCCCACCATGCCTCCCACTGGCGCCTTCATTGGGGCCCACCATGCCTTGCCTCCCACCCCTAAAGCTTGAAAGACAGTAAACTGGCCCTTTGTTTAGAAAATTTAGAGAAAAGAAGAATCCAGGCATTGTGATGTCTTGATCATTGTGTTTCACCAGATTTTTATGCATTTCATAGACCAGTAATTTTGTGTCTCTAACTAACAAAGGGTTTTTTTTTTTTTTTTATGATTACAGACAACCAATGGATTGGCCTATATGGCTCTATATACCCCCTTCACCAGACTGTCAAAATCCTCACCACCAACCCTGCTTGGGTATCATCAGTATGACTTTAGAAAATTGACATTTCAACTTAAGTTAAAAGAAAACTATATACCATGTTAAAACCTCAAATAATACACAAGCTAGCTATATCTAGTAAGATTTTTGCTTTTTTGTGTGTAATTAAAACATGGACTTGAGGTACAGCTACTGAAAATGACACAACACGCCGATTCCATGGCTTTTCCTTTTATTCACGTGTGATGAGAATAAAGATGTATGTGAGGGCCAGAGGAACCGAACAATCTTAACACCAACAACGCCATCCTATCAACTGCCAGTGTTATGAAATTGTCCGTGTTGCATGATCTCATTGCTGATCACAATCTGTATTGCCAATGGTAAGGCCTCCTTTGCACAACTATTGGCAGCATACACCAGATTTCAGCGGCTAGAATCGGCAGATGCTTATCGCTGCAATGATGGACGCATGCTAATGGGGGCGGCCGCTCAGCCCAAACAAGGGTTGGGTGTCTGAGGCTGGAAGCAATCGGATGCGTTTGCATCCGGGCTCAGAATGCCCATCTCTAATCTGCTGAGTCTTCCCCCTGGATGTGGCTAAATGGATGAGGCATACTAGTTAGTTTTGTGAGGTCCAGTCCCATACCCCATTACTTGTCTCCTTGTCCCTGGTTTAATACCATTTGCTCTAACCTCCAACAGTCTTATTAAAAAGCTAAAATATTCACTTTTGCGGCATTTTCTTTTTATACAAAGTATTATAAGGAATTTATGTGAGACATATTTGTGTACCAGCACTAAGGTTTAATGAGAGAACTTGAAAGGCCCAATATTTTTGAACAAGTGGCTCCAAATGAGGCAGCAAGCAATTTACATTTCAGTTATATTTTTTATATGCACGGCTATTTGCCTTCTAGGGGTTGTCCTGTCCTGATTTTGCGTTCAGCGTCACTAGTTTCCTAATCTATTGGTATCTTTAGTTTATTTTGCCCTGCTGATTTATTCCACGTCAAGCATAGTACACACTAGAACCGCTGTACGAAGTAGCCGATGTTAGGACAGCGATCTCCCCTGCTGTGCTATTGCATTATGACAGGGTGAGTGCACCCGATTCCCCCCCCGTGCTAGAACACTCCGGACGGTGCTCTTGGCTAATAAGAGAGCCAGTGGGCACACTGGCCTAACGACTGGCTTCTGTCACACCCGCTGCCATACACACTGGCCGAACGTCAGCTGTTTTTTTTTTTTATTGAACTAGGCTTAAGGCTAACTATGCATATGTAGGTTTCTTTCATTGAGCCCTGTGACCCGAATGGCGGAATCTCCACTGCCAGCTATTGTATTCAGATAGCTGCAGACGGCTGTCTGAATACACAGATGGTGACTGCATTTGATTGGATGCTGTCACTGTTTGGCCAACTATCCTCTCATCTTTATGTAACTGATGAAGAGAAGTGAAGGGAATATGAAGTCTCACTTGAGTGACAGCTTGAAAGGCTGCTGGGGCTGCTGACATCGCACCCAAGATGGCAGCGGTCAGCAACAGCCTCCGGCCTTTTGAATGTTTACACAAGTTAGGCTTGCACAAATGTGCCCAAAAATTTTAAATACACATCTCATAGAAAAGTATTGTAATGGATGGTCTGACAGTGACTCCTTAAAGAGGAAGTAAATGGAAGGGGGGGGGGGCGATTTGGGGGGAACCTGCAAGAGAAAGGCATATTATGTGGCACTTACCTGATATCGAAGCCCCCAAAGTCCTCCTCGTTCCCCGGCGCCATGTCCCCTCGCAGATACTTCCTTGTGATTGGCAGGAGCGACGACGGCAGGTCCCCGCGCCTGCGAGGAAATACGGCATTAACCCTGGTTATGCCATTAAGAAAAACTGCACTTTCAGTGCGCCTGTGATGTTGTCTACGGCGCACATGCGCCATAGAAATCGACGCCTGTAATTACTGTAAATCTCTCCTAAAACGTGCAGGTTTAGGAGACATTTTTTGCACCTACAGGTAAGCCTAGATTAAGGATGCAAGATGTGTGATTGGGTTTACAACCTCTTTAACAATAGGAATGCATCCATCAATGACACCAACAGGGGGGCGCTATTTCTTCTACTGATATCAATGATGGGATACTATTCCTCCTACTAATAGGGGCCCTACTCTTCCTACTGACCACCAACCCTGAGGCCACATTTATTCTCACCGGTGCTGGGCCCCGGACATTTTTTGCCCCCGCTGGCCACAATCCGGCCTCCTAAGGACAAATTGGCCCTTTGTTTTAAAAGTTCGGAGACCCCTGTTTTAAAGGATGAAGGAAGGAACAATATTTAATAAAGGAGAAAAGAACAGGTCCGCTTTAACTTTCGCATTGTTTTGATGAGTGTCCGCTCCTGACCGATGTATGCATGCTTTGTGACTGGAATGGAGCCCTATGATTTGCTGGTGTAGCGAATAAAGTTGCGGCGTCTTTCCAGTGGAGTACGGCTTGTGCTGTTGCATTATTCAGCTCATTTAGCTCACCTGTTTTGCTTTCCCCAGCTAAAGGAATGTTATGAAACAAACGACGTACTTTAAAGTCCTACTGGAAAAATTGCTTCTGATTCCCGGCGTTGGTGAAAAATTTGTATTTTCCTGTCTGATACATGCAGCTTGCTCTGCTTCTCGACAACACACAATCTTTTTGTTCTGGAGATCTGCCTGATTAGGCACAGGTGCGTCTGGCAAATGACTGCACCACTAGTCAACGCTCGCCTTTGTTAGCTGGGAATGTGGATTCTGTGAGGAATCCTAATAATAAAAAGCTGTTTCAGTTCATGTCTAATGGCCCATACACACGATCCGAATATCGGCCGACGGATCGTACGACTTTTTTCGCTTAATAATCGCGAGTAAAATAAAATAGGTTATTAAACTCACGAAAATTATCGTACGATAGAAAAAAATGATCGGAAGTGATGTCATGTGTTGTAATGTATTTGTATTGTATTGTCGGACGACGGCTGTACTGACTAAACGAAAATCGTACGATCTGACATCGTACGAGGAAAATTTTCGAGCTTGTCCGATCGAATAATATCGGATGAACGGTCGTGATCGGCTGTCGAAAGTAGTGTACACACGATCCGAAAATCGTACGATCCATCATCGGACGATCGTTTTCGTCCGATATTCGGATCGTGTGTATGGGCCATTAGGCTGCACAGATCCTGGTGCCTGAAAATGCTGCAGTCTAGCGTATTAAGTGTTACTAAAATGGCAAAATCAGTCTGTATAAGGGGTTAATCCTCCATATTGTGTAAAAAGGCTGTTTGATCCTGTTTTCTATGATTCTCCCCTTCTTCCACTGTCCCCAATCCATCTCCTGGGGGCACGCTGCACATGCTCAGTTTGGCAAGTATTGCTAGTTTTTTTTTTTGGGGGGGGGGGGGAGAGCATCTGATCAGCACAAGGTATGTGCATGTGATGCCAGCGTGAACTTAGACTTGCACTGGCAATGCACTGATGCAAGAATTTGAGAGCTGGTTCTTGTCGGAAATTCCGATCGTCTGTATGCAATTCCGACGGACAAAAAACATGCATGCTCGAAATCGGTGAACGTATTTTTTTCTTGACTCGTAGTGTTGAATGTCGCTGCGTTCTTGACGGTCGGAATTTTGTGTGACCGTGTGTATGCAACACAAGTTTTGAGCAAACATTCCGTCGGAAATCCACGGTTTTCTTGTCTGAATTTCCGATCGTGTGTACACGGCATAAGAGTTGGTAAGCTGCAATATGTTTGCCTTTTGGGTTTACTAGTGCTTAAAGGAGTTGTAAAGGATTTTATTTTTTTTGCCTAAAAATGAATGTCTGCAAGGTAGACAGAATAGTGTAATGATTCTGTTAAAAAAAAGTAAATACCCATTACATTCCTTCATCTATATCACCTCCAGCGTTCTAGTTTATGTTCTCTCATTCACTTCCTGGTTTGCAGCGCTCGTTCATGTAAGAACTACATTTCCCAGTATGCATTGCAGCACGCCCAGTAATTCACACCTCCTTGAAGTCTCTAACAGGTTTAAAGAGCGTCCTGCCACACAGATGTAGTTCCCAGGAGGGGGGAGCACGTCACTGACCACCGCAGTAAAGCCTCCCTTCACGGTGGTGAGTAAGAATCAGACAAGCAGGAAGTGAACAGAGAAGAAATAGAAAAAAAACGAACAATGAGGAGGTGAAGAGGAATGTCTGCAGGTAAAGGATGCTTATTATGGAAACATTTTTTTTTCTTTACAACCCTACGGTGTGGATGAACGAATCCTCCGCTGTGTCTTTTGTATTTTGACAGCCACTCACATCTGGTTGGATGCAGCTGCTGTTGAGCCAAACATTTTCCAGCAGGCTCCACCTATGACCATTCGATCAAATGATTGACTTTTGTAGAATGGCGCCAGGGTCACCCACCGAGAGAATTATAAAGTTGACATCAAATGTACGGGGACTTCCCATCTGCTAATGGAACAAAGTTGAATCTGGCTGAGTGCTTCTTGGTCAATTGGAGGAAGTCTTGTATTTTTATCATTGAATACAAAGCTTACTCTGAGACATCATCCGCCTGCCTCTCCTCCTCCTGTCAGGAAGCTTTTAAGGTGTCAGGAAATATGGACTTTGGCTTTAACGGCGTGTTTTTTCCTGGTGTGCGGGACAGAAGTATCGAAGAAAATCTGAATTGATAGCCAGGCAAATAGCATTTTCTGGGCCAGAAGCCAGGTGTGTTTACCACTATCTTTGTTTTGCGCTATGTTTTATTTAAAGGGGTAGTAAACGGCTGTACCCTGTAAAGCAGGGGTGGTCCAGGGGCCACATGTGGCCCGCGGAGCACTCTGATGTGACCCGCGACCTCCTGCTCTGGAATGGCGGGTCGACGAGCATAGATCGCAGGTTGCCGACCCGCCATACCGCAACATCAGTGTTGTAAATGAAGTTGGTGGTAGAGAAAGAAAGTGGCTGCGGCGGAGCCCCATAAGCTGATGCTTCCTCTACAGCCCCGGCTTTTGCAACAGGCAGTCTATGGCAAAGTTTGGCAAACCCGCAGGATACACAGGTGCGCTATGCTGTACCCGCGTTGTGTCTAAGCTGCACATCAGTGTGAAAGCAGTCTTGGGCCCTTTTCACACGATCAGCCCGACCAAATGGGACCCTCAATTCACCTCTATAGAGCGACAGATGTCCGTTTATGCCCGCCTACCTCCAATCCAAAAACAGAACAGGGAATTTGTCCCCTTCCTTCCTTCTGGGCAGATCGGAGGGCCTATAGAGTATCCGTGACCTGTCATCTGCCTATTCCACTGATTGTGGCCCACGACTGGTTACCAAGTTGCTTAAGTGGCCCTCGCTCTTCAAAACGTTGGGCACCCCTGCTGTTAAAGCAGGGGTCTCAAACTCAAATTACCTGAGGGCCGCAAGACAAGTTTTCATATCCCATGGGGGGCCGCATGCAAACTTTCAAACTTCAAAAACAGTACTGGTGTCAGCGAACTTATTTTTAACCCCCAGCTCTGTGTCAGCGGACGCATTATTAACCCCCAGCACTGGTGTCAGCGGACACATTAACCCCCAGCACTGGTGTCCTCAAAACGCATTAACCCTGACCACTGCACACGGACCACTGCACATGGACCACTGCACTGCCGACAGACCACTACACTATACACTGACCACTCACCATCAGGGCACAGCACATCAGGGCACAGCACATCAGGGCACAGCACATCAGGGCACAGCACATCAGGGCACAGCACATCAGGGCACAGGGCACAGGGCACAGCACATCAGGGTACAGCACAACAGGCCACATCAGGGTACAGAGCACGGCACATCAGGACAGGACATATCAGGACAAGGCACGTGGCACATCAGGGTACAAAGCCCAGCAAATCAGTGTACATGGGAGCACATCAGGCACAGCACATCAGTACAGGACACATGGCACATCAGGGTACAGGGCACCCTGATGTACAGAGCCCAGCACATCAGGGTACATGAGGCACATCAGGGTACATGGGGCACATCAGAGCACATCAGGGTACCTTGGGCACATGGCATATCAGGGTACATGGGGTACATCAGGGCACAGAGCACATCAGGCATACCTCCCAACGAAGTTGTTGAGCCGAGGGGGGTCCGCAGATCATAGTTAATGACGGGGGGGGGGGGGGGTTGGGTTCCGCGGATCTGGGTTGTTGAGCGGGGGAGGTTCCGCGGATCGGAGTTGTTGAGCGGGGGGGGGGTCCACGGCTCGGAGTTGAGGGGGGATCCGCAGATCAAAGTTGTTGAGCGGAGGGGGTTCCACGGCTCGGAGGGGGTTCCACGGCTCGGAGGGGGTTCCACGGCTCGGAGTTGTTGAGCGGGGATTTACCGCGAGTCGCAGGGATTTATCGCGAATTGTGGGAGGGCCGCCCTGCCTGCGGGCCATTTATTACCGGTCCGCGGGCCGGTACTTTGAGACCCCTGTGTTAAAGTATGTCATCATGTTCTAGTATGTGTCACAAACTAGCACATTATGTTGAACTTGCCTTAAAAAGAAACATTTTTAGATGTCAGAGCTGCAGGTGCTTCATCTTCACCTGTCGTCTTTTCGGGTACGCGGACTCCAGCTTTGTGACTGGCCGGAGCCGTGATGTCACTCGCGTGCAGGAGCCGCCTTCACGGCACAGGGCTCTGAAGGAACGGCCATGGTCATGTTACTGGCTGCATGTACAGTTAATATCTGCCAAACGGTGCAGGTTTATGAGATATTTACACTATCTCTATATGTAACCCGCCTTATAGGCTTACCTTTTAAGTGAAAGTCAGAAATGGGAGTTTACTGACACTTCAATGAAGCCAGTGGTAACTGTTTATCGGACTGCTCTGCAAACTTTTGTTTCCTTCAGTGTTTAAAGTTTACGTTATTGAACTGATCACCTTGAATCATTTCACTATATGGAATGAAAGAAACCAGTCATGTTCACACTTTGAGGAGCCTGTACAGCCGAGGACCCATTTACACATCTGCATCTAAAAATAAATGTGCTAGTAACATATAAAGTGATGATGGTAGAGATGAGGCAGATTCACTGTGATCACATCCACGATAAGTGGCCGTTTTTTTTTTCTGTTACTTTAGAACAATTGAGGGAGGAATTTATGAATAAAGCTTCATAATTCTAATAAAATCCATTTTCTGCTTTAGCATTGTGATGCTGTGCAGCAACGTTGACCATAATGTCCCGTATGTTGCGACTATAGATTTCCTTTTGATTACTATAGGTGAAATGAACAAAGTGTTTTAAAGGGGTTGTAAAGGTAAAAAAAACGTTTTTTTCCCCCTAAATATTTTACCTTAGTGCAGTCCTCCTTCACTTACCACATCCTTCCATTTTGCTTTTAAATGTCCTTATTTCTTCTGAGAAATCCTCACTTCCTGTTCTCCTGTCTGTAACTACACACAGTAATGCAAGGCTTTCTCCCTGGTGTGGAGAAAGCCTCTTGAGAACGGAGGGGGCGAACGGGCAAGCCAGGACACTCTCTCTACTTTGCAGATAGAGAAAGGAGCTGTGTTAGATGGCGTCCTGACACCTCCTGCTCAAGAGGCTTTCTCCACACCAGGGAGAAAGCCTTGCATTACTGTGTAGAGTTAGACAGAAGAACAGAAAGTGAGGATTTCTCAGAAGAAATAAGGACATTTAAAAGCAAAATGGAAGGATGAGGTAAGTGAAGGACTGCACTAAGGTAAAGGAAGCTATTTAGGGAAACATACTTTTTTTTTTTTTAACCTTTTACAGACCCTTTAAGTACAAGCTTGCACCACTCTTGTAAACATAGAAAATGAAGCAGATGGTTGAGGAACAGAGGCTTGTGACCCCTTTTGTTAAATAGGAGTGATTCGTTCTCTGTTCTCCTGTGTCTTACAGACACAAAGGACATGAGAGCTGTGTGACAGGCTTCAATCTCCCTTCTGTCCCTGCGCTCAACCTGGGGGAGGGTTGTTATGCCTGCAGGCTCTGCTCATGTAGAGTAATCCCTGCATGCGCAGAAAGGGTGATGCGAGTTGTCTGACAGCTAGAGTCCCCTACAAGGTCACACCTGGTGGGAATCTGTGGCAGTTTTCTATATGCCAAACTGCTGCACTTCCTCTGTTACGGGCAGACCTGTGCTATTTTCTATTTCTTTCCCATGGCAATAAACGGGTCTATCTGATTGCCACTTCTGATAGTTTCCTGCGCTATTATGATGACACAGGAAGCCTAGTTGTGTCCCCGATTCGTTATGTACGTCCTTTTTTTTGGGGGGGGGGGATTTGTTCTGATGGTTTATATTCTCACGTTGATGGCCCGCATTGTGCTCGCTGATCTAGAGCTTTAAATGCATATAGGCATAAAGAAAGCAATGCAGGTATGTACAAGTCTGTAAACCTATTTGGGTCATTAAGCTTGAGAAAATGCTTTTTTCTTCTAAGCTTGATACTTTAAAGGCCTATTCCACCTTTTGCAAAAAATCTAAAAGGTGGAACAGTGTGAGGGTTTGCCAGGATATTTGCAGTTCACCTTTTTTGTGGAAAGATAAACGCTCTTCAAATATCCTGGCCCCCCCCTCGTACCCTGCTCCCCATAGTGGCCATGATGCCCTGTGCTGTTTGGTGTAGTGGTCTGTGCATCATTTTAACACATTCCTAGAGTGGATAATGCTCTCAATGGTTCATTGGTCAGTGCTTTTATGTGACCTCTCCGAAAAATGAGAAGCGCTTTTCTTTTAGGACTTCTTACTGGAAGAAGCCTCAGATGTGCTCATGAGTCCGGCTGCTGCGTCCATTGACACAGACAGCAGGACTCTGCACCGCCCCCCGCTCTCGTATTGCTGGATTTGATGGACGGCAGTAGGAGCCAATGGCTCTTGCTGCTATCAATCTATCCAATGAGGATGAAGACAGCAGCTGGAGTCGCTGGGCTCGTGCACATCACTGGAACGGATGGGATCAGATAATGCCCCTTTAACACCAAGAAGCTTTTAAGGCGCTTTAGCGCTAAAAATAGCGCCGAAATAACACATGAAATAATCCTGCCCTGCATTGTTTAGTGTGAGAGCCCGAAGGCATTCACACTGAAGTGGTGTGCTAGCAGGACCGCTCCATAAGTCCTGCTAGCCGCTTCTTTGGATCTGTGAAGGAGTGGCGTGTTTACCACTCCTTTTTTAAATGAATGGGACAGTGCGACTATACCGCTGCTGTAGCATCGGTTTGTGGGCGGTTTTAACCCTTTCTCAGCTGCTAGAAGGGGTTAAAACCGCACTGCTAGCAGCCAAATATCGCATCAAAAACTATGGTATAGCACCCAGTGTGAAAGTGGCCTTTGAAAGAGACTGGGGGGAGGGGGGAGCAGCAGCACAGAAGGTTTTTCACTTTCATGCATAGAATGCATGAAGGTGAAAAACCTGAAGACTTGACAACCCCTTTAAATTGTCACAAAGTTTCCCTTCAAAATGTTGTAGTAAATGTTTGTGATAAAACGACGGACTTGCCTGAAATAAAAAAACGTCCTATTCTTCGGTTCCCTAATTTTGTGATCTGGTTTCTATGAGGAGAGCCGGCAGGCCGTCCTTTAGTTGAACGAGTTGCAGTGTGGAAAGAATATGGCTTGGATATTCAAATAACGCTTTGTACAAAGTGTTGCAACCTTTCACCTGCATTCATTATATAACCTGTATGTAGGATCACACCTTCCCCTGAACCAGTTATTCACCAGCAGAGACATACTTGGCCTTATTATTGCAGAAGGCTGCTTATGAAATGTTCCCCAGGATGGTCTGTAATGGTCACATGACTGCCCATGTTGTCGTCTGATTCCTGCACTGCATTGTTCCTATAGCAACATCAACTCAAGGATGCCACTTCCTGCGGCGATTGGCTTCTGCGTTCACTTATGTATGTAGAAATTGACGTAAATACATGTTTATCATATGAGGTGTCTTCAAACAAACATTGCGGCGTCCAAGGATGTTTTACTGGCTGACCTTCAATACTGTATAGATAAAAATTGACATCGCCTCGGATATACTGTATTCATATGTTTTGTGATTCAGATCACTTACAATGGAGCAGCTTTATAAATGCTTAAGGGCCAGTTCACACCAGATGCAGTTCCTGCACTAAAAATGCATGCAGTGTTTTCCCATATATTCCAATGGCTCTAGTTCACACCATGCAGTCAGTTTCTGCTCCGGAAACTAACTGGAAATTGACTGCATGGTGTGAACTAGAGCCATTGGAATACATGGAAAACGCTGTGCATGCATTTTGTGCAGGAAAAAAGCGCACAGAACTACATCTTATCTGAACTGGCCCTAAATGTTCTCCTAGTAAAAGGCCAATTCATCTTTGGCAACATGTTATACCCAAATTTAGGATGCAACCTGTTGCTAAGCCCCTCCCCATGACAGCATGCTGGGGTGGTCCTCGCCTGCACCCACTTTCTTCTAAAATCAATGCGGCTGTGCAGCACTCTGCCCGTACAGCGGTCATTCATTCAGAGATCTGTGAAGCACAGTCCCTGCCTGCAGCTCGCCGTGATCCTGGCAAAAGGCCGCGAGCCCTCGCAACTCGAATTCAAATAAAAATTTCCCAGCCCTAGTGTAAATCCAGCCTTGCTGGAAACCAACATTCTAAATCTATGCCAAGGGTATTAAAGGAGTTGTAAAGGAAATTTTTATTTTTTTGCCTAAAATTGTCTGCAAGGTAGACAGACCCGAATAGTGTAATGATTCTGTTAAAGCGGAAGTAAACCCGATGATTTAAGTTTCCAAAGACTGTTACATTCCCGGCATGCCGGAAATGCTAATTGTCTCATTGGCTGTGCTCACAACCAAACTGTCACACCATCCAATGGCTGGTATAACTGATCACATGTGCAGAATCATGGCAGTCGAAGATTAAACAGAGGCCAAGATGGCAGCTTCCTTGGCTGAAAATGATAGGCACTTTAAAAAACGAGTAAATACCTATTAAATTCCTTCATCTATATCACCTCCGGCGTTCTAGTTTCTGCTCTTTCATTCACTTCCTGGTTTGCGGCGCTCGTTCATGTAAGAACTACATTTCCCAGTATGCATTGCGGCACGCCCAGTAATTCACATCTCCTTGAAGTCTCTAACACGTAGAGAGCGTCCTGCCGCACAGATGGTAGTTCCCAGGAGGGGGCGAGCACGTCACTGACCACCGCAGTAAAGTCTCCCTTCACGGTGGTGACTAACAATCAGACAAGCAGGAAGTGAACAGAGAAGAAATAGAGCAACTTCTGAGCAAAAACGAACAATGAGGAAGTGAAAAGAGGAATGTCTGCTTATTATGAAAACCTTTTTTTTCCTTTAAAACCCCTTTAACTCATCTTTGGGGCTCATGCACATGGGCATATGCTTTGCTGCATTCAGATTCATAATACAGATCTGCAGGCAGCAATATTCTGTGTCATTACATTCTGGTTCCCTGTTAGTCCACATCATTTTGCTACGTCAACCAAACCTAAAAAAATTTGCAGTCATGGTCCTGCGTGTAGCCCCTATTTTTAGTAATGCATACTTTTTTTTTTTGGCCAACATTTTTTTCTAGTTTTCTAGACGGAAACCAAAGATTCCGGAATGCACTTGGCCGGAAATGAACTGTTTTTTTTTTTTTAAATATTGCAAAGAGGTGAGCAGTGGCTGTGAGGTAATTGGGCTTCCTCCCCACGGGACTGACTGAATAATTGGCATTATACAGGCGAAACAATCTCATATGATCTCGCATAATTGGCTGCTTAGGCAGGAATATAGGCATTAATATCAAATTAAAATATTTTCTAGGGCTTTATACCCTCTTGTCCGTTTCCCACTTGTCCCTTTGCTTCTTCCTTGGTTTCTTGACACACTGGGGCATCGCATGCAATTTAGCATGTGGACAGTTGTGGCAACCAGTAATGGGGTCCATGTACACTGTTTATATATAAATGTTACTTAAAGGAACACCTAAAGTCAAAATTTTTATTTTTTTAAATAACAAACATGTTATACTTACCTCCACTGTGCAGCTCGTTTTGCACAGAGTGTCCTCTAGCCCTGTCTTCTGGGGTCCCTCGGCGGCTGTCTCGGGTCCTGCTCGCAAAAGCATTCCACCTTAATGTAAGCTCGCACGGTGGAAAGCTTTTGCGAGCGCGCTCCCGTGATACAGTGGCGGCCATAGCCGCCGACTGTATCACTCGGCCCTGCCCCCCGGCGCACCGTGTCATCCGCTGTGATTGACAGCAGCGCCAGCCAATGGCTGCGCAGCTATTAATCCGCCCAGCCTAGCCAATCAACGGGCAGGCTGGGAACCGAAGAGGATGATGTGGACGCGCCCGGGATTTTTCGAGCGGTCGGGTAAGTAAAACGGGGGGGCGGTACCATGTTTTTTCACCTTAATGCTTAGGATGCAGTAAGGTGAAAAAACCTTTACCTTTAAAACCCCTTTAAGGGGTTGTAAAGGTAAAAAATCCTAAATAGCTTCCTTTACCTCATCCTTCCATTTTTCTCTTAAATGTCCTTATTTCTTCTGAGAAATCCTCACTTCCTGTTCTTCTGTCTGTAACTCCACACAGTAATGCAAGGCTTTCTCCCTGGTGTGGAGTGTCGTGCTCTCCCTTGGACTACAGGAGAGTCAGGACACTCTCTATGTTGCAGATAAAAGAGCTGTGTGTTAGTGGGCTTCCTGACTCTCCAGTAGTCCAAGGGAGGTGCGAGCATGACACTCCACACCAGGGAGAAAGCCTTGCATTACTGTGTGGAGTTAGACAGAGGAACAGGAAGTGAGGATTTCTCAGAAGAAATAAGGCCATTTAAAAGCAAAATGGAAGGATGAGGTAAGTGGAGGAGGACTGCACTAGGGTAAAGGAAGCGATTTAGGGATTTTTTTTACCTTTGCAACCCTTTTAATGGCACCCCCATGCATCTAAAAATGCAGCATCAGAACAGCTGGGAAATCACATGGCGCAACGGCATCATCATGCAATTTTCCTGCTGCTATGTTTTAAAAATGGAGCAGGAATCTTTGTTGCATGAAACTCGGGGCACAGCAGCCCATTTATTTGTTTAGACTGCCATGCCTGGACAAGCTCTGCTCATAGGGCTACAATAGTGTGAAGCAGACCTTGTGCTGAGTCTTGCTGGCGTCTAGATCCCGTGTAAATATGTATGTCCCATGTGCATGAGGCCTTATGAGGCATTGTTGCTGGTTTTGTGTATTCAGCATGTGCTTGTTTTCTTGCAGTGTGTCTTGTCTCAGGACTGGGTGGTTGTGATTTTTCTTCTACAGAAGCTACATTTTCATGGCTGAAGAAAACGCTACAAACGGCTCGCTACTTTCATTCTGTTTCACAATCCTCATCGCAGCAGTTTTTTTTTTCCTTTGGGCAGTTTTTTTTATTTTGCCGTTTTTGAGGATTTTGCTGTACTTTTTTTTTTTTGTAAAGGCAGAAGTATTTTTTTAATTAATGCATGAAGATAAAACGTGTGTAGCATCCCCCTCTCCCCAGCACTCCTCTAATTACATACCTGAACCTTTTCTTTCTGCTACGATGTCCACGAGTGTCTTAGACACTCCCAGACACTCCTGATTAGCTAAGACACAGCAGCAGTACCATTTGGCACTCGCGGCTGTCAATCAAAACCAGTCGGCCAATTGGGGATATGGGGTGGAGCCAGGTTGGGGCTCCATGTCTGAATGTATACACAGAGCTCTTTGCCTGGCTCGGGTGCCCTGGCTGAGCGGCACTTCCGGCCACTATGTGCAAATCCAACTGTTTAAAAAAAAAAGAGCCTTTACAATCACTTTACGGTGATGAAACCTTAAGGCTTTACAACCACTTTAAAAGTCCTGTGTGGTGGCTGTAGTAGTTTTTCTTCAGGTTTTTCCGTTTTTTTTTTTTTTTTAGGTTTCATCTGGTAATCCTGCTAATTGACTGTTCTAGGGTAGCTACACTCACTAACTTTGTTGTATTTATGGAGGAGCCATGGTTGTCACCCCAGGCTGTTATCCTGATTTGGACTGCCAACATGTCTTCCTTTCCATCTCCATGACACAGGGGTGGGGGGGAATTGCTGTGCATGGTAGCCAATCTGCTACTAACTTCAGTTTGTTCAATTTAAGCTTTGACAAAAAAAAAAAAAAAAAAACCTGCAAGCGGATTGGTTTCTTTGCAGAGCTGCACCACGTTTTGCATGCTCCAGTTTTAGTATATCAACCCCTGTGACTGTTTTACTCACAACAGTAAAATCAGTTTGTATATGCAGTAAATCATGCTCGTTATACTCACTGTGTAACCTAAGGGGTCAATCCTCCATATTGTGTAAAAAGGCTTCCTGATCCTGTCTTCTCTGATCGTCCTCCCTTCTGTTGTACCCAAACCATCTTCTTATAGAACAGAGCCTTGGACAGGCTGCACATGTTCAGTTTATTCATTGCTAAAGCGTTTTTCTTCCACTTGGCCCTGTGCTGATCACATATAACCTCCCAATCCGCACTGTCCAGGCAGTCAGAGGTCCTGCAGTGTCCTAGAACAGTCAGAGTAGAATAAAAACGCCTCCTACAAGCTTTAACCCGGCACTGATAAAAGTCACAAGACTGCTTTATACTGCTGATAAGAAAAGGTATTTGGCATTTTATATTTGCTAAAATAATTGCATTTCCATGTTCTGTGTACTGAGACCAGATGTAGTGAATGCAGAGTCCTGGGTTGAAGGTCCCAGGGACTTACTAGGGCACTGCCTTTGGCACAGGATCAACAGATGTTTTCTGCTCTGAGTGTTCTTGGCCTAAAAAAAAGAAAACCAATACAACCAACCCATCTAAAGAGTGGTAGGCTGCAATATATTACATATTTTTTATGCATGCACTCTTGTATATTTATGATGAAGGCAAAGTCTACTTTTTAATGCAGATGTGTTAAGAATATTGCAACACTTTAAAGAGTCCATTGTTTGTTACTCTGAACCGTGTTGTGTGTGCAGCGCTGTGCGGGTGACGTGCACTCACAGGCCTTAAAGGGGGAAAGGAAAACCGCCTCGTAGTGTTTTTGTGGTGAGGCCTGCTTCAGTTTGTCTCCCACTCTCTATATTGCTGCTCAGTGTTTGTGACACTTTAATCGCTCTGCACTAACAGATCTGCATAAATAAGTGAAGTTATGGGGAATAGGAGGGCACAGGGCATATTGTGATAATGACCACATAGTGGCTATGGGACTGGGAGAACCTGTTGGCTGGATAAATAAATGCTTGCAATGTTGGTGCAACACATGCAGGTATGAGGTTTGTTGGGACTTTTTCTACAGACCAGAGCCACTGGTTTAACATATGAAGCTGTACAGAGAGGCAAATAGGACTTTGGGAAGGCAATGCAGTGCCGCAACTAGATTCCTGTTTGCATATGTGGGGTGTGTTATGTATTGGTATGTTGCAGCTGGTCACGTGGCCTTTGTCACTCTCTCCTAGACCTGAAAAGCTGCTTTTTTTTTTTTTTATTATAAAGGTTACTGTTGATTAAACTACTTTTACAAAAGGTTATTAAAGTTGAACTCCAGGCAAATGTAAAAAATCACTAATGTAGATTTAAAAAAGCTACTACTTTAAGGCCTGCTTCACACTGGGTACAATTTGAGATGCGATTTGAGATGTCAAATCGCATCTCAAATCGGCGGCATTTGTTGGCAATGACACCGTCCTAATCGGTGCGACGCCGCATCTGCGGTGCTGCACCGATTTCAAAAAGTAGTTCCGTGATTAACATTGACATATGCGCAGAAACCGGCACAGATGTCTCTGAAATCGCGGCCGAAATCGGGACTGCCAGCGGGAGTGAAATCGTGCGGGTTCAGCTGAACTCGCACAGCTTCGCTCCCGCAGCCCAGTGTGAACCGAGCCTTAGGGCCAGTTCACACCAGATGCCGTTCCGTTTTTTTTTTTTTTAACCAATAGTCCGTTGCGGTCAGTTTCTGCACCGGAAACTGACTGCATGGTGTGAACTAGAGCCATTGGAAAACATTCCATGCATTTTTAGTAGGGTGTCCCGATACTAGGATCGGTATCGGGACCGATACCGAGCATTTGTGCGAGTACTTGCACAAATGCTCCCGATGCCAGATCCGATACCTGGAGAGGGCAGAGCGGTGATTGGTCTAGCGGTAGTGGATCAAAGTAAAGTGGGTAAGCTGCCCAGGGCAGACGAGCATTGCGCCGCCGCATATTCAGGAGCCGTCACATTCTTTACAGGAAGTGACCTTCTGTGTCTCTGTTTAAAAGGGTAAACCTCAGCGGCCATCTTGGTAGACCCTGCTCATGACTTCGGTAAGCCAGCAGCGGACATCTTGTTACACCCAGCCCATATAGTTCGGGCTGCCAGATCTGTTGGTACAGAGTGATTAACGTGTCACAAACACTGAGCAGCAATATAGAGTGGGAGACAAACTGAAGCAGGCCTCACCACAAAAACACTACGAGGTGGTTTTTCTTTCCCCCTTTAAGGCCTGTGAGTGCACGTCACCCCCACAGCGCTGCACACGCAACACGGAACACGGTTTGAGTAACAGACTCTTTAAAGTTATGTATTCTTAACACATCTGCATTAAAAAGTAGACTTTGCCTTCATCATTATAAATATTCAAGAGTGCATGCATAAAAAAACTAAAATTAAAAATTTAATATATTGCAGCCTACCACCCTTTAGATGGGTTGGCTGCATTGGTTTTCTTTTCTTTTTTTTTTTTTTTTTTTTTTTTTTTTTTTTTTTAGGCTAAGAACACTCGCAGCAGAAAACATCTGTTGATCCTGCACAAAATGCAGGATCAAACAATGTCCTCATTCCTGGATTTTCCTTTGGGGCGGTGTAGTGTCCCATTCGGCTCCCCATCACAGATTGCTCCGGAAGTGACGTTTTGTCTCCGTCATATTGCTACACCCCACACTCCTGCACAGTAATCATAGTGAGAAGGGGGCAAGCGGACATCTTGTTACACCCACCGAAGTTTGAGATTTCAGTTATTTTCAACACAAAACGGAGCTTCTATACTTAAATACGGTGTTTGGAAATCCAACGGACTGTTTAAATGTTAATTTTTAAAAGCAGCAGCAAACCTGCTGACCTCACAGGTTTTCTAATATGACAGAACACCTCTGATTTTCACATTTAACATGTAAACAGTCTGTCGGATTTCAAAATCCTGTATTTAAGCATATAAGCTCCTTTTTTTTTTTTTTTTTTTTTTTTGTTGAAAATGACTGTGAAATCTCAAACTCGGTGGGTGTATCAAGATGTCCGCTTGCCTCCTTCTCACTCTATCATTACTGTGCAGAAGTGTGGGGTGTAGCAAGATGGCGGCGATGGAACGTCACTTCCTGAGCAATCTGTGATGGGGAGCGGAATGTGAAGAGACACCGGCTCACACCAGGAGTTGCACAGTGCGCACTCTGTGCAATCTGAGTGCAGTGCGTTTAACAGCACATTGCTTTAAATGGGATATAATCGCACCACACCAAAATGAGTGCATGCATTACTTTTTAAATGCACTGCAACTGGATTGCATTGTCCTTCTGAACCATGCGACCTGGTGCAGGCAAACACACTGCACCTGGGGGGGGGGTTTTACGTTTTCGGACACTGCAGATCGGGGTGCCAGAAACGTGCCCTGAACGTGTTTCCTGCACCTTGTTCTGGTGTGAAAGGGGCCCTTTAAAGGAAGTCTGTCGCTATGGGAGTCGCCATTGACGACTTGTTTGTGGAGGTGTATGCAATGCTTCCAGTAAAAGGGTTGAACTCTCTCGGCCGGCGAGTACACAGAATAAAGTCTCCCGTTGTCAGCTGAGAAGATTGTGCCATCTGTTGTGTAAATAAGCCTTTGTGACGTTCGATTTATTAGTCAGTATTGGGTTCGCTGCTGAAAGCGGTTAAAGAAATTGTCCAAGTTCAGCCTGAAAGAAAAACAGTGTTCACAGAGCTGCTGATTTCCTCGTGTGCTGCTGCAGCTCCTCGGCGCTCTCATGGGTCTCCGAGCCCTGCTGTAGCTGATGAGTCATCCTCACCCTCCACGTCTGTGCAAGCAGCCATCTTGTAATTTCACTCCTGTGTCCCTTCTCAGCCAGCAATACTCAATAATTAAAGGATAGGCCTGAAAGAGAGGGGGAATGCTGGGTAACGTGTTATATGTACAACAAAGCTGAAATACAAACACGTTATGACACGCATGTGACATTTGAAGATCAGAAGGACAGGGCTTGCTTTCTGAATGCTGCAAGATCTGCTTCTAATCTTTTTACACTTTGTAAATTTGTTTCTGCTCTTGGAGATAGTCTGATGGTAACATTTTAGAAGCATTGTTTAAGCTAATCTGCAAACTACACAGGAAAGTATAGGGCGATCTGTCAACTTTTTCCACTATGCAAGGTCGTGAGAAACACACAGAATACATAAAATGCATCACTGCTCTGTTTCCTGGAAGAACCGGCCTCTATTCATAAAATCATGTCTGCTGCTTGGTTGCTCTGTGCTGAAATAGAACATAAACGCTTCATATCCATGCTTTAAAGTGAAATTCTAGACTCAAAACACTACTTTAAATATATATTTTTACTAGCCACAAAGGGTATACTGTCTCGGTTTGCAAGTAGCACAGCATATGAGTGTTTTGCAAATGTTAGGATTTTATTTTTAAATATATAATAAACTGCTCGTCTCTCAAGACGAGTAGGACTCAAGTCGCTGGTGTATGTATTACTGTGTGGCCAGAGGTCCGGAGGCTGGAGAACTTGGAGGCGCTCGGACACTCCCAGCTGGGTGGGGCTGGCATAACGTGTCACCCAAAAGTGTCAACAGTTCAGAGTCACCCGCACCTCTGGCCACATACAGTAATGCATACGCCAGCAGTGGTTGTGAAACAAATCGCCTCTTTTCATTGTTTCCTATGGGGAAACTCTTTGATATATGAGTGCTTTGGAGTACAACAAAAAAGTAAGGAGACTCCTGGACGACCGCACACCGGTGCAACACCTTTTTTTTGTATTTAAAAGATACCCGTTATATCGTCAGTCCATACAGTGCGAAGGCATGGGAAAATAGCTGACGCGTTTCACATCGTAGATCGATAATCGTAGCGCCTCATTGCTTTGGATTACAAGCATGCTTCTGGAACAAATTTATGCTCTCAATCCAAGGTATTGCTGTATATACAGCCACTCTGATCCGGATAGCTTTAAGCAGTGACATAATCGCTGTGCTGTACATGTAGAGAGCAGGGCTGTGGGAGGGACTCGGCAGGCCCTGCCCACTACAGGTCGCTGAAGAAAGCCACAGAGGGGGGCGGAGATGAGACCAGTCACCCTGCATAAATTGAGAGCGCAGCAGTGAGCGGTCTTTATTACGAGAAGCAAGCTGTAATATAGTGCCTACATGTTTTAGGTCAGCAAATGAGAATAATTGAAGTCTATAGACAGCTAGGTTTGCAGCCAGCACCAGTGGCCCAGCCATGCATATCTCTTATGACAGGTATACTTTAAAGCAGAGCTTGACAAATTTGCTTGGAATCTTGGAGCCAGCTAAAGTTAGGAGCCATTTTTTTTACTGGCCCTGCTTTTTCTGCAAAAGTGATGGCCAACTGTTGATCTCTAAAGGGGACTCTGATAAAATGGGGGTCTCTAAGGGGGGTGCTAATGTATAGGGACTCTAAACTAATGGGGGTCTGAAAGGAAGGGTGCTGAATGCTGATAAAAGATGACTGATATAATGGGAGGTTTTTAAGTGGGCGGTGATGAGAGGTACCCAGATCTAATATGGGGGCACCCCTTAGAGACCTCCGTTGGATCAGAAAGACCTCCTGCCCATATTGCCTTACTGGCTAGATTCAGTATCGGCTGCAATGCGATCCCTGGTCGCTGTGACGACCTGGCGCCTGGGATTTGTCGAGCCCTGCTTTAAAGCACCACTTCGGTCAAGCAAGATTTTTTTTGGTGTGTGGATAGAGACCGGAATATTTAGGCCCCTTTCACATGCCCGATTTGTTGTCTACCGGATTCTTGCTGTTGGAATGACAATTATACACGATCCAGCCCATTTAGGCCGCTCTCCCCATCAGTTGTTGTGCATGTATGGTGTGTGATTATTGTATAGATTTCACTTGCAGAGACACAAGTTTACTTTTTTCATGAGCTTTTATGCATGTTGACATCCGTTTTTACGCGTCTGTGTTTTGTGCCCTTTTCATACCGCAGTGTTGATGTTGTGTCATTTTTTATTTCTTTTTTTCCCAAAGAAGACTGCATACACATTGCAGATTTTTGCGCAGGATAAAATCTGCATGTGATGCCAGTGCTGTGGGGTACATGGGGCACATATGCCTTGTTTCCACTGAGCGAGTTGGTGCGGTACGCTATTTTGGGTGTTTCCATTATGAAAGCGGCCCATACAACTGAACCATACCGCACCATTCTGGGTCCTGCTTCAGATGTGGGGCCATAGAAAATGGTATGGTTCAGTTAGGGCGGAGCTACAATACATTCCACTGATTGGCTGACACGCTGGGCATTTTTTCCAAACCCTGTATGACCCCTGACAGTATGACTTGCAGTGGAGACACTTACCAGAATAGACCGGACCATTCTAACCAATCCAAACTGTAAGGTTCGGGTTGGTACTGGTACGAGGCATTGGTGAACTATTTACTTTGAGCCCTTGCAGAATGCATGCAGAAAAACAAACCTCTCTGGTCTATGATGTGGACAAGGCTTTAAACTATTGGCAGGCTGATGGTGGCCGCTGCTGATCTCATGTAGCCGCACACAGTGGTAATGGGTACCTCTCGCAAAAACCAGATGCCCGTTCCCACCGCCCAAAAAATGAAGTTGAATGTGAGGAGGGCTTCAAGCTGAATGGACCCTTTTTTTGGGTGAAGGTCTGCTTTAATTGAACAAGCTGAAGTAAGAAGGTGATTGGCTGCTCCACATTCTGAGTGCTTCAGCTTGTTTTAGTAAATCTCTCCCAATGTATTGCAAAAGAACAGTTTATGACTTTATAGTAGCAGTTACACCCACCGGCCTTTTGCCCAGTGCTGGGTGGCATGCGGTACATACCAGTAAAATGGATTTATTAGTGTATGTAGGGGCAAGGTTGCCTTATTGCAGAACAAGCCTTTTGTGGGGCTGTTCACCTGAATAAACTATCAACATGATTGTTGTCTGGGAAACGCAGAATGATGCAGATCTCGAGCAGCCCTCGTCGCTGTCTTTGTAGGTGGATCTTGAATTGTCTTTGCTTATATGCAGCATGTTAGAATAAATGAGAAACAATTCATACGGCTGGGATCTAATGATCTTTTATCTGCTGCTAAAAAAAATGCAATTATTTTGGCTTTAAAGCATGCAACTTTGATGTATCCTCAACTCTAACCTTCCTCCCCACCCTGTGCCCCTCTCCCGCACTATACGATTTTTCTCAGTCTTCTTGCTGGTCTCCTGCGGCAGAATGGCGTTCACATAAAATGACGTGCGAGTGCCGATCAGTACAGTAGTGCTCCAAGCCCAGGCTGTGTGGTGATGCACCCTCAGGATCTGACACCATATTTGGTTTTAGTTTTCAGGTTCTGGAACAGGCCGGGCCTGGGGGTGTCTTCACAAGCCATAAGAATGTGTACGTTTTATAAATGGCCATGTTTTATGAACTTGCATAATCAATTCATCATTCAATTAAAGCGGAGCTCCACCCTAAAGTGGAACACCAGCTGATCGGAACCCTCCCCCCTCCCCAGGTGTCACATTTGACACCTTTTAGGGGGGTGCAGATACCTGCCCGAGACTGTGTGGCCACTTCCGGCCACATAGTGTCTCGGGCAGACTGCGGGCATGCCCTCACCCCCCCCTCCCCGTTGTATGCTGGGAACACTCGGCTCCCAGTACACAGCGGGAGCCAATCGGCGGGCGCAGCGCGACTCGCGCATGCGCCGTAGGGAACCGGGCAGTGAAGCCGGAGCGCTTCACTTCCTGGTTCCCTCACAGTGTTTGGGTGCAGCAGAGTGATGAGCGATTTGCTTATCCTCTGCTGCGGACGGTGCTGGACTCCAGGACAGGTAAGTGTCCTAATATTAAAAGTCACCAGCTGCAGTATTTGTAGCTGCTGACTTTTAATTTTTTTTTTTTTTTTTCAGCGGACATCCACTTTAAGCGTTCTTCTCATGAGGTCATGTTTTTTGTTTTTGTTGACAGATTTTGCATGCAGGAGAAAGTGTACGTGGTTCTGGAGTACCAGTGACCTAACCGGAGATGATCACTTTGTACAGTTTGGCACTCTATTAATCAATATGGTATAACGAAAGACAACTTTGTTTTGGATAGTGTGGCTTATAACACCTGTCACCCCAATAAAAAAAAGGATGGGCCCCTCATTTGGGAGATGCACCCTCTTAGTCCTGTTGACCATTCCTTAAAGTAAAAGTAAATCCCAAATTTGGGGATGTCCCCAGAACAGGATTAGTGGGGATATCTTACAATGTTGACACTAGTGCTGGTGACAGCCAGAGAGATTCCCTCACTTTGGGGAGATTTTTTCACTTCCTGTCTTGGGCTAAGACAGGAAGTGAAGGTAAATCTCCCCAATGGGACACATATGGCAAAAATAAACCTTAGAGGTGTTATAACTAGGGGTACATCGGATCAAAAAACTCACGGTTCGGATCGTTCATCGGATTAGGAGTCGCAGTTCGGATCGGCAAAAAAATAAATAAAAATTCTCCCCCCACTGTAATATCCACATCTCCCCCCACTGTAATATCCATCTCCTGCAATGGCGTCACTTGGAGTTTGCGTCACCCGGTCCAGAAAAAAATGGTGTCACCCCTCCCACCAACTATAGTCCCTCCTCAGTAAAGAACCCCCTCGGTGCAGACACCCCCCTCCTCTCAGTACAGGCAAACCCCCCCCAGGTAGTACAGGCAGTGTGTCCCACGAGTGCTGGGTCTGCCTCCTCTGTGGGTGTAAACAGAGAGCCGCCGCCGGGTGTACCAACATGGCCGCAGCTCCGGAGCTAGGCCGAAGCCGCAGCCTTTCCTAATGTTATGGCTGTGGCCTCGGCCTAGCTCCGGAGCTGTGGCCATAACATTAGGAAAGGCCACGGCTTCGGCCTAGCTCTGGAGCCGCGGCAGTCCGCGAATCAGTGTGTGCCGATCTGAAGGGGGTGACCCGTTCAGATCACGGATCAACTGTGATCCGTTGCACCACTATTTGACAGGGAAGCCAAAATGCTCCCATACGGGGATTTAAATGACGTGAGGCGTTCAAATTCCTCTGCTCGCCACGACCATGCTGTGTGGACTGAAAATGCGCAACAACTTTTATTTTTAAGAAATCAATCCTCGGATCACGTGTGCGGTTCGGAACAATGTTTTTCCCTTTTTTTCCCTAGAGAATTATTAAAGGTTTGGGTAAATCTCTCCTTTGGGATCTATGGTAATAGTTGGCATACTGTATCTGTGCCGTTTTGTGGCTCATGCCCATGTATGTATTTTTTATGTCAAAGCCAACATTACATTGTTCCCTCTGATTTGCTGTAACAATAGCATGGGGGGCCTTGTGTTTATAAGAGGTCCATAGTAGCCAGTCTTGGGCTGGATTCACACCTATGCAGTTTTGGTGCATTTTTTTTTTTACATTTTGCAGATTTGCACTGCAGAATGTGTTCCATAGGAAACCATGTTACGTGGACTGAAGTGCAAATATGCAAAAAGCACTAAAAATACATAGGTGTGAATCCAGCCTCAAAGGCTCATTATTGAACATCTGCTCTGTCCCTTTGAAGATAATGGCAGGAAAAGGTTTGTGTTCTCATCTCATGGCCACATGAACTCATTTGAAAATAATTTCAGCAAATTCTGGATCCTTTTTCTGTTCCAAGATAGATTTAATGATTCCTCATGGTGTCCGTGTGATGTGCAGTCAGATGTGATTGGGACATCAATCGGAGGTGTCCTGTCATATTTGGGGTGCCATACACTTGTCAATGCCTCTCTGATCACTACCAGTATTGGGCCTCATGCACACTGGATGTTCTTTGGCGTTTTTTACAGCAGATGTTTTTTTTTTCTACAGTCATTAACCGCTTTACTACCGGTCGCCGTCAATTGACGGCGGCATGATAGCTGCTGTTCTGAGAGACGTCATATGATGTCCTCATCTTGCAGAGCCACCCGCTGCTTTACTGGGAACCCGAGTGCCAGCCGACGGGTACCCGCGTTTGCCCAGTAACTGAGCAGGATTGTGGATCTCTGTGTGTAAACAGAGATCCACGTCCTGTCAGGGAGAGGAGACCTATTCTGTGTCCCTTGTATATAGGGACACAGATCGGTCACCTCCCCAGTCAGTCCCCTTCCCCCCACAGTTAGAATCACTAGTGGGGGAACACATTTAACCCCTTCTTCGCCCCTTGTGTTAACCCCTTCCCTGCCTGTCACATTTACACAGTGATCGGTGCATATTTATAGCACAGATCGCTGTATAAATGTGAATGGTCCCAAAAATGTGTCAAGTTTCTGATGTGTCCGCCATAATGTCGCAGTCCCAATAAAAATCACAGTTTTGTTACCATTACTAGTAAAAAGAAAATAATAAAAAAAAAAATTATTTTATATATATATATATATATATATATATATATATATATATATATATATATATATATATATATATATATATATATATAATATATATTTTTTATTATATATATATATATATATATATATATATATATATATATATATATATATTGTTGGTTAAAGCGATGCAGTGCCGGAAGCTGAGATTTCGCCTGGGCAGGAAGGTGGTTTATATGCGTCCTATAAGCAAGTGGTTAAACTCTCCATGTTATCCTATGTGCCCATGCACACATAGGCTGTAATCGGCAGTTTTGAGCAGTAATAAAATAGTGGGTTCTGAGAGTTTCAGCTGTAAAAATTCTCCTAATACTGATAAATGCTCAAAAACGTCGCTGATCAGCTGCTAAAACTGCTAAAACAACGCTAATAAATGCAAAAAAGCTGAAAACTCACTGCAAAGCTACTGGCGTTAACGTTATTTTAACGTCCAGTGTGCATGAGTCCTACTAAGATTTTCAAATGTTTCCAGATTATTTTAGGTCTTGAAATGTATGATCTTTGGTTGTATCCTGTTCCTGGCACATGGGTGTTCCTATTGGAAGATTACTGTGTTTTATCGTTGAGAGGTTGGGTGACCGTGGTGTAAAGTTTATACTTTTTGCAGTGTAGATTAAACGAGGCCTTGCCTAAGGTGCTGTGCCGATTTTTTTGCTTTTTTTTAGGTATAGTCGGCTGACATAGTCTTACAAACCAGGTGTAGCTTGTTCTGGCAGCTTCTGTGCCTCTGATCTCTACCCACCTTCCTTCCTGCCTTGAATTTCATTCCAGCTATGACTTGCCCTTGATATATTTAATGCACGTTCCAAAACTGCTGCTGTAATTACTGTGCTGCTGCCTACCTGGTGCTTCATGCATTATCCCCCCCCCCCCTTCTCTTTAGATGTTCTGAAATGCCCGAGGACACGTATCCCACCTAGATTCCTTTATACAATGCACCTTTCTGATTTGGCTTGGTTTCATTAGAAAAGTTCTGCAATATATGTAATCCCACAGTTTTTTCTGCATACACCCAGCACTGTGAATAAGTCCAGAAATAACAAATGTTCTCTCTCAGGCGTGTGTTCAGCCCTGGCTCAAGTCGTAACCAAGGATGGCCCAGTTTTGCCAATGGCTGTAAACACCTCTTGAACTTGCTTGTGTAGCGGATGCCAGTGTTTCCACTTGTTTTATTCTATATTAGGTGTATCTAAGAACAAAAATGTTAAATATTATAGCTTTCTGGTCCGTAGATGTGATGGCCACATTTGTTTTGTGTATGTGTGTTTTTTTTTTTTTTTTATATTGTGTAGAAGTGCGGCCCCCAACATCACCGAGGGCCACATGTACAATTCCGTGTCAGACAACAAGATAGTCTGACTATATGGGCATGATACAGGAGATGGTCAAAGACTGCAGCGCTGTTGCAAGAGACGGTTGGGGGCTGCAAGCGCATGGCACAGGAGGAGGCGGGGGGGCTGCAGGCGCATGGCACAGGAGGAGGCTGGGGGGCTGCAGGCGCATGGCACAGGAGGAGGCTGGGGGGGCTGCAGGCGCATGGCACAGGAGGAGGCTGGGGGGGCTGCAGGCGCATGGCACAGGAGGCGGCGGGGGGGCTGCAGGCGCATGGCACAGGAGGCGGCGGGGGGGCGGGCTGCAGGCGCATGGCACAGGAGGAGGCTGGGGCTGCAGGCGCATGGCACAGGAGGAGGCTGGGGGGGGGCTGCAGGCGCATGGCACAGGAGGAGGCTGGGGGGGGGCTGCAGGCGCATGGCACAGGAGGAGGCTGGGGGGGGGGCTGCAGGCGCATGGCACAGGAGGCGGCGGGGGGCTGCAGGCGCATGGCACAGGAGGCGTTGGGGGGGCTGCAGGCGCATGGCACAGGAGGCGGCGGGGGGCTGCAGGCGCATGGCACAGGAGGCGGCGGGGGGCTGCAGGCGCATGGCACAGGAGGCGGCGGGGGGGGCTGCAGGCGCATGGCACAGGAGGAGGCGGCGGGGCTGCAGGCGCATGGCACAGGAGGAGGCGGGGGGGCTGCAGGCTAGAGCTGGGTGATTTTGCCCCCCCAAAAAAAGTGCCTTTTTTTTTTTCTGATGGACACCGCGCCAGTCCTAAGCTTCGGCCTAGTCCGCCGCGATCCTGGAAAAAAACACCTGCTTCGGCCTAGTCCGCGGAGCGCCAGTCCTATGAAGAAAAAAATCTAAACGATTTGGTCAAAATCTGAATTAATTTGCCCTTGCAACATGGTTCAAGATTTAAAACGATTTTACGCACGGCACAGGAGGCGGCCCGTGGACTGCAGACATTACAGGAGACTACTGGAAATCTCTGCTATAACAAAAACTGTCTCTAGATGAAAACTCTCTTCATCCAGGGCTGGTCTGAGGACCCGTTTGCATGTAACCACTCGGATGAGCAGTCACATATGGACAGTGGCGGCACCACACATTCCTCTGTACAGGTAGTTGTGCCCTTTATGCACACTGTCCATGCAGCTGTACCTCCTCTGTCAGGAATCCACCAGCAGCCACTGTGGTAGTGGAGGCCTCATTTGGTGGTGGCGGTGGGGCGGGGTTTTATACGCCTTATTGTTGGGTTATATTAGGATTTTCATGGCTGGTATAAGAATATGTAAATCCGGCTCATGAGACTGTAAAGTACAATTTCTCACGTCAGCCGGTGTGATTGGCGTAGGGCAGAGCAGTGATTGATTGCCATAGGTTGCTGCCAGTCTGTGCGGCAGCTCCTGTATTGTCGTCCACATTTCCTAAATCCTGGGGGGTGTTCAGATTTTTTTCTGTCCATGCAGTTTTCTTGTGAGATAAACCAGAACACAATTGCTTCTCGTTATCACCCTGCAAGGTGGACATTCCCCTCCCCCCACCTATAAAATATATACCGGGATCATCCATTTAATTGGCCTGCTGGAGGATGTGCTGCAGCTGTGTCACACACACAGGTTGAAGTGTTCAGCTCTGCAGCTATGTGAAAAGATCAAATTGATTACCCCCCCCCCCCTCCATTCCTCCTCCTTCCCCCGAAAGCTCCAACTGTGCCTCTCCCTTCATTTTATAGAGGTCACGTATGGTGCAGAGCCTCCATGATAAGACTGGTAATCACAAATGCCTTCTCCTTCCAGTACACTGCACAGGGGGGAGGATGGGCTGTCAGGTGATGCTGGGAGAATGGAGCCGCTTGTTTGTCTCCACGGTGAGATTCCATGTATGTTCAAGTAACCTCCTGACAAGTGCTGCCTTCGCTGTCCTGTCTCCATGGCAACACAGACCAAATCTTGGCAATCTCTTCGGTTTGCACTTTTTTTGCATTGATTGCCAAGGTAGATCAGACCCGGCTCACGGATTGCAGTCCCTCTGTTTTAATTAATGTTCACCCAGCCCACCACCACCTCCTCCTTCCATTCCTACCAATGCAGTTTTTCACATATTGGCGCAGCAGCGACATACAGCAGGGTATCGCCGCTCGGCGATTTTCATACTACACGTCGCTGCTCTGCTGCATTGTGGGCATAGTTTGTCTGAAGTGTTATGTAATACACAGTAACACAGTATTGCTCATTAGAATTTTATATTGTAGCTGCATATTACATGGCAGTTCCTTCAGCGATTACTACATGTTGGTGTTTTGTCTTCTTTTTTTTTTTTTATATAAACCTACAAGCCTCAGCAATTTTATTACGTCCCTTTGTACCTATTTTATGCAAAACATTGTGTTGTCCCCCCACCTTTTATATTGCAGTGGTATATCTTATGATAATGTGGATTATAATGCTGCGTTATCTAGGAGGGCTTGTTTGGGGGTTGGTTGTAGCTTTTATGAGCCTTTTATGTTCTAGAAGCAAATGGCACATCATGTGATTATCTGGTCCTCCCGGTATTTTATATTCCAGTGGTGTGTTGAGCAAGAAAACCATGTCGAGTCAACACGGACATGCTTTACTGTATGTGTAATGAGTAAAAAGCAAATATTAAAGTGGATGTAGCAAGTCTTGAGCAATGATCATTTTTTGCCTCTCAGAAAAGTTCCCACTGACACCTGTGATCTTTTCAGCTGTCTGTAAGCCCTGGTTCACACTGGTGCAATTTGACATGTCAAATCGCATTTCAAATCGGCGGCAATTGCCGGCAATGGCACCTTTACTAATCGACGCAACGCCACATCTGCGGCTCTGCACTGATTTCAAAAAGTCGTTTCTGTACTACTTTTTTGCGATTACGGCCCACGATTTACATCCATAGCCGCCAAATGCAGGACTCGGCCCCGTCGCCTGCGTCATTGGATTTGATTGACAGCAGTGGGAGCCAATGGCTGCGCTGTTAATCTATCCAATCAAGACCCGAGAATTCCGGGCAAAAATGCAGCGCATCCTCGTCGTGTGACATCCCAGGGCTCGGGTAAGTAAAACTGGGGGGCTGGTAATTGTCAGATGTTTTTTCACCTTGATGCATTAGGGTGAACAAAAAAACTGAAGGGTTTACAACCCCTTTTAAATGTATTCTACACACACTTGCCTCACTGTCTTTTCAAAACACTGCTCGATTACTTCTGCCTTACTTCCTGGACAGACTTTAGGTCATGACACAGGAAGGAGTTGGCCAGCTGATCTCATTAGCACACCCCACATCATCCAACTCCTTCCTGTGTCATGACCCAAAGTCTGTCCAGGAAGTAAGGCAGAATAATCGAGCAGTGTTTTGAAACGGCCATAAAGACAGTGAGGTGGTGTAGAATAAACAGCGGTTTTATTTTTGCAAAAGTACATCGATGCTATATTATGTAGGGAACTGGAATTTAGAAGGGAAAAAAAAGTGAACTTGGCCTTATAGGGTTTCTCTGTTATAAAGTTGGGAGTGTCTGGCATAGACGGTGGGCATTCTGCAGCTGCCATCTTGCCCCCAGGCTTATGTTGGCCATTCATTGAAGTGTTGTGTTGCTCTCAGGAGGACCTCTTGTTGGTAGATCTGCATACTATCACTTGGCAGCTCCACTGGTGTTAAAACCCCACACCCAATGGCACCATAAATCTAATCAGCTTTTAAAAGCAAGAGCAATCAATACCTGTAGGTTGCTGTAAATGTATAAGAATGAGATTATCTAGGCACAGTAACATGTTAAGGTTCTCTGCTGCTTCCAATTGGTGTGTGTTTTTATTTATTTGAATCTTCCCTTTTTTCTTTTAAATGCCACTTCCACCTAGTACCAGGGTTGCATGTTCTCCCTGTGCGGGTTTCCTCCAGGTACTCTGGTTTCCTTCAACACTCCAAAGACATGCTGGTTGGTTAATTGCCTCCTGTTTAAATTGGCCCTAATGTATCAATGTAAGTTAGCCCTGGTTCACATTGCAGAAATGTTGGCATGCCAAATCGACGTCTATTGCCAATGACACCATCCGCAGCTGATTTTGTGGCACTGGTCAGCGGCTAAGAAGGTTGAGCCGGTCGGCAGACCTTTTTTTATCTTTATTTTAGTCACAAGCCTTTTGACAGAAGCCAGACGAACGCACAGGCCAAATGTCGTCCGGTTTCTGTTGAACTGGCCGATGCCGCCCGAGATTCGGGGCCCGTATGTCCTAGGCCAGTGATGGCAAACCTTGGCACTCTTTTGGAACTACATTTCCCATGATGCACCATAATAATAATTTAGATTTTACAGAAAAAATGGTTTATGTATTGTGTTTCTGAATTTTAATGCAAAAAAAAAACCACCCACCAATTTATTCTCTAGGCCAGTGATGGCGAACCTTGGCACTCCAGATGTTTTGGAACTACATTTCCAATGATGCACCATGGGAAATGTAGTTCCAAAACATCTGCAGTGCCAAGGTTCTCCATCACTGTCCTAGGCTTTAGTGGCTCCTGTGTGTCCTTTTTTTCTTTTTTTTTTTTTACATCTTAAAAAAAATAAAAATAAATAAGGGATGGTGCATGCTTGGAACTTTTTTTTTTTTTTTTTTTTTTTTTTTTTTTTTAAACCCCCCTTCATCTCCAGTTTTTAAGTTTGCTCTGATCTTAATGGAGGGCTGTCTGTAGCTTTAAGTAAACTCTCTAAGCAGGTTTCAACAGGCATTTTAGCAAGTTTCAGATGCTTGATGGATCTTGGTGTGTGTGTGTGTGTGTGTGTGTGTGTGTATATATATATATATATATATATATATATATATATGTGTATGTATATGTGTGTGTAAATATATATATATATATATATATTGACAAAAACAAGCACACGAGGTGTGAGAATACCTGTACCTGATATTGGTTGGGAATGAAAGCAGAATCTATACTGTGACTTCTGTCGGCCATTCTCCTGCAAAGCCTCAGATCTAGTGATGTGCCCGGTGTAGGGCTCTGGATAGCATCAGTGGACCTCTATTCAGTAGTAGCGGCTCGTAGATTCCGATGTCAGGATATTTTTATTTTCTGGGCTTCTGAGCCATACCAGCATTATTTATCCGATTTTTGTTCTTTCTATCTTCAGAGAACATTTTACCTTTTACTGTTGTCACCCTGCACAAATATCTGCAGGGCATTACAGATAGAAATGTTCCCTCACATCCATATCAAAGTTTTATCGAGGATTACACTATAAAACGAGAGGATAGTTCATGGCTGCAGAATCATTTTTTTACTTCTGCTCTTTTTAGGCTCTTTATGCAGGAAGGAGACAGCTTCATGACAGTAGTCTTGCATTCCACAGGGGGTGAAAGAATGATTAGATTGAGGTCACAGGAGTGAACACCAGAGCAGTTATCCATTATATTTTTGTACGTGATTTGAAGCAAAAGCAGCCAGTGAACCTCTGCCGCCGCCAGAGTCTGTGCTGCATTTTCCTTGGGAAGAAGATTAATGTTTTTTTTGTATGGAGGAGAGAAATAGGGCAGTGCGGGGAGAAGGATGGTTCCAGAAGTTGCCTGACAGTGATCCATGAGTGGGGAAGTTTGCAGTGCAGAGAATTTTAGTAATGCTGGAAGATGCTATGGAATGCTCCTGAATTTGGAATGCTTGGGGCCTTACAGTGCAGTTGGCCTATCGAATGTAAAGAGAGCAAATTGGGATTTGTCTGAAATATTTTCAAAAGAATAGCAGGCCACTGCCTCAGACTATGCAATGTAGTAGGCTGGAATCAGGACTGGGCCGTTTCCAGAATCCAGTTAGCCTGCATGCCTGGAGGTCCATACACACGATCAGATTTTCCAACGGGAATTGTGTGATGACAGGCTGTTGGAAAATCCTACTGTTTTGTATGCTCCATCGGGCAATTCAGATTTCCCGCCAACAAATGTGGGATGGCATGCTTTAAAACTTTCCGACAACAATTGTGTGTAGCTGGATTTTCCCATAGTGTGTACAAAGTCCGTCCAGACAAAAATCCAAAGTACAAACACGCATGCTCAGAAGCAGTGCTCACCATAAAAAAGCATTGGCAGAAGTTGCCCAAAGGGTGGCACTAGAGAGCTAAAAACCACCTTGTTTCGTGTTTGTTAGCCGACAATTCTTTGTCGTTTTTTGTATGCAATACAAGTTCATGGCCAACGCCCTTCGGACAAAAGTCCTACGCTTTGCCCGACGGAAATCTGATCGCGTGTACGAAGCTTTACAAATGATGGGTCATTTTAGCGTTATCAGTTTTCTGTTCTATGGGGGGAAAAAACTTCCCTGGCCCCTTGAAGCTAAACTCCAACAAAAATGGTTAAATGCATACATTAAATATTTGATCTTTACCTGCCACAGGATTTAGATTGGTCTATTTCTGATGTATACTGATGTATACATAGTCCTGCCCGATCTTCAGGCTGGTTATATATATATATATATATATTAATATATTAATAAATGTGGGAGTTCAGTCAGAAAATGAAAGGGGAGATATCATCTTTGACGATCGCAGGTTTTTCTATATAAAACCTCACTATCCTCGACTCGTCAATCTTCTACAAATCTAGAATGCATAGTATGTATTCTGCCCAGTTTGAAATGTCATTGCAACTACCCGAAGTATAAAGGTCTTTTTTATTGCTCTGTCCTCGGTAGTTGATCTGTGCAGAAACTGCACACACTCAGGATAATTGGAAACAAGCTGATTCCCCACCTGCATTGCTTCCGGTGCCACATTCCCAGGACTCTCCAGTTGGGTGACTAGACCTATCTATACTGTGGGAGTAGGTCATTGTTCTGCCCATGCAGCAAGCATAGTTTACTGCTGTAAAGAGGGTACTGTTTTTTTACTGCTCCCAGTTTCCACATGTGTAGGCCAACAGTTTAATATCGCACTGCCAGGGACATCTTGGTCTGGGCAGTAGAGCTGGGAAACCCATCCATGTTGCAACTATAAGGACTATATGCTTAGTTGCTAAACCCAGGAGCCTGCATTCACTGTCTGGTCCCCCTCAGTACATGGAAATGCAAATATTTTAGTAAACTGCTAAATAACTTTTCTCTCATCAGCAGTATATAGCAGTCTTTTGACTTCTGTGTGTGGTTAAAGCTTGTAGGAGTTTTCATTTTCATCAGACTGTGCTGTGAGGCTGCATGACCCTTGACCCTCTGTCTGGACAGTGCTGATTGGCCCTGGGCTGTTCACATGCTCCAAAAAACTCTAGCATTACACTCCACACTGAGCATGTGCGGAGTGACTCCAAGGCTCTGTACTATTAGCTGATTGGGGACAGTAAAAAAAAAAGGGTAGAATTGGAAAAAACAGAATCAAATAGTCCTACACAATGCAGAGGGTTTAGCCCTTGGGTTCCACAGTGAGTATAACAAACATGCTATTCTGTGTATACAGACTGATTTTACTGTTGTGGGTTTAATGCTTTAAAACATAGCCAGGCTTTCTCCACCAGGGATCCTAGGGACCCTGGAATCCTTGTGTTCCAGGGTCTCCAACTGGTGGCCCTCCAGCTGTTGCGAAACTACAAGTCCCATGAGGCATTGCAAGGCTGACAGTTACAGGCATGACTCCCACAGGCAGAGACATGATGGGACTTGTAGTTTTGCAACAGCTGGAGGGCTGCCAGTTTGAGACCCCCAGGGTGTTGGGTGATTCCCAAGCGTTGGCAGATTGATCTTCACTTAGAGGGGCCACTAATGTAAGAGGGCACTTTTCTACTAATAATAATGGAAGGGGGAAGTTGGATTAGCAATGTCAAACAGGGCTTTTCTCTACTGACCACCAATGTAAAGGGGCGCTTTTCAAATAAGAGGACACTACAACTTTGGTCTTGTTCACATGGGACATAGCGATGCTTCCACCTATGTGAGGGCTGTTTACCAGCAAAGGGAGGCACGCCATGCATCTGAATACAGAGTCTCTGATGTTTATCGGGACACAATGGCCGCTCTTATTTTACATCTGTACTGACTGTCTACATTTGGGGCCATGCACACGCCAAATGGGAAATTAGAAGCCAAGTCTGTGTCTGTACAAGCGATAAATCCCTATAATGGGATTCCTGCATGGAGATGAACAGGACACCAATGTACCCTCACGCAGGTAAACGCGGCCCTCGCTCAGTGTGTGCATTGATGGGCCCCATGTGACCAAGGCCTTTCCCATTATTTATCTTTTATTTCTAAATGTGCGAAGCAGTGTTCTAAAATCTGCACTTGAACACCCCAGTTATAACTTTATTATTTTTTTAATTTAATATTGCAGTTCTTTCTAATGTACTATGGATCGGTTGATGTGGTTGTGTATTTTTTATATATATATATACTTTTTTGTATTTTTTTGAAACCTCCAAATTATTTCAAATGTTTCCTTGGGGTGGAAAGATTGAGGCTGTGTAAGCTGTTGCTTTGTTTTCCGTACCGGTCTTACCAAAACGATGCTCCCCCTGATATAATTTACATGGAAGTCTAGGGAAATAATGGATTTCTGCTTTGCTGAAACAAGCAGTGTGCGCCTATATCCCCCCCAACCCACCCCTGTACAGAGGTGCTATTGACGCAGTGTGCGGGCTGAAAATTTTTGCTTCCAGATTATTATTTTTTTGTATCCGGTCCTTAGACCAGAGTGAAATGAAACTCCTTGGTGCTCCCCTTGATTACATTCATATTTTGAGCGATATGATAAATGGCACTTTGGCTCGTACTGCCGCAGTCTTTCATAGTTTTAATCCTAAAGCTACATGGACCGGCACACACAACTGCTTTTTTTTTTTTTTTTCCGTGTCCTGCAGATTCACCATGGGATATTTTTCCCATTCTACATTTGGAGATGGCCGGGTGAATCAGTCATCGTGTCTCCTGTCGTAGAGCTAATGAGGGGCTGGAAATTGGAGATGCAGTTATACAGCCATTTGCTAAGCACTAGGGACGCTTTGCCCTAGTAAGCCTTCCGCTGTATTTCAAAGTCATACACTGTGTATTCACAAACATGCAGATAGTACATTTTATATCGGTGCCATATCTAAGAATTGTGGGTAGACAAACGCATTGTTTAGCAGCCAGTTGGTACCGTGGAGTCAAGTTCACACAAGGAGATGGAAGCCATAAGATTACAATAAGACAGCATTAAACCCAAACAATTTATACATTTTACTGTGTTAATTTCATTTTACAGTCTGTAGCCGTCATTAAAATACCTGGGAATTCTGCTGTGTAGTTCCTTGTGCAGGCACTGTTATAGGGTGACAACACCGAGCCACAGGATACCAGTTGTGCTGCTTGCCTTGTCACCAGTCACACAGGCTTTCCAATGGCGACCACAAGTGGCTGGTTTTAACGCATATTTTGACTCGGTCTTTCCGAAACCTAAATTTTCCTTTTTTTTTGGGGGGGGCTTTTACACGTTTTAAAGTGGAACTGAAATCTGCTCACATTTGTAATAACATCTTTGTCATTCTGAAGCTTCCCTCCAACTATTGTTTTATATATACTGTGATTCAGTACTTGCCGAATATGCTGCAGAAATCTCCCTCCACGGAGTCTGGCAGCAGCCATTTTAACTGTGGGCAGATGAAACTGCTGCCTGTTCACTTCCTGGATTTACAGAGGCACACCACAATCTTTGTAGCTCTGATTGATTGGCCCTCTTATGACTCATCCCCTCTCCCTTCCTGGCAAACTCACGAGAGAGCTGTGCATGATGTCATAAGCCTCGACTTTTTTTTGGATGTGGTCACATGATGTGAAACAACCAGTTTTATCGAGACATCGGAGAAGCCTCACTTTTACATAAGTAGTTTTCTCTTGTTCAGCCTGCAAAGCTGATGAGTGCAGCTTCCTCCATACATTCTCTCCTCTGCTGATTTGATTCTGTCCCTGTGCCAATTGTATATCTGTAGTGCAGATCAGCCTATCAGTGCCAAGCCTATCTCAGATCTGTGCAACACTGGCCAGGATTGCAGGTTCTGGGGTTGCAAATCCAAAAAAAAATGTTGCATGTTCTGAATGAGACGCATTCAGCTTTTATAGTTGGCTTGAAAATTGCCCCCCACCACCATGTATCTTCTTGTCAATCATATAATGTGTGCTTTGCCTTTTTAATAGGGCAGTTTTTTTTCCTTTAAGGGTCTTTGCGGCTTCATACAGATGTCTGTGTCTGATAACGTTTGCTCCGGCTTCCTTTTTAGGCCAGTTATGAGAACACTTCTCCATTGTACGCAGCACATAGGAGGCTATGAAATGTCTGCTGCATTGTAATTTCTCTGTACAAAATGATCATCTGCAAGAGGCTGTGGGGAGAAGTCTCCTGGATGTCGCACAGAAATTTACAGCTGGGACGTGTGGTTTAGAGGAAGTAATGCAAGAACAGGAAGAAGGTCATGTGCTTGTGATCGACAGCAGAGGGGGAAGTGCCAACTAGTGGTGCAAGAGCCTTCAGGCAAATGCAATGAAGTGGTTGGATGGGAAAAGAAAGGGAGCCGACAGAGGTGTGAAAGGAAGAATAGTCATTAATCATTTTAAACTCGGTCTTGGGAAGAAATTACATTAGATAAAATGTGGTGTTCACACACAGGATGCAGTTTTCTACATTTGGAAATACATAATATTTAAAAATCTGGGCCCATGGAGACCATCAGCAGATGAGTGCAGCGCATAGTATGAAGGTTCCACCTGCTGCAGATTTGGGATCTATGGTGATCTGCCAATTTCCATTCAATTCAAGCATTTGTAAAGCTAATTTTCTTAAAATGTTATCTGGTATTTGACCCTCTTCTTCTTTTTCTTGGTTCCCCCCTCCAGCTTGGCTGTGTGCATCTAATGACGCACACAGTGTGGTTCAGTCCTGCTCTCTGCTCAGAGGATTTAATTAACAGCAGGTGCCAATGACTCCTGCTGCTGCCTCTGAGTGCAGAGAGGGAAGAACTGTCACAGATGGACAGAGTGCTGGATCGAGATTGGGCTCAGATAAATATACAAGTAAAGAGACCTTTTTTTTACCTTCATACAGAGAGAATGCAGTAAAGTGGTTATAGATTTCAGACATGACACCGCCGCAGCTCTGTTTCTGTGTGGCAGGGTGTGTCCTCCCTTGCCTCTGCCCCCGTGTCCTCCCTTGCCTCTGCCCCGTGTCCTCCCTTGCCTCTGCCCCCGTGTCCTCCCTTGCCTCTGCCCCCGTGATCTCCCTTGCCTCTGCCCCCGTGATCTCCCTTGCCTCTGCCCCCGTGATCTCCCTTGCCTCTGCCCCCGTGATCTCCCTTGCCTCTGCCCCCGTGTCCTCCCTTGCCTCTGCCCCCGTGTCCTCCCTTGCCTCTGCCCCCGTGTCCTCCCTTGCCTCTGCCCCCGTGTCCTCCCTTGCCTCTGCCCCCGTGTCCTCCCTTGCCTCTGCCCCCGTGTCCTCCCTTGCCTCTGCCCCCGTGTCCTCCCTTGCCTCTGCCCCCGTGTCCTCCCTTGCCTCTGCCCCCGTGTCCTCCCTTGCCTCTGCCCCCGTGTCCTCCCTTGCCTCTGCCCCCGTGTCCTCCCTTGCCTCTGCCCCCGTGTCCTCCCTTGCCTCTGCCCCCGTGTCCTCCCTTGCCTCTGCCCCCGTGTCCTCCCTTGCCTCTGCCCCCGTGTCCTCCCTTGCCTCTGCCCCCGTGTCCTCCCTTGCCTCTGCCCCCGTGTCCTCCCTTGCCTCTGCCCCCGTGTCCTCCCTTGCCTCTGCCCCCGTGTCCTCCCTTGCCTCTGCCCCCGTGTCCTCCCTTGCCTCTGCCCCCGTGTCCTCCCTTGCCTCTGCCCCCGTGTCCTCCCTTGCCTCTGCCCCCGTGTCCTCCCTTGCCTCTGCCCCCGTGTCCTCCCTTGCCTCTGCCCCCGTGTCCTCCCTTGCCTCTGCCCCCGTGTCCTCCCTTGCCTCTGCCCCCGTGTCCTCCCTTGCCTCTGCCCCCGTGTCCTCCCTTGCCTCTGCCCCCGTGTCCTCCCTTGCCTCTGCCCCCGTGTCCTCCCTTGCCTCTGCCCCCGTGTCCTCCCTTGCCTCTGCCCCCGTGTCCTCCCTTGCCTCCCCTCACTGAGCTCTGCAGTGTGTGTAACCACAGATCTCTGCCCCCTCTTCTGAAATCTCAGACTTGCTTTATAAATTCTGCACTTTTAACAGAGAGAAAATTTCAGATAAACGGATACAATTTATGTAGGCAAATTTTGTTTAATCTCTGTGTATTGCCCAAGGGTATATGTAGGTTTTTACAGCCACTTTAGGTAAAATAAAATGTCCAGCCATTAGAACCACTTTCAGTAGGTTGGGACCTTCAGGAACTCTAGCAACCGACCAAAAAAAAGTATGGCAACCTGTAAAACATACATGGCGTGCAATGTTGGTTTTGGGTTTCATCTGGTATGAGCAAATCCTCAGGCTGGCTTTAATTGTGCATATCCAGCGATCTGATACAATGCTTGGACAAGGAATTGGGTCATTTAGGGATACAACTAGAAAGTGATAACCTGCTGGAACATTTCCATGCTGATCTGTCCCTGTAAGAAAAGTACTTGCCATACCAGCTGCTTTGGTCCATCGGGCAAACGCCAGGTAGCTTCCTTCAATTTCTGTGCACCTCAGTGTGAACCTAGGCTTGTAAAGTGCATGCGCTGCTTTTGGTGCAGTGCGATTTAGCCCCATTAAAATTTAATTTTTTTTTTTGTTACGCCTTTTTAATGTGTTTTTGGGAGGTGTTGCCATGCAGGAGAAGGTGTTGCCATGCAGGAGAAATCGGCCAAAATGCAGATGAAACGCATCAAAAAATGCAAGCACTTTTGATGTCTGTGGAACCAAAAGCATAACCTGCTGTTGAATAGTCCCTGACGTTTTCCAATAAAATGCACGGGTTGAAAATGCAGTGATGTGGACGTGACCCATAGGAAATCGTGTTCAATGGACTGTAGTGCGTTTCTGCAAATCTGAAAACATTCCGCAGAACGCATGGGAGTGAACCTGACCTTATTTATCACATAAAACTCTGAAAGATGCAGTGGGGGACATGCAGCTTTCATCTGATTTAGTTAATTGCTGCATATCTGACCATTGCATACATTTATATTGAGCTGTTCCCGTGGGGTTCAGGCTTGGGTCACATAGGTGTGATGGGGGAACGCTGCCAATCCACTACAGGTCTAGTGGCTCAGTCTGGCTTTTTTTATTTGTGATAAAGATAAAAGCAGTATTGCAGGCAGTGTCCTAGTAACCGTCCACATTTGTGTGAGTTTTGTCACATTCTTGTGTAGCTGCTTCACTCCCGTTCGGGGTTAATTTTTTTTGTTTTTGGGTAGCGCACATATTTTTTCCCTTTACATAGTGTCCTAGTAATGGTGTGATCGGTCATGCTAAATATTGGATGTACATGTAAAAAAAAAAAACATTGTGTCTAGGGCAGGGGTCTCCAAACTGCGGCCAGAGGGCCAGATGTGGCCCTTTGTTAGCCCTTTATCCGACCCTTGGGGCAGTATTGCGCCCAACGATATGAGGCACTATTCCTCCCAATGACACCAACAATAGGTCTATATTTCTTCCACTAATGGCTATGATGGAGCACTATTTGTCCTCCTACTGCCCACCAACACTGGGGCCATGTTCTCACTGATGCCCGGCCCTGGGGCATTTTCTACCCCCATTGGTCAGAATCCGGCCCCCCTGAAGTCTCAAACACGGTAAACTGGCCCTTTGCTTGAAAAGTATGGAGGCCCCTAGTCTAGGGTCAAAACAACTAATCGATTATGAAATTAATCGATTACAATTTTCATAATCGATTAATTGGCCAGTAACATAATGGGGTTAAAAAAACTAGAATTAGCCCTTTATAGTACAAAAAAGGAAATCGCTACTGTAAATATTACTTTCACTGTCGATTTGCTCTTTTTGTACTTCTTTTTGTTTTGTTTTTTGACTCATGTTTCTAAACATCTTAGGCCGAGGGTCACGCCTCTGTTTTTTAGGTGCTTTTTGCAGAAACACACTACAGTTCATTTACATGTTTTCCTATTGGACACGTTCACATCTATGCTTTTTTTTCAGCTGCTGCGTATTTGGAAAGGGCAAGGACATTTTTAAGCGAAACGGTGCCATTTTTTTTTTTTTTTTGGGGTTCAATATACTTCAATGAAGAAGCTGCAGAAAAGCATGTAATGTGTTTTTGCTGCAAATTTTATGTTTTTGTAATCTGTCCAACAACAAATTGGCGCAATTTTTTTTTTTTAAACTGCAATTTTTTTTTTAAGGCCATTAATCGATTAACCGAAACAATAATCGGCCAACTAATCGATTATGAAAATAATCGTCCGTTTCAGCCCTAGAACTTGTGTCCAGATGTTTGACTGACCAGGTCGCCATACGTTTTGGCACGTTCTTGCCGTCGGTAAATCTAAAATATACTTTGTATGGAAAAGGATACGTAGCCTTATGCTGCTTTAGGACAGTGGAGGAGATGAGCCGATTGAGTTATTGGTAATGCATTTTTCAGGATGCCGATGGGAGGGAGGGAGGAAGATGTAACCCTTTAAGCGGCGGTGTGGGGCCCTCAGCACATAGTATTACAGCACACCTCAGGGCCCACAGGCAGTGAAAGATTTAAGGAGAGAGACAAAGATTCACTGAGGAGCCCCAGAGTCTGCTGGATTATTGATACTGCTCTTCTGTCTGCTCTCTACACCAGGATTGCATCATCTACAGCAGAGCTGCCAACTCCTCGTTTCTCTCGTACAAAGAGGGAGGCAGACAAGGCCTTGTCTCTTCAGAGGCTTCTCCCATCTTCCTGCCTCTTCCTGAAGCCCGGCTTTTCCTGAAGAGTCACCTTTGTTCTAAAGTCCTCCTTCCATTTTCACCCTCCCCGGTCTATTTCCTTACATACCACTTGTTTCCTGCTGACCATTTTTTTTTTACTTCTATTTGTGTAGCTGTCACTAGCATGACCTTTTTGTGGTTTTTGTTTAGGTTTTACAATAAAAGTTAAAAATAATTCTTGGTAGACCTGAAATTGACAATGGCAGAGCAGTGATGATTGTAGTGCAACTTGCACTATCCCATTTAAGTCTGGCAATATCTCATTGGTGAGGCTGCTGGTAACTAATGAAAGGTGACTGCTGATTGGTTGCAGTGGCTTACTGCATTTGGCAGATTGCGTGCCTAAGGCTGCTTTCACGCTTTGCAGGCGCTATTGCGTTAAAAATACCCTGAAAGAGCCGCACCTTTACATCCAGTGTGAAAACTTGAGGGCTTTCACACTGGAGTGTTGCACTGGCAGGATGGTAAAAAAAAGTCCTGTCAGCCACATCTTTGAGGCGCGGTCAATATACTGATCTTACAGTGCCCCTGCCCATTGAAATTAATGGGGCGTAGCGCCTCCAAACCGCGTGTTTGTGGGTGGGTTTAAACCTTTTCCGGCCACTAGCCGGGGGTTAAAACCGCACCTTTAGCGGGCGAAAATCGCGGCAAAAAAGTGGTAAAGTGCTGCTAAAAATAGCACCGCATTTCCGCCCGGGCTCACCAAGTGGAAAAAAATGTTTACGGTTCAGAACGACTTCAAGAACAAACCTTCAGAAGAACCCATCTTGTTGGTCACCCGCGGACTGCCTGTATTATGTTCATACCTCCTAGCTGCTAGTTCCACAGGATTTGGTGACGTCACTCCTCTGCTGCTCATTGTCCTCCTGGAGGGAAAGCTGTACCTGCAGGGTAGTGATCTCCCTGCTTCCGCTTTAGTCTTTCATCTTGTGGATCTGTTCTCCCCTCCTCCTCCTCCTCCTGTTTCTTAGTCTTTATACTACCAATCCTGTGAATGGAACACATGATGCATATCATTTTTCTGCCTCCTGAAGTGAAATATGCTGTTTTAGTTGTGATACTTTTCCAGGGATTTTGCTATTTTATTTGAAGTCTGTTGATATGAGTGACTCCCTCTACTTTGACCTGCATACACTTGAGTGGCTTTCTTAGCACATCTCCCTGACGCCTGTCCAACACTCCCTGATTTCTGGCACGTCATTTGTATTGAGCTCCTCGCTGCGCCACGTTCAACATGGAATGTTGCATCTCTGGGTTGCATTCCCTGATAATTTATTATCTCCCAGGGATGGGAGGCAGAGCGATAAACTGGAGGACATACAACAGCGTTTTCACACACAAGTGCTTCTTCTGCCTATGTATGTACATGCAGCCTTGACACCCCCACCCCCGCACACTTTGGATGCTTTTATGTATGCTTTTGCAGGTATGGAGATGGGGCGGTATTTAAAGGCAGTGAAGATGGCACGTCCATGGATGCATAAAGAGGCTTTGTTGAACTACAGGCAGATATGTAAATAATGTAATGTAAAACATGTTTATTTCTCATGTAGTCTCCTGATGTAGTGGGGGGCAGCACTCTGAGATGGTCATCCCTATTGTGATAGAGTGCTGTCAGTTTCAATGTTGAACAACCTCATGGGAGAGAAGAGCTGATGGATGACTTCACTAATAAGGTGCTGCCGCTCCATTGTTTGGCTATGAGCTGCAGCCTGTATAGCGTAAAGTGCACCTGTCATGTGCAGCTCAGCCCAGTTGTTCCTACGTGAACGGGGGCTTTACCATGGTTTGGTGTAAAATATATGGCTTTACATATGCAACTTTGTGTGGTGTTGCATGAGCTTTATTCAGAAAAGGTTTCCTGATTGGCTGCTGTGGACCACTCCTTTTTACTATAAGCCCAACATAGGTGGTGTTTTTTTAATGGGAAGTTCACCTTTTTGAATAAAATGAACTCTACAATCAAGGGGCCCCCAGTAGTTTGAAGTTTATGTCTTAATATTTAGCCATTTGTGGCACCTAAGCCTGGCAAAAAAGCTCATTTTGGCAATCCCCTGTCCTGCGCAGTTGCTAGGAAACTCCATATGTCAAACGCTCTTTCCCAATATCAAAGGTGTTCTATGCAGTGTGATGCGGAGAAACGCAGCAGATCTTGTTCCCCGCATCGCGTCAGTGTGAACCAGGGCTGAGGGCCCGTCATCGTTCATAACATGTACATGCATGGGGTGCTTTCTCCCCTCTGTAACCGCAGAGTATGTGAGTAGCAATAGAGTGTGAGCTGTGTGTTGCTGCGACAGAGAGCAAGCGCAGTTGTGCGGGCTTTGACCAAGGAAGAGCATCCCTCTTGTGATATGATACTGACGGTGAGCAACTAAACGTATGGCGAATCTGAACTGCTGGGTGGGACGGAAAAATTCTAACAATTGAAATTTCCAAAACTGTTTTTAAGGCTGCATGGTGGTGCTTAAAGGGGTTGTAAAAAAATGTATTTTTTCAATAGCTTCCTTTACCTTAGTGCATTCCTCCTTCACTTACCTCATCCTTCCATTTTTCTTTTAAATGTCTATTTCTTCTGAGAAATCCTCACTTCCTGTTCTTCTGTCTGTAACTCCACACAGTAATACGAGGCTTTCTCCCTGGTGTGGAGAAAGCCTCTTGAGGTGGGAGGGGGAAAGTCGGAACACTCTCTACTTTGCAGATAGAGAAAGGAGCTGTGTGTTAGTGGGCACCCTGACACTCCTGCTCGCCCCCCAAGATGCTTTCTCCACACCAGGAAGAAAGCCTCGCATTACTGTGTGGAGTTACAGACGGAAGAACAGGAAGTGAGGATTTCTCAGAAGAAATTAGGACATTTAAAAGCAAAATGGAAGGCTGAGGTAAGTGAAGGAGGACTGCACTAAAGTAAAGGAAGCGATTTAGGGAAAAAAAGTTTTCCTTTACAACCCCTTTAACCTGTGTATGCCGCTTCATAGCATTGTTCTATTTTTTTATTCAAAATACTGCAGCTGCTGACTTTAAATGAACACTTACCTGCTCAGTGCGCCCGTGATGTCCTCGCCCGAAGCTGATCTGTCCCCCCTCTCCCGGGTTAAGGCACTGGCCTCTTCAGTAAAGGAATAGGGAAGTGAAGCCTCGAGTCGTGCGGTGTGTCCTCACTGGTCCCTGCTGTCTTCTGAGACAGCGGAGGGGCTGGACATGGCGTAGATTGCTGCAGAATTTGCGGCGATCTGTTGTCGAAAGTGGGAGCAAATACCTGCATTAGACAAGGAGGGAGTGGATTAGATTAGGGAGGAACCGGAAAAGTGTAAGATCCATTTTTGGGTAGAACTATTGTCAAGCTATAAAACTGCATATCAAATATAGATGGCCCAAACCAGTAAGACTGGGCTGTATTGTTTACCAAATCCCTCCAAAGAACATTTTGTAAATGCCTGTTGATCCTACTATTATAACCTCCAAAAAGGTAGCAGGGATCTCCAAACTACGGCCCTCCAGCTGTTGCGCAACTACACGTCCCATGAGGCATTGTAAAACTCTGACATTCAGACCTGACAAGGCCTGATGGGAATTGTAGTTCCTGAACAACCGGAGGGCCGTAGTTTGGAGACCTCTGCTCTAAGGTGGTGGTCTTTTTGCAGTGAAAATACAGCAGCATTTTCACCTTTGCTGTCGCTGTAGCTCCTGGCACCATTGACTGCACTTTACACCAACTCTGCTCACAGCCCTTTAAATTGAGTTCATTGGTCTGTATGGAAAACCCAGGGGAATAAAAGATGTACAAGCCCTGCTCAGTCCCTCACACTGCCTAGAAGAATAAAGGAAAAAGCGGACTTCCCAGCTGAATTTATCATTAAAAATGGTAAATTGCGTTCATTTTTGGAGATCCTTGCCTTGAAAATGCAGCTAGTGTATATGAATAAAAGGCTTTAGATGTACTTTAAGGCTTTTTTACCCAATAAAGTTGTTGGTTTGTCAGTGAAACAAAGCCATTGATTTACTGGCCGTTCGCTGGGTTGCGGGGTCATCCAAGCCTGTGCAGACTTTGTTTTGTTATCGGCGTGTCAAAAATTGATAACTGGATTCATTCCACCAACACAAGATCCCATGCTGACAAGATGTGTTCATTGTCCAATCTAGCAGAAAACCGACCGGAGTGTCTATAGTAGCTGGGAATGGTTTGGTCATTGGTCCATAAGGAGCAACACTCCTCCTTGTAGGAAATAATCCTAGGCCTGTGTTAACCTGAGTCTCTTGACCTTTTTAACTACCTACTTGCCCTACGGAAGATTTACCCCCCCTTCATGACCGGGCCATTTTTTGCTATACTGTGTTGCGTTACTTGAACTGACAATTGCACGGTTGTGCGAGACTGTACCCAAATAAAGAACATTTTTTTTTCAGAGATTTCTTTTGGTGGTATTTGATTACCTTTGCGTTATTTTATTTTTTGCGCTATAAAAAAAGCCAACAATTTTAGAAGAATTTTTTTTTTATATTTTGATTTTGCTATAAAACGGCCAATTAAAAATATGGGAAAAAATATCAAATTTCTTAATCAATTTAGTCCAATATGTATTCGGTTACATGTTTAAAAAAAAAAAAAAACTCAATTGTATATTGAATGGTTTGTGCAAAAATTTGTGTTTACAGACTATGGAATAGATTTGCGTAATTTTTATTTATTTTTATTAGTAATGGTGGCAGTCAGGGACTTGTAGCAGGACTGCGACCATTGTGGCTGACAAATTGGACACGAAGTGATACTTTTTGGGGACCAGCGACACTAATACACAGCGATCAGTGCTAAAAAATAGGCACGGTCACTGCTTGTGCCCGCCAGGAAGCTGACACTGCAGCGCTAATCACCGGTAGTGAGACCTTTCCCAATCAGGAAATGTCTCGCTGCCTGTGATTTAGTAAAGTGGAGCGTCTGCTTCCTGGCGGGCACGTGGAGTTGCAAACACGCCTGAGCCTATCCTTTATAGGAAGGCAGAGTGGTTTGTAGAAACACAGGATCACAACCTTCCCTTCTCACAGAATGGCGATCTGCCTTGTTTAAGTTGTAAGTTTTTTTTTTTCTTTATATTAATGTGACTACACTTTCTGACAGCTGGAGTCTTTTGCTGTAGATTTTGCAATGTCATCGCCCTGTTTGTACAGGTTATTTAATGCACTTGAGCAGGTCTGTATTGCATGACAGCAGTGTAAACTTTCCATGTCATTCTCGCTGATAGGCATTTTGGTCTGTAAACAAGAGTGGAGCAAACATCTGGTTTTGCAAGTCTTTACAGAAAAGCTTTTGAAGCTTACTAAATGCCTAGCAAAGCCTCCTAGAGTCTCGCTGTAAGTTACAGGCACTGTTCCTGTCAAGAAGTGTGTTCTCTACTTCTGAGCAGGAGAGTGATTTTGTGGGATCTTCAGCCAGCCCCCCCCTTTCTAAAATTCAGGTCCAGCGTTGTACCGCTGAAATACTCTTCTGTTTTGCCACCGCTTGGGCCCCACCCTGTTATGCTGTGACCCCCATCGGTAGGGGCCGGCTTTTCCGGGTTCAGCTGGTGGGCCCACCCCCTCTTTTACTGAATGAAGGGAGACTGTACATGGCTCTTCGTATGTAAACAATGCAAAGCTCCGTCCTGTCAGCAGGGATGTGGTGGCTTTTGTTTCCCTGCAAAGCAGGAAATAAAATCCATCACATCCCTTGGTGAAAGCAGCACACGGAGTGCATAAAAACACTGGTTAGGCACACATTTAACCCTTTGCCCTAGATGTGTAACCCCTTTCCAGACAGTTTTATTAGTACAGTGGCAGTGCATATTTTTTTTTTAGTGCTGATCACTGTATTAGTGTAACCGGTTCCCACAAAGTGTCAAGTTCTCAGTTGGTGTCACTGGCTGTGCAATATCACAGCCCCGCTGTGAGACGCTAAGTGTGTGTGTGTAATCTCTATCTATCTTTTTTTTTTTCCCTCTCAAGTTATGCACACTTATCAATATACACTTATAGTTTTTGTGTTTTTTACCAAAAATATATAGCAGCATACATATTAGACTAAATTTCTGAAGAGGTTTTTTTTTTTCTTTGATATGTTTTTATAGCAGAAAATAAAAAAAATAAACAAATCTATATATTTGCGCAAAAAATAGAAAACAGTGGTAATAAAATGCCCCTAAAAGAGAGCTCTATTTGTGGGGGGGGGGGGGGGAATGGACATAAATTTCATTTATGTAGAGCAGGGGTGCCCAACCTTTTGAAGAGCGAGGGCCACTAAAGCAACTTGGTAACCAGTCGCGGGCCACAATGAGTAGAGCGGAGGGATGACAGGTCATGGCTACTCAATAGGCCCTCAGATCTGCACAGATGGAAGGGGACAAATTCCCTTCTGTTTTTCGGATTGGAGGCAGGCGGGGGTAAATGGATATCTGTCGCTCTATAGAGGTGAATTAAGGGTCCCATTTTGGTCGGGCTGATTGTGTGAAAAGGGCCTAAGACTGATGTGCTGCGGTTTACCCACACCATGGTTGCAGTGTAGGGCACCTGTGTCTATCCTGCGGGTTAGCTGAACTTTACCATAGACTCCGCCTGTGGCAAAAAACAGCACTGTAGAGGAATCATCGGCTTATGGGGCTCTGCTCCACAGTCGCTAACTCCCTCTACCACCAGCTTCATTCACAACATGGATACTGTGGTATGGTGGGTGGGCAACCTTCAATCTGGGCTTGCCAATCCACTGTTTCAGAGCAGGAGGTCGCGGGCCACATCAGAGGGCTCCGCGGGCCACTGGTTGGCCACCCCTGATGTAGAGCGTTGCATGACTGCGCAATTGTCAAAGTAACGCATATAACCAAAAAATGGCCTTGACATGAAGGGGGGGTCAATCTTCTGGAAGTGATTAAAGCTGAACTTCAGGATGAGAAATTGAATGAATACAAGAGACCTATAAATATTTCTGTATTTCTTCCATGTCTGTGTGGCATTGTGGTGTGAAACCTAACTACCAATGCAGGAATTTCCTGTAATTAAGACCTCTCACTGCTGCTTGCACTCCTTGTTCAGGGTCACTGGTCTTGTCTCCGCCCCCTTCATGTAGTTGGTCTGTAGTAAGTGAACCTGCTGGGTCCCTCCCACAGCTCTGATCTCTGCACAGGCTATGTACAGCACAGTGATGAGGTCACTGCCACTTTTACTGGGCAAAAAGCTTTCTAAATGTGATTGTCAATAGATTATTGTTTACAAATAAAGATTGAAATTCCTGTGTGTATGGGCTTTGTGTTTTGATGAGATAGATGGTCCTAGAATACCTGCAGGTGTGTCCCCTTTTCAGTCCATGCTGCTTCAGCAAAGAACATGAGTTCTATTATGAGGCTGAGGATGTAGAATTATAAAGTCAGAATTCTCAAAGTTGGGTGACTGCTGTAATTTAGACTCTAAACCTACGTGGAAGTATTTGTAGTTCATTCATTCACAGATCTCTAAGCATGAATGATGTGGCTCTGGGTGGGGCCTTGTGCTTCTGCACCTATTTTAAGTTTGACAGCTGATGTGGGGACGGATACACTCGCACACGCAATTTTAAATCCAAAAAACAAATGCATCACAATTGTGCATGTTTATGTGTTGCACCATGAATACAGTCACGCGCACCATGTTGCCAAAGGTTAAAATAAACTTTAAGGGGAATTTGCGAGGATTAGAGCAGCCAGAAACTGGAAAAGCTGTGCATGGCAACCAATCGGCTTCTAGCTTTTATTTTCAAAGTGTAACTAAACAAGCTGAAGCCAGGAACTGATTGGTTACTATGCACAGCTCCAGTATGAGTAAATTCTGCCATTTGTATGCAGCCATATGACATAATGCTGCCGTTGTCAAATGCAGAGTTTAGCTAAATCTCAATGCTGCAGTCTAGGTGATCATATTTGGAATTGCAATAAAGAATGTTTTATTTACCAAAACAAATTGTAGTTTTGGAGCAATCCTTGCAGTAGTTCTAAAACACTTTGAATAGAGTAGGGAATGCTTAAAGTGGTTGTAAACCCTTTATAAATAAAAAAAAAAAAACTTGCCTATACTGTACTGAAATTGTTTTGCACAGAGCAGTCTCGATTCTCCTCTTCCTCAGGTGCACTCACGGAAAGCCGCCTTCTCTGGGGGGCACCTGTGCGGGCTTGCTCCAGAGTCCCGCTGCTGCATCGATTGAGACATGGTGGGATTCGGCCCTGCCCTCTACTTCTTCAACACATATGACCTGGTGTTTTTTGATAAACCAAGGACAGGAAGCCTGTAACAAACCATAAGTCAGATGCTGTTTGCATGTTCTCATACATAGAGAACTGCATTTCAGGACTATGTACGCCCCTGGATGGAGACCGTTCTCGCAAGGGGCGCACATCTGTTTTTATCTGTAGGTAATCATTCATATGCGAGTACATGTAATTGGCTATGCAGTTACTACGCTTTGTTTTACTTTTTGGTTACTGCTCATATTGCTTTATAATCTAAGCCTGTTTGTATTTTGGAGATCAAGGGTATATGACGCTATAAAAACTTGTCTGTTTATGATTTTAGATTTAGTACATCACAGTGGACATGTCCCAGAGGAATTTGTTCACTCAGAAACAAAAAATTGCATGCAGCTTCCTTTCTGCCATGTGCATGGAAAACCTCCGTGATGGTCTTTCATGCACAATTGGTATTGGTTGGAGCAAAAGTGCCCCCCATCATTGATATTGGTTGGAGGAATAGTGCCCCCCCCCCCTTCATTGGGTATTGGTTGGAGGAATAGGGCCCCCCATCATTGGGTATTGGTTGGAGGAATAGGGCCCCCCATCATTGGGTATTGGTTGGAGGAATAGGGCCCCCCATCATTGGGTATTGGTTGGAGGAATAGGGCCCCCCATCATTGGGTACCGGTTGGAGGAATAGGGCCCCCCATCATTGGGTACCGGTTGGAGGAATAGGGCCCCCCATCATTGGGTGTCGGTTGGAGGAATAGGGCCCCCCATCATTGGGTATCGGTTGGAGGAATAGGGCCCCCCATCATTGGGTATCGGTTGGAGGAATAGGGCCCCCCATCATTGGGTATCGGTTGGAGGAATAGGGCCCCCCATCATTGGGTATCGGTTGGAGGAATAGGGCCCCCCATCATTGGGTATCGGTTGGAGGAATAGGGCCCCCCATCATTGGGTATCGGTTGGAGGAATAGGGCCCCCCATCATTGGGTATCGGTTGGAGGAATAGGGCCCCCCATCATTGGGTATCGGTTGGAGGAATAGGGCCCCCCATCATTGGGTATCGGTTGGAGGAATAGGGCCCCCATATCATTGGGTATCGGTTGGAGGAATAGGGCCCCCCATCATTGGGTATCGGTTGGAGGAATAGGGCCCCCCATCATTGGGTATCGGTTGGAGGAATAGGGCCCCCCATCATTGGGTATCGGTTGGAGGAATAGGGCCCCCCATCATTGGGTATCGGTTGGAGGAATAGGGCCCCCCATCATTGGGTATCGGTTGGAGGAATAGGGCCCCCCATCATTGGGTATCGGTTGGAGGAATAGTGCCGCCCATCATTGGGTATCGGTTGGAGGAATACCCCCCCCCCATCATTGGGTATTGGTTGGAGGTATAGCACCCCCCCTCATTGGTGTCGGTGAGAGGGATGGTTCCCCACTGTTGGTGTCGGTGAAATGAAATGCATAGTGTCTCCTTGCTGAGGTCAGTGAGAATAGGGCCCTGAGGGCTGGATAAATGCTAGCAAAGGGCCACATTCAGCCCACAGGCCGCAGTTTGGAGACCCCTGCTTTATGTCAAACATAATTTGTGTGTATACTGTTTTTAATATCTGGAGGCCAAGGAACATGGACTTCAATGATAACCATAGAGGAGTATATTACCTGCCGTAATGTTTTTGGTCCATTGGCTGCCAGGCCCTTACGACGCTCTGGATTTAGAAGAGACCAAAACTGCAAGACGTGAGTAAATAAATCATTAAGGCCGCATTGACACCTGCGAATGGGGCCATGTGCAACTACATGCAGGATTCCCAGGGATTAGCTGGGGACGGCAGCCCCATTAAAAACAATGGGATGCTAATGGCTCCCACAGCTTATCACGGCCGTTTACATGGAGTGATTCGGTCAGACATGGCCTGTGTCTCACAGGCAAATGCCCCATGAGAGATCATGTATGTGAGCAGCCACACTTGGCTGCGGGAGCTGTTGGCCCCCCATTGCTTTCAATGGGGCGGCCAGTTGCCAAGAACCCATGCAAATGCAGTCACCACATGTAGGAATTGGTAAGCTACAATATAGTACATTTTTGGACCCCTTTGGAAATGGAACTGCCCATCCCCCCTTCATGACATGCTCAATATCTTGGCTATTACATGTTTGTAGAGACGAGTACTAAATTCCTTTTAAAGCAAGATTATTTTTTTTTCCTGCTTTTTATTTAAAAAAAACCCTGAAAAGTCAGGAATTCCCCCGCTCACAGTAATTTGCTGACGCTGCTAAGATGGCAATGCACTCCGTTGGCTGATAAATACTGTAGTTATATGCTTGACAAGCAGTGCTATTTAGTTACTGGAAAGGCTTTATTCTTATAACAGCAGAGGATTATAAATATGTAATGTTTATGGTGTCACACAAATGCCTCTTGACGTTCTGATAAAGTAGTAGTCTCTGCAGGCGACAAAATGCATATGTAGCACTTTGTTAGTTTTTATGTCTTGTCTCATTGCTGAGATGGTGTGGTCGACTGCAGGCCCCCCACCACCTTCCAACCACGCATGTAGCAAGGAGACAATTATTTACCTATGATTGAATGCAAGTGTCTTGGTGGGCCAGGTGCTTCCTCGAGACAAAAGCCTTCACTAGGTATGCAGGGGGATGGGGCATGTCGGTTTCGATACCCCCCAAGACCTCTTTCATACTGGGGCCGTTTGCAGGCGATATTGCGCTAAAAATGGCGCCTACAAACCGACCATAAACAGTTGGAGTGATGGAGTGATGCGCTAGCAGGACCGCTTCAAAAGTCTTGCTAGCCACATCTTTGGAGCGCGGCATATGCCGCTCCTCTACAGCTCCTTCCCATTGAAAGCAATAGGAAACCGCGGCTATACCGCCTGCAATGTGCCTCTGCAGAACAGTATTAACCCCTTTTCGTTGACCAGCGAGGGGGAAAACTGCACCGATAGCGGCTGAATACTGCCGCAATTCCCACGGGTAAAGTGCTGCTAAAAATGGTGCCGCTTTACTGCCACTGCACCTCCTGCCCCAGTGTGAAAGGGGCCCAAGTGGTCACTAGGACACAGGCGACCCCTTGGTTACTAGGATGTAGGTAGCCATCTCCACCATAATCAGTGACGATGTGCAGCATTGCTGTCTGCATCCTAGCAACAAAACGCGTGAAGCTGAAGTCAGGGGTTGCCTGCGTCCTAGTAACCCCGGATGCTGTGAAATGGTGTAAATTCTGGTTTGCAGTAATCCCCAACGGTCCATCAGGAATCATTTTTCACTGGTTTAGGTTTGCAAGCTAATGAAATGTTGCTTATGTGCAGCTACCAATCTGATTGCTTCTACACAATGTTCAGAGCTTTCTCTGTAAAGGGGAATGGAGTTGGCCTCTCGAGGAGATAATGGGGCCCACTCAGACTTGAAAGTAATGGAATTTAAATGAGTGAGATTTACTACTTGGCACTTTGATAAAGCAGGAATTCCAGAAAACGATTTGTTTTTAAAGAGACGGTCATATAGAACATGCTGCAATTCTGAGAGACGTGTTATATGTCGGTATTTCTGGATGGAGGACAACCTGCCTGTCCTAAACCTCATCATTTGGCATCGGAGTCCATATTTTTAGTGGTGTACAAGCAGTTCACACTCTTTTCTATGTAGGGAAAAGAGTACACCTGAGCACGATTTTAGCTCACAATGATCTCCTACATTTCTTACTATGCTGTGCAGTGGTCCAGCTAATACAGAATTCTGTGAGCATTGTTTGACATTTAAAGCCCAACTCTAGGAAAAGTTGTCCCATCCCTTGGAGCTTTGCCCACATTGTAGGGGAGAATTGCTCTATTGCCCATGACCCTGGTGCCCTTACCTGCTGCCTGAGGGTCACATCTGGCCCTTCTGTGTATGATGTGCAGGCCTCAGCAGTCTGTAATGGGAACATTGATTAAGATAACCGCATTGATCTGCAATGGCCTTGTGTAACATTTTGTATGGTCTTCTGCATCATGTTCCCAGCCAAAATTAATGTTTTAATTTTCTTGCAGTGTATACCATTGCTTTTTGTTTTTTGTGGTCTTGGAAAATTTCTTCCAGTACTAAAGGGGTACTACATTTGAATCAAAAAGGGCTGGCAACTCGGATGCCCTTGAATAAAAGTACTTTATTGGTTACATGGGTACAGGATATATACTGGCGTGTTTCGGCTAAGAAGCCTTCATTTTTTAAAGGGGTACTACAGGTGGTTGTTTATGGAAGAGGATGCTTGTTGATTTTAGTGATCATATGAAAATCTGTTTGTGGCACTTAGGCGATTGTAAGGCCCCTTTCACACTGAGGAGTATGCGCCTGAAATCTGCCCAAGCATTCTCAATGTGAAAGCCCAAGGGCTTTCACACTGAGGCGATGCACTGGGGGGAGGAAAAAATATCTCCTGCCAGCAGCATCTTTGGAGTGGTGTGTGTGTGTGTGTGTGTGTGTGTGTGTACCGCTCCTTCACCGCTCCTTCACCGCTCCTTCACCGCCCCTTTCCCATTGAAAACAATGGGATACCGTAGTAATATGCCTTTGCCGGTGGTATTAACCCTTTCGTCTGCTAGTGGGGGTTAATACTGCACTGCTAGCGGCCGACTACTGCCGCAATTCCCCGGCAATTATGACGGTATAGCGGCGCTATACCGCCACCGCACACACTCTTCCAGTGTGAAAGGGACCTAATGGAAAAAACATCTGCATTAAAGAATAGCCAGGAATTGACACTTTTTTACAACTATTGAGAAGTAAACTGGTCTTCTATCATTTTGAAGACCTCCAATTCTGTGATAAAATGGACTAAACACCTTTTTATTGGCGGTTATTCCCTGAAGAAATGTTGGATGTATTCTCATAAATGTTAAACGGCTGTACAAGCTGTGGTAATGCATTAACGCTTTTATTTAGGGCCGCACTTACATGATAATTGCTTAAGTTGATGGCACTTTCTTCTCTGTAGGGTGGAGACACGTGACCAGCTTGGGGCGTTCATTGTAAGACCTGCTGAGGTTCCTCCACATTCACTGACCGCATTCAAACTTCCCTTCTGCAAATGTCATTTTCCCCATTGAAGGTTTGAATGTAAATGGTTGCTATGGAGCAAAGCCAGTTGATCTTCCACCACTGACAACTCGGCAGCGGTAGCATAAGAAGAATAGGACTGATTTGCTACGTTTCTTTTAGTCTTCTCTGAAAAGCACCATGATCTTTCTTCACATGTGGCTCATTCACCTTGGAGCCGCATCCTCCTCAAGGTGTCGCATCTAATCCTTTGCTTTTCTCTTCTGTGTGTTTTTTTATTTTTTATTTTTTTTTGTGCTGGTATTGGAAGCTCAGTCTCTGTGGGATTTACTGACCTTTCACGTCCACGCTGATCTGCGGCATTCCTTGGCGATGGAACTTTTAACATGCTGAGCTGCTCCTCTATCAGGGAAATAAAACACCTGTGCACAAATAAATTTTATTTTTATTGCTGATTTTCCCCCTGCAAAGTACCCCCCCCCCCCTCCCAAACCAACACCGGTCACACTTCATCTCTGCACCTTATTCCATCCAGGTGTTTTTCCTGCAAGTTTTATGGCCCTCATCTGCTAGCTGTCAGTATCAAAAGCTTTAACTCTTCTGCTGCTGGGAGCTTTATCCCCAGTAAACAATTTCTATAGTAAGATAGATATATTTTTTTCCTATAGGCAGATTTACACTCCTGCATGCTTTTTTTTTTCCTTCGATCTATTTCAATCCCACACACTGCCTTGTGATATGAAACCGTTTGAGTATATCTTGGTAGTAGGAGAGGATCGGTGGAAGGGAGGGCGTGATAATGCCAGAGAGAGAACCTTTAATATGTAATAATTCACGAGACGCCACCAGTCGCCACGTTAATGCTGGGTAATGTGTGATGTTAAAACTGATCTAAATGTCGTCTATATTTATGAAAGGCTCTTGCGGTTTATGCATATTCTGCCCTTATAAACTGCATAGTGATCCACCAATTAAGTATTATGTTGGGTATTTTTTATTTAAAAACATTTTTTTTTTATAGTAAATTGTTATATTCTTTTTTTCAGCAGACGGCCCGAGGACACTGTGAGAAGTGATTGCTGGGACCTCACGGCCACAGGCCAGTCTAAAGGCAAGTAATGGAGATCTATACTTCTTTTACTTCATCATAATACGTTTTTGTGTATAGATATGTATAGGTGGCCACCTCTAAATATATAGATACATTTTACATGTTAATGGTGCAAAGAACTTCAAACAGGGTCTTTTCATTTTGGAATGAGACGTTCTGTCTAATTGAGCTGAACTGATGGTGTGAATCCTCTGTGGGAAGATTTGGGGTCAGTATCTTTCTCCGGCCACACCAAGGTGTCTGATAAATCGTAGCGCCTCCTGGGGATTGGATGAAGGAGGCAGCCCAGCCTCATCTGCCATTTGCGCCAGGCTGACTTGCTGTGATGCAAATCTGGCTATTGATTGAGAGCGAGAGAGCCCAGAGGTGAGGACGTGTCCTCTTGTTACTGCCGGGAGCCTTGCAGCAGAGTGCCAGCTGCGGACAGACGGGGAGAGGAGGGGAGATCAATACAGCAGACAGAAGGAATATCTCTCTGCTGTGCAGGAAGGATAACACTAAATGTAGCCCAGTGATTGGACACATTTCTTCCCCAAAAAAATTGTGTACACGCACACACTATATATATCAGGGCCTGCTTCTAGTTAAAGCCACTGTTCTGTTAGATTGGATGGTGCAGATTTTTAAGTGCAACATACACAATATCTGTTGGGGAACATAAAGCATTGCTTGGATAACAATGGGTTGGGATGAGTTTTTATTTACATTTTTTTTAGCACTTGTCTGCTATTTTGGTTTGCAACTGCAAGCCATGAAAGCCTTTTCAATAGGGGGAACCACAGTTTTCGGTCTTACCAGCCTGTAGAATTCTGGATTTTGTGATCGGGAATTCACCCCCAGCTGCCACATCCACTTAGGGATGCTTATATGGCGCTTTAGTCTAAGGGCCCTTTCTCTCCGTGTGTTCGTAAGTCCGTAAGCTCAGCGGGGATCGCTCCGTTGATCCCCGCTGAGCCGTCGGATGACAGGGCGGTCCCCGCACACTGGATGACAGGGCGGTCCCCGCACACTGTGCAGGGAGCGCCCTGTCTTTTCTCTGCTCTCCCCTATGGGGAATCGGATGAACACGGACCGCGTGTTCGTGTTCATCCGATCCGCAGACGGAAGAAAAAATAGGACATTCTTCCGTCTGCATAATTGGATCTTTGTGGAGGTGGGTGATTACGGGTGTCAGCGGATGTTTATCCACTGACACCCGCAATCACCTAGGGACCAATGTATGTCCCTTTTTTCATCCGCAAACGGATGGATGAAAAAGCGGACATTACGTCCGCACGTGTAAAAGAGCCCTAAGGCCCAGCCATACACTGGTAAATGGAGAAATGCGCTAAATGCTACATGTAAATATACAAAACTTAAAGCGGAGTTCCACCCTTAAAACCACTTGGTTTCATCCCATCCAGCATACTGGCATCAGCGCCAGTATGCTGTTTTTTTTTTTTTTTTAATGCATGTACTTACTTTATAATAAATCATTTAATTCCGTGGTGCGCAACGCGGTATGTCGCCGCTATAAGGCGTCACGCCTTCCGGAAACAGCCGATTAGTGTTCGGCTCTACTCAGCGCCTGCGCACAGACCCAGGAGCTGACTGCGCAGGCGCCGTATATAGCCGCGTCACGCCCTCCGAAAAAACCCGAAGTCGGACCGGCTATTTACGGCGCCTGCGCAGTCAGCTCCTGGGTCTGTGCGCAGGCGCCGAGAAGAGTCAAGCGCTAATCGGCTGTTTCCGGGAAGGCGTGACGCCTTATAGCGGCGACATACCGCGGTGCGCACGGAATTAAATGATTTATTATAAAATAAGTACATGCATTAAAAAAAAACAAAAAAAACAGCGTGCTGACGCCAGTATGCTGGATGGGATGAAACCAAGTGGTTTTAAGGGTGGAACTCTGCTTTAAAACGCAAACTCCATGACGTATTGGCGACATTAAAGTTGCTAAATTTAAAGTCCCAATAAAGTGCTAGTGCTCAAAAAATGATGAAGATATCCGTGCTTCTTTGGTGCTCAGACAAGGTGCCCTCACATAGATGTGAACTCGCCCTGCAGTATGGACCAACTATCTCTAGTATGGATAAGTGCGCGTGTGGGGAGACACCTGCAGATTTTCTTTGACGGTTCCTGTGATGGATATGCCTCATATGAATAGATATGACAGAGGAAACTTCATTGTGCAATATCGTTTTAATTTAAAATCATAATCAACTCGCATGTAGGGGTGCCTGTGGCCTGGTACCTGGTGTGAATAACAGGTAATTCGGGAAATCAACCCATAAGCAATGGTAGACCTCTGCCACGGGATGATTGAAAAAGATGGTGGGCGCAAATATGTTGCAATGGCTCAAATCAACCTCGACACATTTCAGCCTATCAAATGGGCCATCATCGGGAAGATCCATACTTCTACACTGTTTGAATTCCAGCCAGGAGCTGGCCGAGATTCGAACCGTTAATGGGCAGGCTGAATGTACCAGGTTGATCAACTTCGGTACAACCAGGCTGCTGGATTTGTTTGTGATTATCGCAAGCGGCTGTCGGCACTGTCTGATGGGGGGAATCGTGATTCCAGGAAAGAAATTTGCGCCTTAATCGCCCAACAGTGCTTTCTAAAGCTTGTGGGAAGCTGCTATATCTCGGACTGTTGCCTTGTGCTGCAACCTGCAGTTCTCAGCAGGCAATATACTCCTTACGCCTGCTCTTACTGCATGTGCAGCTTTGACCATTTTTAGGACTGGTAAAAAGTGAACCAGCTAGTATTTAGTAGGAATTTGTCTCAATACTGTGGTATGAGCAAGAGAAACCCTTGGATCCAAGTAACAGGTTACAGCTTGTGACCATCTATCCAGTGTTTATAGCTGTTTCTGCTGTGAACTTGCCAATAAAAGATTTGGATTTTAAACAAAACATATTTATGTCTTGATCTATGATTTTATTTGTGTAGTTTGAAGTTTTGGCAGATGGTCTATAAGTATTTCTTTAGTGTGAATTATGTCTTTATTTTGCTTTGAGCAATGCTTGCAACTAAGCTGGCCACAGTGAAGGTTTTAGAAAAGTTGAATTGTACTACACTGTGGCAACATGCTCATGTGGAAACCAGTAAAAAAAGTCCATTGGGGCCGCGCCTGCTCTGTTTTCATTCCCAAGCTTGTCTGCATCGGGAAATAAACACATCATATGATGTATTAGGCGCAGGGGTAGGCAACCTCGGCCCTCCAGCTGTGGTAAAACTACAAATCCCATCATACCTCTGCTTCTTGGAGTCATGATTGTCGGGGTCTTGCAATATCTCATGGGACTTGTAGTTTCAAAACAGCTGGAAGGTCGAGGTTGTCTACCCCTGCATTAGGAGGCTCTTCTGTGTTGGCATGAAGCAGCAAGAGGAACTGACATAGCTGGTGTTGGGTACTTCATTTACCCTAAGGAAAGGATATGCAAACTAGACACCTCTGTGCTCAGAAATGGTGAAAGCACCTATCCATGTGAACCATACATTTCAAAGTATTGAGCAACCCGGACTACAAAGGAGAGGGCGGTACATCTCTGATCGGGTAAATGCCATAATGCACAAAACTCAGAGGGCCCAGGCGCCTAGCGCATAATCTTTAAAGGGGTTGTAAAGGTTTGTTGATTTTCTAAATAGGTTCCTTTAAGCTAGTAGTGCATTGTTGGTTCACTTACCTTTTCCTCCCATTTCCCTTCTAAATGTTTTTTTTTCTTTGTCTGAATTTCTCACTTCCTGTTTCTCCTCAGTAAGCTTTCCACCATCACCTGAGCTGTTCTGCCTGGGGGTTAGTCAGCAAGAACAGCTTACTGAGGAGGAACAGGAAACAGGAAGTGAGAAATTCAAAGAAAACAAAGAAAAAAAAAACATTTAGAAGGAAAAGGTAAGTGAACCAACAATGCATTAGTATAAAGGAACCAATTTAGAAAATAAAAAACAAACCTTTACAACCCCTTTAACACTTTAATAAGGGTATAAGAAAACATAATGTACTCACAAGCCAAGTAAGCTGAAAGCATATAAATGCACAAAATCTGGAAAACTGCTTTAAAACTCCAGCTGAAGAAAAGATGGCAATGCCAGCTTACGCATTTCAGGGGAACTAGCCCCCTTCCTCAGAGCTATAGCTCATGCTGTTAAAGATGATGCACTAGGTGATTGCACCCTCCCTGTGTTGTACTTCATTTACTTTTTTTTTTTTTTTTAATCGTATAAAAAGCTGACATATGGTCAAAATCAGAAATTGACTTCAGATTTGCCTTACCTGCTCTAAAAGTTCCCCAACAAAGTCAGGATGAGGGCTGGGCCCCCACACTCCATTCTGGACTTTGCTGCGTGACCAAAGTCTCCCTTGGTATAAGGGTGCTAAGGTTTGTTGGCGTATTTCACCCTAAAACAGAAGTGGAAGTTTCCAGGATTGCATCCTGCCTCTGTATTTAATATTTGTTCACTACCTGTTGGCCTCTAGGCGTTCTCCAGGAATTAAGCACGGTATACTCAAGGTGTTTTTTGACCCTCACAGATCCCATGTGATTTGGATGCAGAGATCTTTTTCACTATGCTACTGTATTGTTTTCTCCCCCTGTCACAATAACACAGATCAGTGCTGCAGCGATTGGCTGCAAGTGATGATCAAATGCTGCTTTTCCATGACCATTGGGGAGAAGCCGGTCATTAGACATGCTTCTGTTGAACAGATAGGTGTACACACAGCAAAATTCCTGCTGACCGGACAATTTTCAGTCCGTGTATATCCTGCTTTAGATTTATCACAGGTTAAACACCTAGTGACTGGCTTATAAAATATTGGTTCAGCTCAGGCCTCATATATTACATGTGCTTTTTTTTCTTCAAACCCACCCACCCCCCTCCCTCCCTGGCTTGTGTGTCTATACATACCTGACTTCAAGTATTGCATTGCAGGTTGGTGTTTATTATTTAAATACACCACATTCTTCGGTGTATGTTTTGCTAGTGTATTTACATTGAGATGAGTTTTCTAAGAATATTTTATGTACTCTTATTGTGATTTCGTCATATGTAACCACCAATCCTTGAGCCGAGTCTTCTCATATCACTTCTGGGTTCTCTGCCAGTGCCTAACATGCAGATTTAAAGTGTAATACTAATTTCACTCTCTCCCAATCAATTGTTAATCCTCATGCTGCTAGAATTATTAAATCGATAGGAAAGTACCGGTAGATCAAATTTACCTGCTTTAAACCCCCCCCCCCCCTTTTTTTTTTCTTCAGTTACTTCCTGTTTTTTTGCCTTGGCAAATGTCACCTCTCCCAGGAGTCTTCAGGTGGGGAGTAGAGTTTTCTCAGTTAGTGGAGTTCCACCCTCATTTTTATCCCCCCCCCCCCCCCAAAAAAAAGAAAAAATTAAATGGAGACAAAAAAATTGATATTTTTTTTTTTTATACTCGCCAGAAAGGGCGGTTGCTATGCGGAACTAGCTCTTCTGCCTCTTCCTCCACCGCGGTCGCCTTCTTCCTCATCCTCCGTCGCGGTGTCTTCTGGTTAATGGGGCGCGCTGCCTTCTGGGAACTGTGTGTATCCCAGTAGGCAGCCACCCATTCACAAAGCGCTCTGCGAGTGGCGCATGCGCAGTAGGAAGAGGGCAGTGAAGCCGTAAGGCTTTACTCCCTGTTTCCCCTTAGGATGGAGATGCCAGGACCAAGCGATCGCTGTCGGGGGGGGGGCCTATCATCGCGGGCGCCTAGGACAGGTAAGTGTCTTTATTAAAGGTCGGCAGCTACAGTGTTAGTAGCTGCTGACTTCGCAGGTGGAATCCGGCTTTAAGTACACTCCTGCATGTATGCCTGAGTAAAGGGCAGATGGATTCTAGGAAGTAAATGTTGCATGATTCCTCTGCCCTTACTCAAGATGGCCACACTGGATTCAAAGTAACTTTTTTTTTCAACAAAATAAATCATGGATTGATGAGTTTGCTTTAAATGTTAAAAATGTAAATGGTGTTTTTGGTTTGTGGCATTCAGATGCAATGCAGAAGGGGATGTAAACACTGAAAAGTTTTTCACCTTAATGCATAAAAACCACCTGTGATGCAGCAGCCCCCCAGAGCCCCCTTTTTGCTTACCTGAACCCGGTCTTTCCAGCGACTGGGATGAGCATAGCAGCTTCAGCCAGTGTCTCTGATTGGAGCCCGAGTCCTGCTATCTGTGTCAATGGATGCAGCAGCAGGGCACGCGCCCGCATGAGTTACCCGAGGGAGAGCACCTCTCCAGCGGGGCACTAGAAGGGGTGGAGCCAGGGCCCCTGTGAGGGACCCTAGGGAGGAGGATCAAAACCACTCTATGAAAAACCAACTGCATTTTAGAAGTATGTATGACATGGCTTTCTTTTTTTTCTTTTTTTTTAAACTAACCTTTACAAATACGGTACTTTAATGGTTCTCTGTTTCAGTCTGATACCATGTGAGATTTTAGGCAGTCCTTTTTTGATTGAGTTCACAATACATTAGACTGCAGTTTGAAGATTGGACCTCATAATGTGGCGTCATTAAAAGACAAACATATATATATATATATATATATATATATATATATATATATATATATATATTGCACTTTTTCAATCATGGCATTCAGGTTGGTAATGCAGCAGCAGGGGGCTTGATGCAAGATATTGTCATAAGGTGATTTAAAATAATGGATCTCTGTATTTGCAGTAACTCCTATCCCTCTTGTATAGCTGGATATTATCTCAGGAATCTATTTACAGCTCAGGCCGCAAAATAATTTTGTATTATTGCTGCGCTGTTCAGGCAGCCTCTGCATAGTGTTTGTCAGCAGGGGTCTCCTGCGCGGATTTTATGTTAGTCATTGTGTCTGCATAAATATTACAGCACTTAGCCCTACCCATGGCATGTGTTGTACCTATGCGCTATTTGTAGTGTCATTTATCCAGTGCCACAATTCATACCCCTTACATGACTTCCCATGAAGGTGGTGCGATGGTTTGCGTTGCTGCAGAGGTTTAGGACGTTGATTATGTGTTGTGCTTACACTGCAGCATTTTTTTTGTGCAGTGTTGTAGCCAGGTAATGTTACAGCACTAAGCCCCCGGTTCACATAACTCGCATGTGAATCGCACAGGCACTGCATTCCTGTACAATTCACATGCAATGCAGTGCGTTTTGAGCCTATTCATTTTGAAATGGAAAAAGTACAGGCAGCTTTTTTGAGAAGACGCTGCAACCCTATTGCATGGTTTTGTACCTTGTGATCCTGTGCAGGCAATCCTTTTCTGGTGTCGTTGCCTTTTTGTATTGAAACCTGCAGCGAATTGCAAATGGTGCGATTGCAATGTGGGAAATGCACAAAGATCGCTACGTTTCCCGCACCATGTATGTGTGCACCTAGGCTAAACCCTTTTCATGATGTGTTGTACATATGCACTTTTGGTGACATCTATCCTTGACCACAGTGTAAAACCTCTTCCACAACTTCCTATGTAAATGGTGTGTTTATGTTGCTGCAGAGGGTTATGGCCTTTATGTATTCCTTGTGCAGTGTTGGAGGCGGTTCACAGATTACATTCTTGGCGATCTACATTTAGGCGATAGCGCTACTGACTGCTGCCAATACGGTCAATGACTACAAAGTCTCATGAGCAGCAGTACCACTATACTCCCTACTGCTACAGGTGCTGCAAAACGCATTCATTCCAAAGGCATTTTGGCAGGGCCCCCCCTTCAGAATAGATGCAGCCCCCCCCCACTTTTGAGTGCCCCCCCTTGTTTTAAGCGCCCTACCCTACTTTGAGCACCGTCCCTTGGTTCCACCCCCTACCCACCTCGCAGTACTGCCCCAAGTATCTTGTAGTGCTAAATTTGCATAAAACTTGTTCTTGTCTAATAAGAAAAGCAGTAAAATTAGTCCCTTGGAGATGGCAACAGTGGATCGCCCTGGCAACAGTGGATCGCCCTGGCAACGGGGGATCGCCCTGTGGCGACGGGGGATCGCCCTGTGGCGACGGGGGATCGCCCTGTGGCGACGGGGGATCGCCCTGTGGCGACGGGGGATCGCCCTGTGGCGACGGTGGATCGCCCTGTGGCGACGGTGGATCGCCCTGTGGCGACGGTGGATCGCCCTGTGGCGACGGTGGATCGCCCTGTGGCGACGGTGGATCGCCCTGTGGCGACGGTGGATCGCCCTGTGGCGACGGTGGATCGCCCTGTGGCGACGGTGGATCGCCCTGTGGCGACGGGGGATCGCCCTGTGGCGACGGGGGATCGCCCTGTGGCGACGGGGGATCGCCCTGTGGCGACGGGGGATCGCCCTGTGGCGACGGGGGATCGCCCTGTGGCGACGGGGGATCGCCCTGTGGCGACGGGGGATCGCCCTGTGGCAACGCTTAAATGCGTTCTGTGATTGGCAATTTGTCATTTGAATTGAGATCGCGATCAATTTGCGATTAATCGTGCAGATCTACTGCAAAGTAGAGTGTCCCGACACTCCTGCCCGTCCCCTAAAGAGGCTTTCTCCACACCAGGAAGAAAGCCTTGCATTACTGTGTGGCGTTAGACAGAAGAACAGGAAGTGAGGATTTCTCAGAAGAAATAAGGACTTTTAAAGCAAAATGGAAGGATGAGGTACGGTGTTTCCCTGAAAATAAGCCCGGGTCTTATATTAATTTTGGCAACAAAAGACACAGTAGGGCTTATTTTAGGGGTATGTCTTTTATGTCACATGTAATGTGCTGTCTTCTCTCCCCCTGCCTAACCGGATTCCCCAGTGCAAACTGAATTAAAATGCTTGTAAAATCCTAATCCACTCTATTACAGTAGTATATAATGTACAATGTGTGTGTTTCTGCAATATAATTGTGCCAAATACCTTTGTTATAGCGCCGCTCTGCACTTCTGTGACCCCCCGAAGCTCTCTT